>JAGSMP010000328.1:0-600000 GCA_029286625.1 Parnassius orleans | reverse complement strand
TTATCCCGCCATGGAAATATGAAGAACAAATGAGTTTTTACAGCCATTTATGGAATCAAGGTCGACAACAACAAATCTTTCATCACCTCCTGAATCTCCAGAATTTCACTCAGAAAGTACTCAATCAGACAATTCTCGTCCAGCAACACCACATACTGGTAGTTCCTCGCACTCCCAACAGCCTGTTAGAAACCAAACTTACAGGATCTATATGATATGATGAAGTCTTCGCACGATTTGAGAATCCATAAGCATCATTCAAAGCAGCAGCAGGATAATATGACGGATGAAACAGACTTGTTTTTTCTGAGCATGAGCAAAGCAGTTAAAAAACTTCCGAAACTAGATCAGACCAAAATAAAATTGGATTTGCACACTGCTGTATCACAAGCTGAAATAAGGAAACTTCAGACACAAGCACAAATTCTTAGAACACCAATTAATGTGACTCACCAGATAGTTACTCGGCCACAACAACCGCTGCCACTCCAGCTACCCATTCAACCATCCACATCCATGACGACATTTCCAGCAGTCCCAGCTACACTAACTCACGACAACATCAACTCTCAACAATCGGCCTCAACACTTTATAATTTTGAAGAAGATAACATCTCATCATATTATAGCAATGCAGACTTTTCTGATGATAACTGATTACCTGTCTTTACTAATAATGTTAAAAAAAAAACAAATAAATCCTTACCTTAAACACACAGCAAGTCTTTTTGTCCCTATAGGTTTACGAAACTTCGTATGTATTTTTTATGTCCCTTCAATCAATGAATGAACTTCCTCGAACTGTGCCTTGGACATTCTAAAATACTGATGAAATCTTTGAGCATCGTTCTCAATCTCTTTAACGAGACAGTGAAACTCCTTTAGACTCTCTTTTATTATTCACTGGATGAACCCAATATCTTCTTCTCTTTATTTCTTTCTTTTTTATAAGAGTTGCCAGCACCAAAAATTCAATATCTTCTTCATACTCTGAATCAAGTTGGATGATTCATGGGAAAACATTGTAAACGTATGAACTCTCCGAGAGCTATGACTGTATTGATTAAAAATATCGTCAGAGGCCGTCAGAACACAACATAAAGATGTGAACACTAGCCATCACGTCAGAGTCCGTCACGACACAACACGTCAGGCAAATATAAATCCGCCTTAATAACTCCTGGGAAGGAGGTTATCGCTAACATGCTGTTTCTAGTGTCTTCATACTAATTGTATAATACATAATAATATATTGTAAATTGATTTTATTTAAAAAATAGTACCACTGAGTTTCTTGCTGGTTCTTCCCAGGACAGAACCAGTGATAAACAAGGAAAGTAAAAAATACTTTCAACAAGTATTCTTGTAATCTATATTGAATAAAAATTATTGTATTCTATTCTAAATACCCTTTTCTTTCTTTCGTAAAAAAATTATTGGGAAATTTAGGAATTATGAGTGTAGAGTCGCTTTTTGTTAGTGGTTTTCTGGTGGTTTTAGAATTCCTGTATAGGATAGTATACTCTTTGTTTTAGAAGTTCAACTTAGTGGAGAGCTAATTTAGTTGTTGGCAAAGACGCAAAGAGTATAGTAATTGGTTGTTGGCAACACTGGTGCTGGGTAGGTTGTCTGTGACTGCGTGCGCGAAATTGATACATTTTTTTGTACTTTTAGGAATTTTAATTTTTGATGGATATTTTTATTTAAATATTAAAATCTAATAGCAATGTTCATTGTTCAATTTTCTATTTAAAATTTTAAAATATACGATACTGTATTTTAATAAACCAGTAGCAGTTTGCGGTAAGTAAATTTTATATTTTCGAATTTTTAAACTTTTCTTTCACCAGTTTAATAAAAATTGAAGTATTTATGTACGCAAAGACCGACTTTTAGCATCTAAAGATATATTTCTATTTATATTCCGACCCATATGTCAAACGAATCGAGGAGTCGAAGACAGTAGGGTGGTTAACATGGTATTGATTTTTTACCGTCATCTGTACAGAGTACATTTTTAACAGACTTCAAAAAAGGGAGATCCTCAATTTGTCGGAATATTTTTATGTATGTTCAGCGATAATTCTTTACCACATTCTCCGATTTAATGATTTTTTTTTGAAAGGGGTTACCTACCTCCGGAATGATCCCATATTAATTTGGTAAACATGTGATAATATTCGGGGTTCTAAGGGGTTACCTCAGGAGTGATCCCATATTAATTTAGTAAACATATGATAATATTCCGAGTTCCCTCTGAACCCTGTAGTTTATCAGAAAAAATAGCTCATTTTTATTTATTGCATACTGGTAAGCATTTCCCAGTATCCTGTGAGAATGGGCAAGGAAAAAGAAGGGTACGGAATGGAGACCCTATGGGATGGGCAAATATGTCCGCGGCTTGGACCACTCCAGCTGCACCTCTCCCTGTTGTTACTGGTATTAGTTCTTACATATTTTTGACAAAGTTAAATGAAGTCATAGTTATTTTTATAATTATTCTGACTTTACTACACCTGGTTAGCCAATCTTTTCAAAAACTATGCTCATCTGCAGTATTATATTTTAGGACTAATTAAAAGGTTCTATCCCTCATAAAAGTTTGAACATTCAAATTGATTGTAGGTTTTGTACAGTTAAGCCATAAATATTAATACATCATTACTTTTTTTTGCAGGGTTAAAAAAATTAAAATGAGTAAACCAGCTGATCAGGCAATTCAACCACAATTCCAGTAAGTTGTTTTAAATTTATAAAAAGAATAAATGAAAAAAAAAATGCCATGCTTTCTGGCAAATATTCCCCTAACGAGGCAATCTTTGGGGAGGCTTATGTGAACTTTAACAGTAGTAAACTTTGATGCACTAATAAATAAATGGTAAATAAAATACTTAAGAGCCCGATTTAGGCACTTAAATATTATAAAATAATAATTTCAAAGGAAAAATAAGCACTAAATTGAAATTAACATTTTATTGTGCTTAGCACAGATATGCACCTTGAGCTACACCAGCTCAACTTAATTTAAATTTACAAACGGTTAAATGGGGCAATTTCATGATTTTAAGTACCTTGGACCATGTAAGTAAGAAAACAAAAAAATATTATTAAAAGAAAACTAATTATTTATATTCATTTGGAATTTTATGTATGAATATAATAGAATAGAATATTTTTTTATTCAATATAGATCACATGTGTAATTCTTATTGAAAGTCATTTTTTACTTTACCACTGGTTCGACAAAAAAACCTCTGTCTTGGGAAGAACCAGCAAGAAACCTAGCGGGACTTTTTTTAAAGTAAATTTTACATTAATGGTTGTACAAACTATTTAAGTACAAAAATTATTTTAGAAACTACTTGGAAGCGACCACCTCATTCCTAGGGGTTATTATCAACCATGTATTAATTTATACTATAATAACCCTTTTTATACAGTTTCAGCTTAACAAAACATTTAAACTTAGTAATAGAGAGAGCCTGTACACTTTCCGGGACCTTGTTGTAATAACATATACATTGCCCCAAGAATGAATTACTGACTCTGTGGAGTCGAGAAACTGGTATCACTAGCTTGTGTTTGTTCCTAGTGTTTACAGAATGTATATCACTTTTTACTAAAACTACCTTTGTTTTTGTGAACATACATTAAATTTTCGTAAATATACTGAGAGGCCAAAGTTAATATATTTATTTCTTTAAATTTATCTCTAAGAGACTCTCTCGGTTTTAGTTTGTAAATAGCTCTAATGGCCTCTTCTGTAAAACAAAAATAATTTCTGAATCAGCCGCATTTTCCCATAGCAAAATCTCATGACATTATGCTATGGAAATAACTGAAATAAACTAATCTAGCTGTCTCGACACTAGTGAGACCTCTAATCTTTTTTACATAGGCTAGAGCTATATATTGCATAGGCTGCAGAACTTAGTCTGCTTGCTACTTTGGATATATGGGGGCCCCACTGAAACTTTGCGTCGAGAGTGATGCCAAGAAAAACAGTGTATTCAACAGGGCTCAGTTCTTCCCCATTTAAAAAACACATTGGTACCCAGATTTTTAACATTCGTTGTTGTAAATTTAATACATTTAGTTTTATTTCCGTTTAAATGTAGATTATTAACGTTAAACCAATGCACTAATTTTGATATAGCATTATTCACTTCGTCACATTTAAATGATTGACGTTTAAGTTTAAAAATCAAGGAAGTATCATCAGCAAATAATACTATATCATGATTATCCACTACAAGGGAAGGTAAGTCATTAATATACACTAGAAATAGGAATGGGCCGAGAATCGAGCCCTGAGGGACACCCATTACTACAGGTGACCCGTAAGAACTTTCATCATTAATAATAACTTTCTGCATTCTATTACTTAAATATGAAATAATAAGTTTAAGCGCTGTGTTCTTGACGCCATAGTACTGTAGCTTCCTGATTAATGTCTCATGGTGAACACATTCGAAGGCCTTGGAAAGGTCATAAAATATACCCAAAGCATCCTCTGAATTCTCCCATGCACAAAACTAACTTTTTGTATGTTAACTTTTAACTGTAGAACCAGAGTCATCGACATATCCCAATGGATTAGTAAGCTGAAGTGGCAATGGGCCAAGCTTATAGCTTGAAGAACCGACAACCGATGGGGAAGAAATGTTCTCGAGTGGCAGCTTCGTACCGATAGGCGAAGTGTGGGGTAGCCCCCCACTAGATGGAGTGACGACCTGGTAAGACATGCAGGAAGTCGATGGATGTGGTCGATGGCTCAGGACTGTGCTTTGTGGCATACCTTGGGGGAGGCCTATGTTCAGCAGTGGACTTGTGAAGGGCTGTAATAATGATGATGATGATGATGATGATTACTTTGTAAACTTTAGCCTATATGATAATTTTAAGTGTTTTGTTCCTATTATTGTGTATCGTACTCGTTGGCTCGGCAGATGTTGTTCTGCCCTTTCATCTTGGTGGTGTGATGCTTTTCACTCTCAATTCACTGTGGATTTTTTACAACATAAAATGAAATTTATATATAACTTAACCACAGCACTACTGATTGGGTCCAAATTTTGTGAGTTTTTTCTCAATCCCAGCAATACTATTTTTAATTAGGCATTTCTAAAATCAATATATTTTCTCAGTATATTTCAAAGAATATTTCATTAAAATTTCAGTTTTGCAAAAGTTTATTACAATGTACCACCACCCATCCGACAGAACCAGGGAATTTCTTATTCTATAATATCTATGTATATGAAAATGTGTGAACTTAAATATATTTACATACATACATACATACATACAATATTTATACATACATATTTACACAATATATATACACTTAATTTTATAAATTTGGTGCTATTGTTGCAACCGTGTTAACCCGTTTTTCGTTCGATTTTCTTATTTAATTAATATTTAATTAACAATATACATGTTATTCCGTTTATCAACCCTAAAAAATCCACACTAGGATAGATACTCGGAAACGCGTGTTCATCTAGAGAGAAGGCGAGTATCAATATGTAGACAGCCCATTTGTCTAGCCTAGCCATTACTCATCGTCGCTCGCCTAGCTGGCCGAGTGTGGGCTAGCCCCAACGTGTATACGGTTCGTTTGGTGATCCTTGCCACCATACGAGATCATTCGCCACGACTCTTCCCACTTCGGAACAGTGTCGGTTTATCTGCACAAATCAAAGGCGCTCACCTGCACTCGGCAAGTCGTGTCCACATGTCAGTCGATCATGTCAGTATGTTCACTCCTTCAAACTTGACTAACATGTAGACTGTAGCACTAGCCTTGGTATCAATTTGCCTACGCTCGCGTTGAGTGAGGCTTTGTATGTATTGCCGGCTTTAAATAATCTTATTACGTATTTTATAAATTCTACAATATGTTCAGGAAATTACCAAAACTAATTTCATTATTGAGTAGATGTAATTTGATATCCTGGACAAATTCGTCACTTTTAATGTACATTTGCAATCATAATGATTTCTTATATTTACGCGAACACTACACATTGAATAAAACTACTTTTACGGATTTTATCGCGTTTAATTAACTTATTTTATTAACGTCGTGTTAGAAACGTCGGGAATTTAATAAAATAAGTTAATTAAACGCGATAAAATCCGTAAAAGTAGTTTTATTCAATGTACATTTGCAATCGTTTTCTAAATTTCTTTGCTACAACAGATGCACACGTGTTAGCGAAAAACCGGGCGTTTTTGCAAGCATTACAAAGACGTTACTTTTGGATGTTTATCTTTAACTTCATTTTAAATTGTTTTATGTCAAGATCCCAATGAATCTGTAATCCTGTGAAGCACTCCTTTTATTTCAGCGTTTACCTTTCAAACAAGAAGTATGTATGTATAATATTTTTATAGGTATGCTACATTAGCATACCTATTTACTCTACTAACGTCTACTATCTTGGGCCAGTTTTTATCATGTTTCTATAAATGACTGTAGAAAAATAATATTATACTAGTTTCGATCATCCACCTCGTCTGGGGTGGATAGAACACGCGTTTCCGAGTGTCCACCCTAGGGTGGCTGTTTTAGGGTGGATAAACGAAATAATCGCAATATATACAAGATTGGAGCTTTGTATCTAACTCGTTAGTCAAAATGGCAGCCAGCTCCAAAGTAAGAGTTTTACTTAGTTCTGCATTGTGAAGATTGAGTTTAAACTTGAGATTGTAATTGAATACCGGCCTTAAACTCGGCTGGTGATGTGATGTAACGTGAGTGACGATTATTATAGTCTGACAAAAATACTATTTTGTCAAAATATCCTTGAAATGTATTTTTAATTTTTACATTATTCATGCATTTTGTATCAGAATTTGCTTAGAGAATAAATTAAATAGCTTACTGTAGAAATTTTGCACCAAGGTCACCATACAAGGTCATTTTTGATAAGTAATTTTACATTGTATGCTTTTAAAATAATTTGATATTTTGATCAATTTTGAATTTCCATGTTGATGATTTCTTTGCAAACAAAATTTCAAGATTTCTCTTAAAACTAAATAATAAAGAACCAATGTGTCCTACATTGATTCTAAGAATATAATAACTGTCATAATTAGTAGCGGAGATGACGAAAAATTGTAATACATAGTACAAAGAGTAAACCTAATTTTTTATATTTAAACTTAATTTGAGTATTGTTGACTACAATGATGATGTTCTTATTTTATTTATATTGAAGTCGGTTGTACAAAATTTTTAATTTTACCACTTGTGTTATGTGAGACATGACCGTTAAACTATTAAATAAAGGTAGTGCCATATGTGTAATAATTTATTACACGTATGGTAGTGCCACTGTAGGTCATTTCTAATGGGTGGTAATTGCCGCAATTGTCACGCAGTATAAAATAGCACACTCAGAAATGTGTTTATTATGCCTAGTATTCTATAAACGTGTATATTACTACAACAAATAATCGCATCTACTTCATATACTAGCTGATATTCATTTCTTTATCTTCTACTTATAAACGGTCTATTGCTGAACATGAACCTAAAGCAGGTACTGGAGGATAATCGTAACCAGTCCCTAGGTGGCTCTGCTTCTCGTCGACATATTTTACATTTTTTTTTATAGAAGAAGACGAGCACGCAGTTGATGGTGAGTGGATGCCGTGACCCATAGATTTATTTATTTTTACAAAAACGGTTACAGCATCTCAACAGTTCAAGACCAAGACTATGCTATACAAAAAATACATACCATATAATTACTACCCTGATAATAGATGCCTTCATCTATCCTCGCCCGGCCGCCGGGCCTGCGTGATAGCAAATTGCATATGTGTACTGTGTAGTGCATGTAGCAAAGGCCAATATACATTGTACAGCAGAGATACCTTGTTTCTCAAACATGTCAGTTTTAACGAAATGATGTCCTTCACCACCGAGCACGTGTAAAATAAATCACTTTAAATTACAATCGATAATTTAATTGGCGCCGGCGCCCGGTGTTCCTCGCGTACTATGCTCTAATATGATATAATAATATAATATTACGTAGGTACTTACAAACAGCTGGTTATTACCAGTTACGAAGTGCATAATTCCTTCTTTCATTTTTTTAAACCACATATATGACATATTTATAGTGGATAGTGTTAAGAAAAAAAAATGCGAAAGCAGTATAAATCCAATTAACACAATATATACGATATTAAATATACGTCAAGCTTGAAATTTTACGGAATACGATTTAGGTACCTACTTAATTAAAAAGTTTTATTTCAGTCTCCTACCGAAGATTATAAATGGCAGCATCGCAGGCATCGTCGGTGTTTCGGTGGTGTTCCCATTGGATCTGGTTAAGACGCGGCTGCAGAACCAAACCGTAGGCCCTAAAGGCGAGAAACAGTATAAGAGTATGTAAGTAAATTCCTAATTAGTTATCTTGTATAGTTAAGTAAGAGCCTACATAATGTGTTGTGTTGTGGCATATTATCTCTGAGAGGGATTTCAAGCGGGAAAGGGTTGTCTAGCGTGATTTAGCGAACTTTACCAGTCATCGAATTATTTTTAACTTCTTAGACATGCTGGTTTATTCATTAAATGTTCACCACCAAGCACATGCAAAATCAGGGTAGGTTGGAATACCAACTGTAGCCAACTTTTATTCAAAACCACAAATTGTTCGCCTCGGGTATTGTGGTGGTTGCTGCATTCTATCTACATTCGACCTTATCGTATATGCTTTACAGTAAGTTACACAAGTGAGTACGAGTAATAATATGTCCTTTGTAATGTACCTAAAGTAATGGAATAATTTGCCAGCGCCTGTTTCTGTTTTCTCTTCACTGGTTTATTAAAAATAGTGCCTTTGTTTTGAGCTTTCTCTAGCGACACTATAATATTTCTTGCGCAGTCGATTATTTGAAATCTATTACCATAGTCGAAAATGTGTGTGCCAGCGGGAATCAAACTTGAGTTCCTTACACACTACGAAATTCAATGGAACATCTAATCCCTGAGCTGCAACGGCTCTCTTATTAGCAATATTTTCAATTTTCTTTATCTCCACTTGCATTTTACTCATTCTCGAGATGGTTCTTCTTATATTAAGAACATCACAATTACGTGTTACTTGAATTCTAGTATAAAGTAGCCGTATAACCGTATAACGCTATAACGCTGCTGTGGTTTTATATCATGAGTGGCGATGGTGAGAAAAAATAAGTTACAGTACATACATATATGCATCCTACAGCTGGGCACAGGCCTCTCATTTCTAAGAAAGTTATGCAATCTGGCCGCCACGCTGCTCCAGTGCACATTGGGGGACTTCACATGGTCTCGAAAATGTTCTCAGTGCTTTAAATCAGTATTTAAAATTTTATGTAACAATTTCACTGATGTCGGCAGTGATCGAACTCAGATAAGTCACGTACTATAAAATATACGCCGAGGCCGTTAGCCCCTGAACTGCTAATACGGTTAGCTAACCCCTACCTTCAGGTGGGGTCACCTGAAGGTAGGGGTTACCTTTTGTCACTTTTATTCAATTAATAAAATAACTAAAATTCTGATAACAAGGAAAAAGGTGAGCAGAGATACATTTTCATATTTTTTAATAAATTTTTCGTCTTTCTATCTACTTTATCTCTATACTTTAAAGTCGCGTTTTCTGACGTGAATATTATTTTCGTAAAATATAATGAATGTTCGTTAATTTGAATTTTATTAGTATTACTTAGTGTGATAAGGAGATACTTATAGTAACAGCATGCTTCGATATAATATTATATAAAAAAACAGATAATACATTTACCCATCTCATCATAATGTCATCACTTTATAGTGACCTTTATTCCAGGTTTCGTATTCGTAACTATTTGTTTGTACGCTGTTTGTATAAATAATTGCTCAGTCTCTTCTCCAATAATTTCTTATGAAGTGTCCCTCACCCTCACCGCCGAGCACGCGGTGACACGGTTCTATGCATAATATATTATTATACATGTATAAAATACAAATAAAAAAACCTTTTTCCATTATGGTTTTCAGTCTGGGTTTACCTTGTGTTTGCGCATTCTTTTTCGCGTCAATAATTGCATAGTTGAGGAAGCTTTCAGATTTGCATGATTTGCAAGATTGACGTATTCAGTCGGCGTTTAAAATCCATTGACTAAATTATATATTTAAAACAGTTGATTGCATATTTAAATATATATAAACTAATTATTACATTAGAGATTATTTCTTACGTCAGAGTAGTACTAAAGTAATTAATAGCGCGGGTACAGCGTCTGAATCCTAGTCGGGAGACAACTTTAGTGCATAAATACATCGTCAATATTTGACTCAGGATAATAAGGGATTGTTGTGGTTTCTGGCGCTATCTGCGCTTCAGAAGTCCGCTGCTGAACATAGGCCTCCCCCAAGGAATTTCACAAAAACGGTCATGATGCTAAGTGACCCGCATCTGGGTTTTTTTTTCATAAGCGTTACATCGGATATAGGAGAGCGATAGTGTTACCGAGTACACTTATTGCGCTATATATGCCTTGAGCAATTCTTCCGATATAATTTGGAAGCTGTTGCCATGGTCATCCTGCCAGTAGTCAATATCATCATCAGAATTACTCATCAGTGACGTACAGGTGAAATCGATTTTAGATAAAGTGTAGATTTTTTTTATTAACAACCGAAAATAATAATGAAACTGCTGTTGACAACATGCCTGCCAAGCATGGCAACTATGGCAAAATCCTTTTATTAGGCCATCTATGGGGGAGACCTCCAGCAGTGGACTATTGAAAGACTGTGATAATGAATTATATAATGTGATTCGTTCCTATGTAGGTTAGATTGTTTCAAAAAAACTTATGCGGCGGAGGGCTACTTCGGAATGTACAGAGGTTCTGCAGTCAATATTCTGCTCATCACGCCAGAGAAAGCAATCAAGCTAGCTGCAAACGACATGTTCCGGTTCTATCTCACTCTTCCTGATGGGTAAAATTCCTACTTTTTTAATTATTTATATATACATAGCAAAAATATATTATATGTATTTGTATATAAACATATAAAGAAATAAACTTTCTCTCACTCTCTCTCTCTCTCTCTATTCAGATAGCGAATAATACATGTTAATCGTAAATCTTGATTAATTAATTCAATAAAAAGCCTTGTCACAAATCACTATTTATCACTTGCATAATATTATCAACATCACAACGAGTAATCAAACATACACTTGTCAAGATAACGATCTCCGATATCGTCGTGTCACTAACAATATTGATATGATAGCGTAGAGCAAACCCCCGATATACACATAATTTTATATACTTATTATATTATTTCATACATATTTATTATTTAACAAGTCCAATATTTAAAATAGTAACTAAGAAAAAACCCGACTGTATAAAAATGTTTACTGAAAAGAGAAAAGTCTTACATCCTATGTCACTTCCACAGCTAAGACGAATCTAACGACGCCCTATTTGTTAAGATTTAAGATCCATCAAGCCGTTTATGCTACATAGCGTGAAATCAACAAACTTACATACATACACACTCTCAAAAACGTTATCCTTCTTCTGGGGCAGTCGGGTACTCGTAAAAAAAACATGCCAGTTGTTCAGCTTAGGTAAGCATGTTCAGTTTCTTTTTTTATATAATAAGGCTGATAAACGAGCACATAGTCTATCTGATGGCGAGGGGATGCTATGGCCCAAAGATATCTACATCTATCATCGTTTGAGAATAAAAATGCAGATGCGATATTACTTCTGACGACTAAGATGGAATGCCTTGTTACCACTGCGTTCGTATGGTGAGTGTAGAGTACAAAGCATCTCCTGTACTCTACACTCACCATACGAAACACAGCAGTATTATTCTTCTGTTTGGCCCTAGTATTCTGTGAAAGCGTGGTCCTACCCCGGTCGAGCCGAGCCATTCGTGCTGCAGCTATGCAGCGTAGCTCTTCTAGAAGAGTTGTGGACTACTTATTTCGAATCCCAACCAAGGTCAATATTTGTGTTCATTTAGTGAGCCAATAACTTTTTTTTTAGATCACTACCTGTAGTACGTCAGATGGCAGCTGGTGGATTGGCCGGTGCTTGTCAGATCATCATCACCACGCCCATGGAGCTGCTAAAAATTCAGATGCAAGATGCGGGTCGAATAGCAGCACAAGCTAAAGCTGGTAATTTTTATTTTTGATTTTGAGCCATAGACCCTACCCTGTTGAGGCACTGCTCGGCATTGTTCTCGAGGGGAGTTGAAGACAATTTTCCAAGAAGGATAGTAAAAAGCGGCACTATATTCGCTGCCGAAGAAGAAATAAATTGTGAAAATATCGTTTTAAATTTGGAAGAATTATATTAATTAGGAATGATAATGCATTAATTGAAATTGAATGATATATAACTTTCAGATATCAGAACGATACTCGCGCCACCTACTGTAAGTTGATTGTACTATGCCTATAATTTTCGCGTAAGTGCAAAACAATAAATTGAGTTAAGTTTTACTGCAATCTGATGAACGGTATGGCAGCGCATAAAATACGAAGAAACAAATATAATTTTTTATATAATAAGATAATCTCGCTTATAAAATTTAGTGCCTTTTTTATTAATAAATAATCTCGCTATAAAATTTAGCGCCGTTTTTAATTAATAAATAATCTCGCTTATAAAATTTTGTGCTGTTTTTTAGGGTTCCTTAGTTAAACAACAAGGAACCCTTATAGTTTCGACATGTCCGTCCGTCCGTCCTTGGTTTTACTCAGAGACCATATGTGCTACAAATCTGTAATTTGACACAGTTATAGATATTGATCACGCCTAGAAAACTCAAATATAATCTTAAAAAACTTTTTGTTTGGGTACATCCCATACAGGTAAATGGAGGATGATTTTTTTTACACGATGGAATAGAAAGAATAGAATTTCAAAAAGACTGGTGGTATGGAAGAACATATTTTCGATTCAAGGGTCCGTTTCCGAAATATTTAGCTTTAAAGTGGTATTTTTCATTAGAGTCATGTGTCCCCCCTCTACCAACTAAACCACTGTTTTTGAAATGTGAAAAGTATATATGATAGTAGCTCACTTAAAAAATTTATTGCCGTATTTTATTAATAAATAATCTCGATAATATTTAGTGCCGTTTTTTTATTAACAACGTGCCTGTACCTAGCTACACCCATGATAAATTAAATATCTATCTATATATTCAACTATCTATACAGGATAGTTGTACTAGCATCTGTCAGTGATCGCATTCTTATAAGCAACTCTTGTAATATCCATAAAAAAAGGTTAAATATTTAAATTTTTGTTTCAGAGGGCCGTCAAATAGAACGTATAACGGCGACACAGCTCACTAAAAAGCTGCTCAGAGAGCGCGGTATATTCGGTCTTTACAAGGGAATCACCGCGACCGCTTTTCGGGATGTCTCCTTCAGCATCGTTTATTTCCCGTTGTTTGCCGCGCTCAACAACCTCGGCTCTAAGGACTCCCGTGGACCGCCTTTTTGGTAACTATTTTATATTTTTTTCTTAGGTACGTTTTTCATGAGGAAAGCCGTCTGGACGAGGATGAGGACTCGCACCGACTCAATGGTGTTTTTTTTTTCTTTATTGTTCATAGAACCAACAGCACGTTATAAATATACACAGAAGGTGTTCCATCTTTATCCGCATATCGGCAACGCTTTCACGCACAACCAGCGCCAGCCGAACTTTAGCTTGTGTAGTTCACCAACAATATACAATTAGGAAACGTTTCCGAAATAATCTCGATTAATATCGGTCATCGATCTATAGTTCTTGTAGTTACACGCCGATGAGCCCATGACTAAAGTAATAACTCCTATTTTGGCGTGTCGCACGATGCTGCCTAGCGTTTAGTAGGTAATAAATTAATCCTTATTAAGTATACCGTCAGTATTTACATGTCAATCAGTCACTCGCTATTCAGTCTTTTCGAAAGCTGTGTTATTTTGTGTTCGTCAACTCTTCTTACCCATCACGAAATAGAAAATAGTATACTATTCTCATGAAATATCTCTTTTGTTCCTTAAGATAACCTTAACATAACCAGGCCTCTGTCATACTTGCTACCTGCGTGAAATAAATACCTACAATCGCGAGGCGCCCCGCGCTAGCCTCGACAGTCGGGGCTAGCGCGTTCTAGGCCATTGAATGTTTTTTTTTTAACGCTGTTTACGTAAGTTTTTTGTAAATACTTGTTGAAATAGTTTTTGTCTATTGTTTAGTATATTTAATTGTAGGATAAAATAGTTGAAAAAGTTTTAATGTAATTTAAAAATAACTTACCATGTATTTTTACTCTTTATTAACAGCCCTTAGTAAGCACGTAAAGTCTGCCGTGACGTAGGAAGGGGAAAAGTTGCAAAGTAATACGAATACTCGCGCGCTGTGATAAAGTTTTATTTAGCTTGCGTGCGCGATTTATTTAATTAATAATAATTATGTAGATTATTAAAACGTCGGCAAGCAGTCAACATCAAAGGAGTGCAACTTCTGTATTTCTTCTGTGTGTGTGTAGAACTATTATTTATTCTGTGACATAACACACTTACCACATCACTAATTAGCCGCCTTTACACATACGCTCTTTAACGCGTGAATCGGCTTTCTCGCAGGAAAGAGTGTAAGCATGTAAAGATAGAAAAGAAGAACGAGAATGCTCGCGCGCACCGTCCGCTCGTGCATCCCCTCATACCTCAGTCATGCGTTCAAGTCTGTGCACTCAAACATAATTTACACGCGCGGTTTTATGAAAACGATTGGTCGTCGTAAAATTAGTCAAGTTTTGCAAGGATAACAGAATGCTTCAAGCCAACTTGTATAAAAATCCAAATTTGAAAGGGTCGCGGGTCAATTTTCTCGCAACTTTTGGATCAGAGACAAATGAATAAATCATTCTGTATATTACTTTACCCACACCGATCTTCTTTTTCTTAATTTATACACTCACCAACGAACATGACTGCTTGTGTAATATTCCTCCTAACCCTTTTGTCCATTTCTTTAGAACTCAAGTCTTAAGAACGCGCGATTAACAAAACTGCGTGATTTTCATACACTGCAGGTCGCGGAAGTTTCCCGTACTGAATCATGCGCGATTAGCCTTTACACGACGCTCTTTCCTCTCTGAATAATAATACAGAAGTAATAGCGCGCAAAAGAGTCAACAACGCACATAAAAATGGATAAAAACAATCACTCACGATTGCGCGTGCAAGCTTTCCCGCGTTCAATCGCGCACACTCCGATCGCGAGTGAAAGAACGTGTCGTGTAAACAGTGGCGAACCTAGGGCTCCAAACTAGGGCAAGCCCAAGATATGGTTTTGTTTTTAGCAGTTTTATAAAAATTTACCTTTTCTCTTTTTCGATTTTACCTTTTCCTCGCCGATTAGCACTTTAACACACTTCAATTTATCACAAGGAACACTATTATCCTCCATTTTCACTAAAAATCTATAAAAAAGCATAAATTTTCAACTCGCAATATTTATTCGCTCAAGTAAATACACAGAGTAAACATTGAAATGTGAAGTGAACTTGCAAAGGTATCGCCCGCGCTTGACTAATGGCTAATTTCACACTAAAAGCCGGGCTTTTCGATACGAACAAATTGCTATATAATCAATCGTAGTTATATTTCATTATAGAACATTTTACCACAGGTTAGAAAGGGAGTGTTTATACTGTGTATATACAGTAATCTATGGCCTGTGTAGAAAACAGGTCAGCGACAGCGACAGAGAAGCGCGCGAGTAATTTGAAACAGTTTACGAGTTATTTTATTAGTTGATATTATTGATATTATTGATTGAGCAGTTTGATAGGGCAAGCCCGGCTTCTTGGCTACTATGGAGGCTTCGCTACCGCGTGTAAAGGCGGCTATTACAGACAGACATTCATAATTGTTATAATCAAGACTAGTACAATCGTTCAGAACTATAGTGATGTCTTATATTTACACGAATACTACATGTTGAATAAAACTACATCTTGTGTCCACCAACAATACGTAAAATTAGTTTTAATCAATGTTCAAAACTATTTAAAATTCTATAAGAATTACTCTAAAAGAACGAATAGTACTATTAGAGTGAACTTGTACAACGTCTGAAATGCACTAGTACGGAGAGATCTTTGACCTTTGAGATGTCTGAGCAGACGCAAGACTACTTTAGCGGCCACTCCTCGGGAGCAAACAACTCCTCCACTCTTTCTTTTCAGATAAAAACGCCTCAACACAAGATGCGCTTTCCTACACGGCCACCATTTTCACCTACGTAACGGACCTCCCGAGTCAATCTGAGTGAAGGCCACGGGGGAAAAAATGAATTTGTTTCCGCTGCACTGCATCAAAACATATTGATGGACCCCTCAACTTCACATGTCCTCGAAATATTTAAGTTTCACCACGATGTTTTTCTTCACCGCCGAGTAAATAATAAATCAGCACTTTAAATTGCGACCGAAATTTCATCGGCGAGAATCGAACTCTGTATACTCGCGTACTACAAAATTTTAGGGCCAGTGCTTATAATCTATAAATATATAATCTATAAATTTTCAACGTGTTCAGTCTTTATGAATAACATGTTAATCCTTATAAATATAATTTTACAGGTGGTCATTCATTGCTGGATGCGCTTCTGGTTCAGTATCAGCACTGGCAGTAAACCCAATGGATGTTGTGAAGACACGGATGCAGACACTTACTAAGGGCACCGGTGAACGGCAGTACTCCTCCATATTGGATTGTGTAGTGTAAGTACCATTTAATAGTAAAGATGAGACTAGTCGCTCTGTTTGGCTATGCACAGATGAAGTCATAACTTTTTTTATATTTTTTATTATCATTGTACACCTGCTTTTTTACAGAATGGGGGTAACAAACGAGCACACAGTCCACCTGATGGGTAAGTGGATGCTGTGGCCCATAGACATCTACATTTATCTTCAATTAAAAATCAAAATGCAGATGCGTTGTCAGCCCTGAGAACTACGATGAAATGCCTTGTTTCCAGTAAAAAGGGTCTCTGGTTCTCTACACTCACCATACGAAACACAGCAGCATTAAGCTGTTATTTTATGCTGGTATTCTGTGAGAGTGGTCCTTCCCCTGTTGAGTTGACCCAATCGTGCTACAACCATAATATAGCTGCTCTACCAGGTACAAATAACAATGCTATGCTTCATTTAAATATATTAACATTTCAATAAAATGTTAAATTTTCCTTTTTACAGAACGACAATGAAACACGAAGGTCCAACGGCTTTCTTCAAAGGTGGGGCGTGCCGTATGATGGTTATCGCTCCACTGTTCGGTATAGCCCAGGCTGTATATTACATAGGCATAGGAGAGGCAATACTAGGTCTCAAGCCTTAAGTTCATCTAGCTCAATGTATATTTTGTTGTACCGTTGGCTCTAAGAGCTTTTGTTAATTTTGTTATACGCTTTGAAAAAGACCATTTATTGTTGCTTAGTTATGTTGTAACAAGGTTCCTAAATGATTTAAACGCATAGTGTGTTACAAGGCTTTGACAAATTGTTTTTTAGATGACTTATCACAGCTTTTAGTGTTATGTTAATATTATGCTATAACTATCTCGTTGATCTAATAGTTGTGAGCACAACTGCTGCCCATGTGGTCCCGGGTTCGAATCGGCCGGGCCGGGCAACATCGGCATCTGCCAAAAAATTCTCAGTAGCCAGGAAATTTGCGACCACCTTGCCTCGAAAAGCACGTAAAACCCTTGGTCCTGCGCCTGATTTCTCTCTGTTCTTATCGAATTGCCGTACCATTGGACTATGAGAGTGAGGGAATGGATAGTTCACTTATAGTACACCTTGCGCACACACTCGTGCACTTTACTGTCTAGTCTCCGTTTAAATATTAAACACAAAATAGAACATATTATGAGAAAATTATAGACGATAAGTACAACACACTCCTATCTTCTTTAATTTCTCGTATTATGTTCCGTTCTGAAAGTTACAAAACAATTAAACGAAAGTACTTCTCTTACAACTTTCGCATTTAGCATAAACTGTGTTTCATATAGCTATGTTAAATACAAAAATAAATTGGGATGAATGATCTCGTCTTTTAAACCGACTTAAATAAAAGGAGGAGGTTCTTAATTCGACTGTATATTTTTTATGTGTGTTACATCCCATATAAATTTGATCAAGATCTGACCAGTAGTTTTTGAGTTGTCCTTAATAATGTGTATTTAATTGACTTCGACTACATCGACAATGTTCTCATTTTACTTATATTGAAGTCGGTTGTACAAAATTTTTAATTTTTTCACTTGTAATTATTTGACTTGACATTGTTGTTGGAAAAAAGGAGATAGCGAGCCTATGACATGAAAACCGTAGGTGACACCGACAACAATCTGTGTCACCTGGCATTGAGATATGAAATTGAAATAATTGAAATTTAATTTTTATAACTAAATATTGAAATTGTCAAATCTCGGCTCCATTTTTTTATTTTTTGAAAATTATGGAGCAAAATATAAAAAGTTTCTCCAACCCAGGCCGTAGTCTAGTTAGTATAATATTATCAGCGACATCTGTTTGAACATGGGCCGCTCCCGTCGTGGGCAGGACTTGCTTTGTTTAGTGTTGTTGATTATTCAAAAATAGTTTGATTTAATATTGGTGTACATGTACAAAGGATAAATACAGTATGTTTAAATTATCAACAAATTAAAAATGGATAATTTAAATTGTCAATTTATATGACCATTTGACAATTTAAATTAATAAATAATACCATAAAAAAAGAATTTCCTAATAAATATTAGAACAGTTTTCAAAAAATCAATTACAAATGTGTACAAATCCTTCAATACTCACTGATAAGTAATGAGCCTTGATATTGTTTGAAAGACATTGTGAAAGTATTTATTTGAAAGGAAATGTTAACGTTTTTAATTTATGTATATAAGCGTATTAAATTGTAAATGGTATTAGCCAAATATATATTAATTATATATCGTTTTAAAAACGTGTTAATTTATTTGATTTTTAGATTAATCATTAAATAGTAAGTGCTTTTATCTTCTTTTTCTACAGCCTGTTTTGGACATACACTATTCTAGGAATGCTCCAGTTGGCATGTATTTCTTGAAAGAGTTGCTTAAACGAATACCACAATCAGTGTTGCAACTTACCCACTTTTTTAGCTAGATCCAGCAACATTTTAAGCTGATTTGAGTTACAAATATTATTTACATAGATTAATATTTAGCAATTTTTTCAGCTACTTTTAATGAAAATGAACAAGGGAAGTTTGTTCACTTCATGCATACGAAGTTGATTCTATTTAGAACGCACCTGTAGATTATGAATTGATAATAAATTATGAAGAAGAATATTAAATTTTCAACCAAAAATCCGAAAAAAACGAAATATCGAAATAAAGATTAGATTTCGTATGATAATCGATAAACTTTCAACATGAAGATCGATATTACATTTTCTTACACCTTGTGTGTAGACGATAATATTTTCCATACCTTGTCCTTATTGTTGTCAGTTTATTTCGTCACGTAATGATCTTTTCCATCACATCTGGAATTCTTTGTGATTCAATAAGTGCATTTGTGATGTACTTTTTAAATGTTTAAAATATCTTCATTATCACGCTATAGCAACCAAGCGTTTTGGATAGACATATCGATCCAGTGAAGGATCAACAGTATTTACCATTTTTTCTCACGGATACTGGTTCGCACAGATGAAATATTTTGATTGGTTAAATCTACCCCTCGCCCCTTCCATATTATATATATATATATATATATATATATATATATTACTTTTTGTGCGTTCGTGAACCAGTGGCAACCCAGTAAAAAAAGATCAATGAAGAGGTGAAGAAGTCTCGTATATAAGGTCAATACAATGCTAGCAATTAAAGCTTTGAATGTCTAGAACCAACATTCGTAGAAGCACCCATATATGGTTATAACCATACAATATAACCTACTGACGCAGCCGCCCACAACTTGTGTCCGTGCGTGATTGTTTTCCCACAAATAAATTACTTATTGCTGTGACCACCAAAATATTGCCTAATCGATGTTTTCCTTATGTGGGTTGTATATAAAAAAATCCGATAGAAGCTTTAGTCATGGACAAATCTTTGAAAATGAACAACATGATGTAAGTTTACACCACTCTCGCTTTTTTCACATCCAAGCACACATCTTCGGCTCGTTGGTTTAGAGTACTCTTAATTTGTCCCATTTTCAATAAAAAAAATTTTCTATTTTATACATTATTTATTGGAGTTGCATAGTTGCTTACATTCACAAATAATAAAATTATTGTTTTTGTAAATAACTAAGATTTTTGATTGCTCAGGTCCTTTTAAGATTATGTGTTTTGTAGTAAATCATGTATCTACCTATTTGGTTTAATTTTAAGCTGTGATTTAATATACTCTCTTATAGGATTATACTTGCATTGTGGTCCTTAGCTAGCAGGTAAAATATTATTTTAAATAACGAACAGTACTTCCATAAGTGCTTTCAATTATTGATGCAATTATTAGTGTGATGTGTAGAAAATGTAACAATTGTTATTACTTATTCAATTAATGAATTGACAATAATCATACATGAAATACAAATTGTGTGTAAGTTTAACGTTACTCGAATTATTATGTCAATTCGATGACATTTAAGACGAAATGTAATTTCGATTAGATATTCAAAATGCTTGAATAAATGTTTAAATGAATTAAATGTTTTTAAAGATCTTCACATTTTTATTTGTTTTTAAGATATAGTTTTTCCCATTCCCAGATTTTTTTTGTAAAGTGGTGGATAATAAAACAGTAGTCAATCGATTCTGATGCATAAAGAAATACAAGGCGAATATACATATATATTCATTTTGTATATAATAGTGCTGATGCCGTCGTAGCTCAGAGGCTAAGCGCTCGCTGTAAATTTCACAGTACGCGAGTAACCCGGTTTCGATCCCCGCCGCTACCAATAAATTGTTAATTGCAATTTTAAGTGCTGTTTTACCACGTGCTCGGCGGTGAAGGAAAACATGTGTATGCGGTGCATGGTACTAAAGCCTTTTCGGAAACCGGCTTGTTCGGGAGGCTGGAAGTCGTCGAGTCTGCGTGCGAGACGATTCGTAATGACTCTCGAAAACAGCACGTAGACGCGGCTCAGAAGGAAATCGGTCTGTAGTTCTTCAAGAGCGTTGTCGCCTTTCTTGAAGAACAAGACCACCGCACTTCGCTCCATCCGAGAGTCTCACCATGGAGGACGGAATTAAAGAGCTTCTGAAGGACTTCTAGTACCGGTTTTCCACCCGCTTTCAGAAGCTCCGCTGCAATTCCATCCTCACCTGGGGTCTTGCCGTTTTTAAGGTGCTGGAGAGCCATTCTAATCACGCTCAGACTGATGTCCGGAATATCATCGGAATAGTGTCGGATAAGACTAGCTCTTGGATCGTTACTCACACTTGCGTGTGGCTCCAACGATGACGTGTACAGCTGTCTATAGGACCTCTCAATCTCAATCATAATCTCAGGTGTCCCGGAAACGATGCTGCCACACTCGCTTTCTGACTCGCTTTCCACTTCTTCAGCTTTGACAGTTGGCTCCAGGCTGGTGCAACTTCCATAGTAAAAATTATACGTACGAGATGGGTCAAATTTTAATGGTGTCATGTCTACTTACTATTTCGTGTAATAAGTCTGACAATGACATTGTCAAATCAAATTTCAAATTAAACGGTAAAATTTGTATTTGAATTTAATTATTTAGATTTATCTTAATTTCGAAATAGGAGTCGTTGTTTTATTATAGAAATTTTAATAAATTTAATATGCATTATAAAGTTTGTCAAATATGTGGTGTAAGAAGCGGAAAAAATAATGGCAAGAAAAGGCTATTCACGGCGAGATTTCCCTTAGATGATGAAAGGTAGGTGATAATTTCCACTTTAATTGTATTAAGATATAAAAACAAAAATATAAAACCTAATATAACATAAAACATTATGATATAAAAGTGATATAGTCATTAATTATTACATATGTCTCAATTTGATAGTTAAAATTTGATAAGTAACCTGGACTATTTATAAATGGGTTTCTGAGTTGAAGTGATGGCTTACGGCCCTGAAATAAGAATGAAATTAGGGATGAGCTGGTTTATTTTCATTAATATGGTATCACTTCACGTGCTAACGACCTATGAGAAGAGTCACATTATGCTTGCCATTTAATTTAACAACTAACGAAGTAGTTATTTGTGGTAATAGACGGATATACTTAGAAGCTATATTATCAATCAGAGCTGCTTACGTTCTATTCGTTCAATAAAAATATTTAAAAATTTGATTTTTTGCACTATTTATATTATTTTTCAGATGTAAGCAATGGGTTAAATTCTTTGGGAAAGAAGACCTGGCATATGTACCAGTTGAAAAACTTCACACGTTGAAGTATGTTTGTGACAAACATTTCAAGTCCGGAGATTTTACAAAAAAGAAAACCCAATTAAAACGCACCGCAATTCCATCCGTTGACTTAAGACTTCCACAATTATGTGATGACGTTTTAATTGGATTTCCGCTACATGTAGCAAAAGAAAATATCACTTTGAAGTCACATTTTGGTATGAATTCGATTACATAACTAAACTCGAAGTTTTTTGTATTTACCTAATTATAAATGTTTACTGTTTTTTTTTAGGTTCATCTACAAACATTACTTTGGAACACAATTACTGTAAATTATATACAAGCCACAAGAGACCCAGGTGGGAAAATATTTATATAACGTTAATATTTTGTTTAATTTTGTCGTTGGTTACTTAGGGCCTAAGGGCTCGCCTTGCTTCCACTGGCACCCATTGAAGTTTTTAAATGCAAGTTTAAGTTCTGATTTATAACGTGTTTCGTAATTGGATGAAAGGTTTCAATCTCGAAATTTAGTGTTCGCATTCATCATTGTCATCATTACAGCCCTTCACAAGTCCACTGCTGAACATAGGCCTCCCTCAAGGAATGCCACGATGTTCACATTAGAAAAAATTAATTATTGATATACCTAGAATTAAGTGTTGTTGAATCGCTAAATAATCATATATCTAATATTTGTAACTATTACAGAACCATCTTTTTCTGCGTCAAAATCTCAAAGTATGGAAACATCATTGAACAAAAAGCAAAGGGTATTATGTGATCATGAATGTTAGTAATTATTAATTAATCATTTATTATTATCGTTAATATCGCCGAGTGATGATGACGTAAGAGAATCCCTTACCTCATTTCGTCTTTGGGTGTGGTGAGAGATCGCTATGGGCGACATGCTCGAAGGGTCACTTGACATCTGATACATGATGGTATAACAATTGCGACTACGGCAGGCATAAAATATCCAGACAAAGATGCGAGACGTCTGTTGCTGCAATCCTCAATCCGCCTGGCAAGCGTGACAATTAAGGCAAATTGTCTCGCAAAAGGAAGAGCCCATGTCTAGCAGTAGAAATTTACGACTAATGAACATTTCTATTATACAATATGTAATTAAATTTACTTTTTATAGAATTAGGTGACAAGCGGGCACACATTCCAATTGATGGTAAGTGGATGCTGTGGCCTATAGCCATCTACATCTACCATTTATTTAGAAATCAAAATGTAGATGCGTTGTCACCCCTGAGGACTAAGATGGAATGCCTCGTTTCCAGTAAAAAGGGGCTCTGATTCTCTACACTCGCCGTACGAAACACAGCAGCAATGAGTTGCTATTTTACTCTGGTATTCTGTAAAAGCGTGGTCCTTCCCCGTTCGAGCCGACCCATTTGTGCTCCAATCATAAGATAGCTGCAGCATGAATCTACCTGGTATAACTCTACCACGTATAACTATATAATAATAATAATTTATATTACCTATGTATTAATACCAATATGTTTTAACAATCTATTTTTTTATTGCAGCAGCTTTATTACAATCAACATCACAAATTAATAATAAAAATGAGCAGATGCGTGAACCCGCGTCAGCAAATTCAATTACTTATAAATGTAAGATCCTATAATTTTGACATATTAGCTTTTACACTCTGTACTATTAAACTATAATAATATAATTTATTTTTGCAGCTATATCGGTCTCTCCTCGGAAAAAAAAAACTGAACAACGGATGTGAAACAATAGATTTGGCGACAAATATTTTTCAAGAGGAAGTGTTACCGTGTTTGTATAGACAAGATTTATGCACTTTTATAAAAACCTTAATGTTAGTCACCTTAGAATTTAGTTGGATATGTAAAAGTCACAGAAGCTCTATTGTCGATGAATTAATACAGCGCTTAAGCTTATTGTTAATTAGAAATGAATGCAAAATTATAAATATATCCTTGGCGATAACTGAAGAAAACTTAGCAGATTATTTGAAAAAAGCAGAAGAACAGGGTATGGCTAAATAAATATTTTATACTTTCCACAAGTTATGGTTTGTATCAGATTAAGAATAAAGTGTTGAATCACATTTACGCGAGAAGAAACCTGAAAATCGGGATCGTGAATGCTTTGGGAACGACTACACAATACGGATATCAAACTAAAATATATGCTCGTTTGCCCATTCCTATATAACAAAAGCCACTTAAACTACTAATTTAGTTGTGCATTATTTTCAACCGACTTCAAAAAGGAGGAAGTTCTCAATTCGAGTGTATTTTTAAGTGTATACCTTAAAACTTTTTCTAGGTGCAATTGATTTGATGATTCTTTTTATTTGAAAGCTGATGCTTCTCTTGTCGTCCCATATAAATTTTATCAAGATCTGACCTGTAGTTTTTGAATTATCCTTAATAATTAGTATTTAATTGACTTCGACTACAATGATGATGTTCTCATTTTATTTATATTGTAGTCGGTTGAACAAAATTTTAATTTTACCTCTTGTTTATACACATTTTGTACTTAATAATTGTAAATACACTAACAAATTGCTGTGTAAATACATTGATTTCTTATCCTGATCTATATTTTACTTAATCCCCACGTAATAATTATTACTTTCAATGTTTTATTTCATAAATAATTCAGTATAGAGATCTATCTTTTATTATGTAAAAATATCGATAAAAATATGTCGATAAACGTTTTATCGATAAAATTATTCGAGGACAGACATTTACAGCACTATTATAATTCGCCTATGTTGTCAGCATTGTTTGTCAAAAATTAAATGTCATGTCTTGATGTTGGTAGAGTAGCTTGGCGCAATTTCATACATTTAATTTTTCTTAGGAAGTCCCGCCTCTTAAACGTAGTGATTATATTCTCTTTGGTTGGCTCTTTCTGGTAGACAGATCTCTGGCAAAGACTTTGGAACCTTGGTTCCACTCGATCGCTTCTTCAATACGAGCTGTATTGAAGTTGCGTAAGTCCCTCCGCATGCATTTGGAGATCTGTCTGTTCAGTTGCCTGTATGCTGTCAAATCTGTTGAAGACTGCAGCTTCATTTCCCGTCTAACACCCATGAGAACAAGAGTGTGATCGGAGAGTTTTTGTGTTCTTCTGCGGCGGGTCTTGCAGAGCTTAGTTCCGACCGCATGGACAGTTTCCACCAGCTTGTCATTCATATCGTCCACTGCATTACAGTCTTCTAGGCACTGAAAGCGGTTTTGTATCTCAAGCTGAAAGTTTGATTTTGGATTAAATCACGAAGGGGACGGAGCGTTGACTTCATCAGACGAGACGTCTCCAACTTAACGTTTAGGTTCAGTGTGCCTCTAACCATTCGGTGACCGCTACCAGTTTAAAGACTCGCGATCACTGAGACATCACTGAACAGTTGCCGTCTAGTCGTCATAATTAAGTCAATCTCATTTTTTGTCGAAGCGTCGGGGCTCCTCATACATTTCCTCCACCTCCTCATCGGGATGTGCCAGGTTGGTGCGTAAACCTGTATGGCCTTCAACGAATACCGTTTGGTGATTCTGAGTATAAGGTACGCAACCCTCGTCGACACACTCACAATCTTTACAACTTTGTTAACGAGAGACTTGTGGACGATAAATCCGACACCTTGGGACAGATCAGATAGTCGCCCTCCCAGTGATAGAACAAGTACCTCAACAAGTTCTTATCGGACGTCAGATAATCCTATAATATCCCAGCGCAACTTGTCTATCTCTTGTTCCAGCTCCAGGATCTTCTCGTCAGTCCTCAGGGTGCGTGCGTTGTATGTTCCCAGGTCGGTGGGAACCGAACCTCCACCGGAGGTTCTTCGCATCCCCTGCCCCGCCGTTTCCATGGGCGCCACCGTAGCCAGGAATACCGGGACCGCCGGACTGGGGCCGTCTCTTCGTAACTTTCATCATGGGGGGATGTTTGCCATAGTTGCCACCCTTGGCGAGCGGGTTTTTGCTCTTTTTGCGGGAGTTTGCCAACCCGCAAACTGCGATTGCCAACAAAAAATTTTTATTGTAATATTGCTGTTATTAGGAAGATGCTGCTGCCCATCTCCTGCCTGTTTCCTACTGTCGCCTCTTACAACACGCACGGGAAGATATGGGTTAGTGGATATTTTTAACCGCCGCTACACGGCATATATATAATAGTTAACTGGCTAAATTTGTAATATTCTAAAGGTTTTTGGTTTAACTGTACATTTAATATTATAATAATAAATTATATTCTAAAGGCTATTTCTTGTGACTCTACATTTAAAAATCTAACAACTGCGATAGACTGCAGCAGTCTTGTTAGAAAAGGATGTTAAGGAGTATGATAAAGTCACCGATGTTTTTTCTGCCCTGAATGCAGTGTCGACTTTTAAGCTGGCTTTCTAGAGCAAAAAAAGAATGTAAAGAAATAGTTCGGTATGAGTATGATACTTTTTCCAAGAATAGTTCGTGTTATCGTGGTAGGTATTTTAAGTCTTACTCTGTGTGTTTTTGTGAGAATTTGGGAATTTTAAATGAACAAAGTTAATGTACCAGCGAAAAATAATAATATTTTTAATTTAAAATCTGAATGAATAAATAAAATATGATATCCAGCAGGACCGAACATGCTTGTATGATTACTTACCATTTATGATCAATGAGGGCATCCACGACTTTTTCTGCCACCAGGGCGGCGCCACTAGAAAGTGAGGTATAATATTTGACAGATTTCATAGCGAGGAAGTTAATTTGTTCGGAAAATGTAAAAGTTATTGTTTCCTTTTGTACTATTAGCTATATTTTATATTAATAACATTAAAAATAAATAAACCAAACCACAGATATTCATAAAAGTAGAAAAATTAAAAAAAAAAGTTAAAAATGTGCAAAAAATTAAAGAGCAACCCACTGACGCATTGTTTTGTGTATTAATATGATACTCTAAAACTGATAAACTTTTATTAAAAACAACTTTTCAATTAAATTACATTGTGTAACAAAAAACTTTACCTCAGTGTCAACTAGCGACATCTGGTGAGTAGAAAATTATTAGCCCTCATTATGTGCAGAACGTTCCTATATACCAATTAATAATAAATAAGAATTGAGTTTTAAAACAGTTTATTTAATTTTTACTCAACTAATCATTATTATTTTATATTAAAAATACTATGATATGGGATTATAATATGGGATTATTACCGGTTAAACAAGTAACCGGTTTTTAACTAACCTAAACGGTAAAGATTACCGGTTGCCCCACAGTTTGACACCAAATTAACCGGTTAATTCCGTAAAACGTAAAAGTAATTATGAATGGGATAGGTAGATTCACGTTGTGAGGTGCTTATGCCGTGTCGCCGCATGCGGGCATACTTATGGTCAATTATCTGCCTTTAAGCGACACGTTCTTTCACTCGCGATCAGAATGTCTAGTGGGAGTTTGGCATTTACGAAAAACGTGAAAGTATTAGAGAAGTATTCGCGCAAAAAAGAGCCCGGTGGAAAGGCAGTTATTGTGTTTGGTTTATTCGTTAAGACTGGACTTGTATCATACGAAAAAAATAATTTATTTTTGTGTATCGGTTGTTTATTTATGATGATTTGTTTATGATGGGGAGAAAAAAAGTAAATAGAATTTGTTCCATGTTTACGTTTTAACAGTGGTAGAGCCACGCGGCAGCTTTTGATGTCGCACGGATGGGCCAGCCCGAACCAGGGTGATACCACGACCTCGCAGAATACCATGAATGATAGCGGAATCAAACAAAAACTACCCTAGGAGGGTACCAACACTCCTGGTGACGGAGAATCCCTCACTGAACATCCACGCCCAAGCTACGTATGCGTAAGAGAAGACATCTGTTTTCAACTCCTCGGCAGTCTTGAAGGTACGGACCTGTCCATCCTATGGCTGCGCGTAGACAGCGACGACCATCCCCGTGTCTACGGGAGCCTCTATAGGTCCCATAGCGGTAATGCCGAAGCAGACCGACTCATTGAACACGTGCAAATGACTACAGATTCTTTGCTACAGCAGAGATCGTTATCCTTGGCGATTTTACACCCACCACGTCGAATGGCTCGGTTCACGTTTAACCGATCATGCGGGGAGATCTGTTTATGACTTTGCCTTGGCATATGGTTTTACACAGCTGGTTACTTCGCCTACTCGGATTCCAGATGTGGTGGATTATGCACCTTTCCTGTTTGACCTTCTGCTGACCTCTCATCCGGACGGATATCAGGTTTCTGAAGATGCCCATCTTGACTCCTAGGACCATTGTCTTGTCCGGAGTGTGGTGCCACTCACGCTCCCCTTGCAGTTGCGTTCTGCAGGCTGTCGCCGTGTTTGGCATTACAGGTCGGCGGATTGGGACGGAATGCGGTCTTTCTTTGCATCTAGCCTTGGGTGCGGGCTTTTCCTCGCTGGACACCCCAGGGTTGTTGCTGATTCTGTTGCTGATGGTACTTCAGGATATGGAACTTTTTATTCCAACTTCTGTGGTGCCCATCGGAGGCAGATCTCAGCCATGGTTTGGTCGCTCCTGTAAAATAGCATCACACTATAAGCAGGAGTGCTACCGGGCATAGACTGACGCATCAACATCTCGGAATGTAAACACCAGCGCTCTTAAAAAGAAGTATAATTCCGCCTCCAGGTCCTTCAAAAGCTGCCAAGGCGGTCAGAGCACATCGGCAGAATTGGCGAGAAGCTAGTTCGCCTTCCTTCGGGAACCCGTGCATTCTGGTCTCTTGCTGCTGTCTAACGGAACTTCTGTCAGCCATCTCTTCCATCTCAGCACAGAAAGGGACTCACTGGCCCATGCCGCAAGGAGAAAGCCGATCTGTTAATCTTCCTTTGCGTCCAACTCGACTCGATGACGGGGAAACACACCGCAGACCATCCCGTGTGATTGCTCCATGCCGGATGTGCGGTTTACACAGCGCACGGTTCGCAAAGCAATCCTCTCCTGGACGTCAACAAGAGGAATGGGACTCAGAGTCCCACCCATTGTGCTGAACACGTGTGCTCCGAAGTTGGCACCGGTTTAACGCGTCTTTCCGGTACTCCTACTCCTAAGGTGTAGTTCCGAATTCATGACAGCTTTGGTCCACCCAATCCTAAAAAGCCGTCCGCTCCTCCTTCTTCTCAAAAGTAATGGAATCTATTGTAAACGGTTTTTGTCGGGGTCGATCAGCTGGTGATCTTCTGGTCTACCTAACTCATAGATGGGCGTAGGTAGTAGAGTCTAAACGGCATTGGCCGTTAGTTTGGACATGGCGAAGGCCTTCGATCGGTTCTGGCACAAAGCGCTTCTTTCGAAGCTCTATTCCTATGCGCTTCCCGAGAAATTGTGCAATTGGATCAACAGTTTCCTTGCTGATCGGAGCATCAAGATTGTAGTAGAGGTGCATGCTTTGATTATAAATTTCTTGTGGAACATCAGCCTTAATAAGCCTATTAAGGCTGATGTTCCACAAGGCTGCGTGTATCGTCAACGCTATTTCTTCTGCATATAACTGATATGTTGCAAACTGGTAACTTTCATTGCTATGTGGACGACAGCACTGGTGATGCTTTATATATAAGCCGTGTCAATATTTCTCGGAAAAACGTCGCCGAGTACCAGAACAAACTTTTGTCTGAAGTCGAGTGTGCGCGTTTATCGCTAAAAAGAACCCCTTTGTCGTACCTTCACAGTTTCAAGGCACTCTCTTCCTGCCTTAGCTAGCATCGGAATCGTCGGCGTCGACATATAGAATAGTAGAATAGTGTGCAGTTTCGTGGTCACTTGGAAGGGAAGGCAAATTGGCCTCTAAAAAGCTTCACGTGCTCAGCAGAGCGGGGCAGTATTTCATGTCGGCACATCGCTTGCAACTTTACAAAGTGCAAATTCGGCTTCACATGGAATACTGTTCTCATCTCTAGGCCGGGGCACCCCAGTGCCAGCTCCTTCCATTTGACCGCATCCAACGCAGAGTGGTTCAAATCGTTGACGTCCGAGTTCTTTCTGATCGGCTCGATTCACTGGCACTGCGTAGCGATGTTGCATCCCTACGCAGTGCCAGTGAAGGTTCGGATAATTCCAGCCACCATATTTCATGAACGCACATCGCGTCAAAATTCACAATACCATCCTTTCCATCTGGATGCTTGACGGTCCACCACTCTGCGTTTTACTAGGAGTTTTCTTCCTTTTTTTATAGGATAGGGTGACAAACAAGCACACAGTCCACCTGATGGTAAGTGGTTGCTGTGGCTCTTAGACATCTACACATATCCTCGTTTGCGAATCAAAATGCAGATGCGTTGTCACCCGTGAGGACTAAGATGGAATGCCTCTCTTCCAGTAAAAAGGGTCTCCGGTTCTCTAAACTCACCATACGAAACACAGCAGTGTTAAGCTGCTATTTTACGCTAATATTTTGTGAGATCGTGGTCCTTCCCCGGTCGAGCCGGCCCATTCGTGCTACAGCTATACTACTAATATAGCTGCAGCATGGCTCTACCACGTATAAAACTAATAATTCCTTAAATAATTCCTTGTTCAACTTCTCTGTGGAATTGTTTACCACGGGCGATTTTTCCGGACTGATACGACTTAGGGACCTTCAAGAAAAGAGCTTACTCCTTTCTAAAAGGCCGGCAACGCACCCAACTTTCATAATATGTATTTAGTAAAAAATCTGTTATTTTGACATTACAAACAGATACTTCGATTTCATTTATTTAAATAGATTTAATTCCATATTCGTAAAGTATGAAAGGTTGTAAAAAATTCCAAAGCGATCTCTATATTATTTTGATCTTGAGGCGTGAGAAAACTTGGTTGTGCTTTTAATCATTCTCTTTTGTAATTCAAAACAAGATCGTAAATATCAATGTGATTTATACTGTTGAGTATCTAGTTAATTGGGAGTTATTAATAATTACTGTTAGTAAATGACAGGAATTTTCAGTATATGTATTTGGTGACAGTCGACAGCAAAATATAGCCGATTTTAATCATAATGATTTGTTAGATTCAAATTATTACCTTTCTTTATTAACTTCTGTATCAGTAAAGTCAATTTCTTCTATGTGGTTACCTTATACTCTACAAAAAATAAATAAATTTAGTAGCATCTTGTACGTATACAACATGGTAAGATATGCTTCAGTTCCTCATTAATGAGATGTGAAAAATGGTAATTTCTTTTATCCTGTTCGACTTTAGAATTCTCTGAACATGACAAATAAATTTTTATCGTGTAAAGACACGACTTCTAATTAAACTTTATTTACCTCAGAAGTGGTAATTATTAGTTTTTGCAAAGACCGAGATAGAGGTTGGTTCTAATCACGAGCTTCTAAATCTAAAAATCTGGTGATCTCCTCACTTCAGTCCTAAAAGAACAAATACTATAACATATAATTTCATCAACTTTAAAAAATCGTGTTTTCTGTTAAGAAAGTTCATCATTTATTGCGATATTACTAAAACTAAAGGCATTGAATTAAAAATGTAAAGCGTAATTTTAGTAGAAAACTTTCAATATAATTAAAGTCAATATAAATATATAAGGTGAAATTAAACATGACATCGAAACTTAATTTTAAATTGGAGATAACGCATAATTAATTGAAACAAAACTTACCTCTGTTATTTACGGTCATTGCTGAAAGATGAAAAAATATGAGGGATGTCGTTTTAGGGAAGTCGCGTTGATGCAATGAATATATCGTACGTACGTCTAAAAACTTCGTGAATTAGACAGAACGCAGCCGTACAAAGTTGGATACAAGCGGGGTAAGGGAGAGGGCGGGGACATTACAAAGCTTGGTTTTAACCGGTTAATTGTTACTACCTAAACCTAAATTTGTGAAAAACCGGTATTACGCAATAACCGGTTTTTGGGTCAATGACCGAAACCGGTTTAGAATTTGAACCGGTTTCCGAGCCTTGGAACTCGGTCTTAAAAAGTAGTGATATCTTATTTTTTACCTTATGTACTCGATGGTATTGATTACATACCATCTTCTTATTAGTTTGTGTATACCGTAGACAGAGAATTAAATTGGATTCTCTATCTACGGTGCATACCAGGTGGTATGTAACATAGACTTAGAATATAATTCTAAGTCTATGTTACACTGACTTAGAAGTATATGGACTGGGCATACCTACAGAATTAGCGTGACTACCTACAATACACTGGCGCATAAAATGGCCGCCTTTATAGGTTGTAACTCAGCAATATGGGCAGCTGATATCGATATTTTACTAATATGAATTTGTTTCTCATTTCATATAATTGAATTTGTTGCTTTATTTATTTTATTCCGTGGTATTTATATAGGTACAGGCTATATTTTCAATCGTCAAATAACTTATCTGAGGAATAAATAATGTGTCTGGCAGTTTTATGGCTTTTGTGTAGATAGAAATTAAATCCGTAGCCTAATTGTGTAACACACCAAAATGACAAACCATACCAATTTGACAGTTTAACAATATCCATTGCGTTGTTTTTGTTGTCGAGCAAACGAATTTTTCAATCACATGAAGCAATGGATATTGTTGGGTTGTCAAATTAGATTTGGATTGCTACCCCTTAAGTTTCACTTGAGCTGCTTCACCAGGCTTCACCGCATATGTACACTTACACAGTGCATAATCTGCTATAGATTTCTTGTATTAGGTACAGTCAAACAAAGAGTTAAGTATGCAGGCAGCTAACTTGCAACTTGTTTTAAACAATGTTCTGAGTGTGCTAAGTACTTACTCAAGTTTTTACATCATTTATATAATTGTGAACAAAGTTAAAAAGTTATAACGCACTCAATAAAAATGAATATTGACAGAGTAGTTGGAAGATTCTTGAGAAGATTTTTTGCTTGTATACCAAATTTGTTTACTGTACAATATTACTGGGATGGAGATCCCTGATCCCATATTATAATCCCATATCATAGTATTTTTAATATAAAATAATATATATGTTCAGATTTTAAATGAAAAATATTATTTTTCACAGGTAGGTACATTAATTTTGTTTATTTGAAATTCGAAAATCTGGCATGATCATGAAACATGATATCCGGGAATTATAAACTATTAATATTATTTATTCATTTCTGAACAAAATTAATCTATTAAAATAATTTCTAGTACAACACTTTGTCATTGCTTTTTGACAGTTTGACAGCAGATCTACCATAAAACTTGGCGCTTAACATGGCGGCGCAGTCACGCATGGATGAGCTAATGACGTCACACGAAAGTGTTACGAAAATAAGCACTTGACAAAGTGTAGTTGTCTCTCTTTTCTATTGCAGCTACTACTTTGTTAAAAAGAGACAAAACTGTTTTTGACAAGTGTGTGTCGATATTATAGATATTTGTATAACTATTATTTCTATAGTAGAATATGCCGCCTCCATAGGTATATCTCTATGATGTTACACACCACCTCTTAGCAGTCTGTGTAACATACTTTTTACTCTTTGTTCCTAGTTAGTCTGTGGTAATCTAGTACAGGTGTGCTAATTCGGAAGAAACTCGACTCGAGTTAACTCGAGATAAAATTCACGTAATTCGAAGTGAACTCGAGTTACGCAACTCGAATTGGCGGAATGAAGCTGTGTAAATTTGTTACAAATTATTTATATATTTGTTCTTCTATCCAAGTTCTGTCACCAGTCTAATATCACAGTTTAAAGAGAGAAATAACAGTTATGAAACGAATGTACTCTTGCAGAGCAACGACGGGGCCTTGCGGGGTTAGCGCACTCTACTAAGTCAGCTGTACAATCCATGTGGTTGACGCGAGCGTGATTTAAAGTACTTATTTCACTAATTTTAATTGCCGTTTTCAAAAAATATAATATCTATAATGGTGAATTAATGTTATAGTTATGTATATGCGTATGCGTTGTATCCTCTTAGTAGACTGAGGTTATATGAGTTAAGCTAATTAAAGTTGAATTTAAATAACGACCATGCTTATGTTTCCCTCATTTTTTTTAATAAAATTGTTAACTCGGAGATCCCGACATTGTATTGGACCAAGTCTGTCAGGCCAAGGTCAATTTTTTTTGTTCTCAAAACTAGGCTCTGTCAAGTAATGTATAGAACCTATGCGGTATCAATAACAGCGCCATTTAATGCCATTTAAATGCAAATTATTAACATTAAACCAATTTACTAATTTAGATATAGCATTATTTACTTCATCATATGTTAGTAATTGTCGTTTTAATTTGAAAATTAATGAAGTGTCATCAGCAAATAATACTATATTATGGTTATCCCCTATTATGTAAGGTAAGTCATTAATATATACAAGAAACAGAATGGGGCCGAAAATTGAGCCTTGAGGCACGCCCATTTGTACTATCGACCCGGAAGAGCTCATACTATTAATGACAACATTTTGCGTTCTGTTACTTATATATGAAATAATTAATTTAATAGCATTACTTCATACACCGTAGTGTTGTAGTTTCCTGATTAATGTTTCATGATGGACACAATCGAAGGCTTTGGGTAGGTCACAGAATATACCCAAAGAATCCTGTGAATTCTCCCATGCATTGAAGATATTAATTATCGTATTTTGAGAAGAACAAAAGCATAAGTTTAATTTATTATTAGTAAAAGTAAGTTTTTACGTGGTAGAGCCATGCTGCAGCTCTATATTAATAGTATAGTTGTAGCACGAATGGGTCGGCTCGACCGGGGAAGGACCACGCTCTCACAGAATACCAGGGTAAAATAGCAGCTTAATGCTGCTGTGTTTCGTATGGTGAGTGTAGAGAACCGGAGACCCTTTTTACTGGAAACAAGGCATTCTATCTTAGTCCTCACGGCTGACAACGCATCTGCATTTAAATTCGCAAACGAAGATAGATGTAGATGTCTATGGGCTACAGCAACCACTTACCATCAGGTGGACTGTGTGCTCGTTTGTCACCCTTATTCTATAAAAATAAAAATAAAAAATAAGTGTAAAAAGTTCATTACGAATTGTCTCGCACTCAGACTCCACGACATCCAGCCTCCGGAACAAGCCGGTTTCCGAAAAGGCTTTAGGACCATAGTTTCGGAAAATTGTACAGAAAAACGAAGAGTACAATCTGCCACTATGTCTGGCGTATGTGGACTATGAGAAAGCCTTTGATTCCGTCGAAATTTGGGCGGTGCTGCAGTCCCCTCAGCGGTGCCAAGTTGACTGTCGGTATATCGAGGTGCTGAAGTGCTTATACAGTAGGGCTACGATGGCTATTCGAGTACAGAACCAGAGTACGAAAGCTATCCAACCGCAGAGAGGTGTAAGACAGGGTGATGTTATATCCCCGAAACTCTGCACCGCTGCATTGGAAGACGTTTTCAAGCTACTGATTTGGAAAGGATACAGTATTAACATCAATGGCGAGTACATCACACACCTTTGATTTGCCAATGATATAGTCCTTATGGCAGAATCGCTGGAGGACCTAAGCACTATGCTCAATGGCCTCAATGGTGTCTCCCAACGGATAGGTCTTAAATGAACACGGACAAAACAAAGATCATGTTTAATGGCTATGTCATACCTATGCCGGTAGTTGTTGGGAGCACTAAGCTCGAAGTTGTTGACGAGTATGTTTACCTGGGACAAATAGTTCGACTAGGTAAGTCCAACTTCGACCGAGAGGTCAATCGACGGATTCAACTCGACTCGGCAGCGTTCGGGTAATTATGACACATCTTCTCGTCAGGTATACCTCAAAACCTGAAAACGAGATTGTACAACCAGTGCGTGTTACCAGTGATGACCTATGGATCTGAGACGTGGTCCTTCACTGCTGGCCGTATGAGGAAGCTCAACGTCGCTCAGCGAGCTATGGAGAGGGCTATGCTCGGGGTTTCGCTGCGTGATAAACTTAGAAATGAGGATATCCGCAGTATAACCAGAGTGACCGACATCATCATCATCATCATCACAGCCTTCACAAGTCCACTGCTGAACATAGGCATCCATCGACTTCCTGCATATCTTACCAGGTCGTCACTCCATCTAGTGGGGGGACGCCTACACTTCGTCCGACGGTACGAGGCTGCCACTCGAGAACCTTTTTTCCCCATCGGTTGTCGGTTCTTCGAGCTATATGGCCGGCCCATTGCCACTTCATCTTACTAATCCGTTGGGCTATGTCGGTCACTCTGGTTCTACTGCGGATATCATCATTTCTAAGTTCTCTGCGTGATAAGCAGAGAAACATCGATCATAGCCCTCTCCATAGCTCGCTGAGCGACCTTGAGCTTCCTCATCCGGCCAGCAGTGAAGGACCACGTCTCAGTTCCATAGGTCATCACTGGCAACACGCATTGGTTGTACAATTTAGTTTTGAGGTTTTGAGGTATGCCTGACGAGAAGATGGGTCGTAATCTTCCGAACACTGCCCAACCGAGTTGAATCCGTCGATTGACCTCTCGGTCGAAGTTGGACTTACCTAGTCGGACTATTTGTCCCAGGTAAACATACTCGTCAACAACTTCGAGCCTAGTGCTCTCAACAACTACCGGCATAGGTGTGACATGGACAATAAACATGATCTTTGTTTTGTCCATGTTCATCTTAAGACCTATCCGTTGGGAGACACTATTGAGGTCATTGAGCATAGTGCTTAGGTCCTCCAGTGATTCTGCCATAAGGACTATATCGTCGGCAAATCGAAGGTGAGTGATGTACTCGCCATTGATGTTAATACTGTATCCTTTCCAAATCAGTAGCTTGAAAACGTCTTCCAATGCAGCGGTGCAGAGTTTCGGGGATATAACATCACCCTGTCTTACACCTCTCTGCAGTTGGATAGGTTTCGTACTCTGGTTCTGTACTCGGATAGCCATCGTAGCCCTACTGTACAAGCACTTCAGCACCTTGATATACCGACAGTCAACTTGGCACCGCTGAGGGGACTGCAGCACCGCCCAAATTTCGACGGAATCAAAGGCTTTCTCATAGTCCACATACGCCAGACATAGTGGCAAATTGTACTCTTCGGACTTCTGTACAATTTGCCGAAGGGTATGTATGTGGTCTATGGTGCTAAAGCCTTTTCGGAAACCAGCTTGTTCCGGAGGCTGGAAGTCGTCGAGTCTGCGTGCGAGACGATTCGTAATGACTCTCGAAAACAGCACGTAGACGCGGCTCAGAAGCGAAATCGGTCTGTAGTTGATCAAGAGAGCGTTGTCGCCTTTCTTGAAGAACAAGACCACCGCACTTCTGCTCCACGCCTCCGGTGTAATGCCACCATGGAGGACGGAATTAAAGAGCTTCTGAGGGACTTCAAGTACCGGTTTTCCACCCGCTTTCAGAAGCTCCGCTGTAATACCATCCTCGCCTGGGGCCTTGCCGTTTTTAAGGTGCTGGAGAGCCATTCTAATCTCGCTCAGACTGACGTCCGGGATATCATCGGAATAGTGTCGAAAAAGACTCGCTCTTGGATCGTACTCACACTTGCGTGTGGCTCCAACGATGATGTGTACAGCTGTCTATAGAACCTCTCAATCTCACTCAAAATCTCAGGCGTCCCGGAAACGACGCTGCCACACTCGGTCTTCAGTTTTGACGGTTGGCTCTTTCTGGCAGACAGATCTCTAGGAAAGACTTTGGAGCCCTGGTTCCGCTCGATCGCTTCTTCAATACGATCAGTATTAAAGTTGCGTAAGTCTCGCCGCATGCATTTGGAGATCTGTCTGTTCAGTTGCCTGTGTGCTGTCAAATTTAGTAACGACTGCAGCTTCATATCCCGTCTAACAGCCATGAGATTAAGAGTGTGATCGGAGAGTTTTTGTGTTCTTCTGCGGCGGGTCATGCAAAACTTAGCTCCGACCGCATGGACAGTTTCCACGAGCTTGTCATTCATATCGTCCACTGCATTGCAATCTTCTAGGCACTAAAAACGGTTTCGTAGCTTGAGCTGAAAGGTTTCGGGACTTTGGATTAGAGCACGAGGGGGACGGAGCGTTGACTTCATTAGACGTGACCTCTCCAACTTAACGTTTAGGTTCAGTGTGCCTCTCACCATTCGGTGATCGCTGCCGATTTCACCCTCGCGATCACTGTGACATCACTGAACAGTTGTCGTCTGGTCGTCATAATGAAGTCAATCTCATTTTTTGTCGAACCGTCGGGGCTCGACCAGGTCCACTTTCTGTGGGGCCGCTTCTGGAAGAAAGAGTTCATCATAAAGAGTCCCTCTTTCTCCATGAAGTCGGCCAGCTGCTGGCCCCTTGGGTTCCATTGCCCTATTCCAAATTTCCCTACTTTCAGCTCACCGTTCTCTCTTGTGCCTACTTTTGCGTTGAAGTTTCCCATTAACACCGTATAGTAGGTTTTGGAGGAATGCATGGCTCTAGATATATCCTCATACATTTCCTCCACCTCCTATGTAAACGTGAATGACCTTCAGCGAATACCGTTTGGTGATTCTGAGTATAAGGTACGCAACCCTCGTCGACACACTCCCAATCTTTACCGACATAGCCTAACGGATTAGTAAGCTGATGTGGCAATGGGCCGGCCACATACCTCGAAGAACAGACAACCGATGGGTAAAAAAGTTTCGAGTGGCAGCCTCGTAACGGAAGGCGAAGTAAAGGGCGACCCCCCTCTATATGGAGTGTCGACCTGGTAAGACATGCAGGAAGTCGACATCGTTCCCCGCACTCCCGCACATATTCGCGCATAGCTCGGAATCCTTTCAAGCAATTCTTAAGTATGCGAGCTTACGTGAATAGAACAGTTTTATTTTAGGGGAACAAAGCCGTAATCGATATTACGTTTAGAAATTAAGACAATCACATTGCTTAATCAATCAAAGAGCTTTTATTTGTAAATAAGTTTATAACATAGTTAGTGGTAATCGCGATAATTTGTGGGGAAAAGAATTTTGAACATGGAAAATTTATGTTATAATGTTTACATGAATTACAACATTTAAAATTTTTCGACAAAAAAGACTTTCAAACGTTTACTGAATTTAATAATTATATTTCTTCTGGTTTAAAAAGTTGTTAAGTTATGTACGTGTAGGTTATTTATTTATTTTCTGCCTAATCCATATAACTACTTTTTTAGTCGATATATTTTATTCAAAGAAAAAAATATACAGATAACAAATTTTACAGATAAAAAATATACAGATAACACTACTTCCATAATACTTATAAGAAAAATCTGAAAAAATTGAGATTTTGTAATTTGCGTTGCTCTTTTTGATGGCGTAAAAACAAACAAATCGACATAAGACCACTTATGCTTTTGTTCTTCTCAAGGTACGATATATCAGCTCAACACCAGCATCAGTTGTCAAGCGACCCCTTGTGAAACCGAATTGATTTTTATGAAGTAATTTATTTACATTAAAAAAAATTAACATTTGATCAAGAATAATTTTTTCAAAAATTTTACTGTGTTGGCAGTACAGAAATTGGTCTAAAATTGGCGGGGTTTAATATACTACCAGATTTAAATAAAGGTATTACTTTACTGTGCTTCATTAAATCAGGAAACACGCCATATTCGATAGGTATATATATATATATATATCTATTATAGACTCAATAACTTTAACGGAAATCAATGTCTTTAAACTGTGCTAATACGATGTTGTACGATGGATAATTATTAATACTAAACTTAATGGATAGGATTGGAATAAAAACGTAATGATAGTACTATATTATGTGCTTTCGGTTTGTCTATAGACAACTTCATAAAATAATATCACTCCAACTTTATGACATAGTATTTACTAAATTGATTAACTATCACAAATTATACTTAATCAATTTAGTTGTATTATACAATATATATGCACGATGAGTGAATTCTGCCTTCGCTTGCTCGCATTTTTCGTTCAATTACCGCCAGCCCTAACTCGAGTTAATGAGTATCCACTCGAGTTAACTCGAGTTGAGCGCAACTCAAGTTAGCTTAAGTTACCCATCACTATATTCCAGTTCTTTTGACAACTATAAAAATTGGTTATGGTAGCTTGGTACCGACTGACGCCGAACCAGTAATAATTGGTATCGGAGTAAATTAGGTTGACATAAATAAAAAGTGCTTTATTTGTAAAAATTAAAAGTAATAGTGCTAGTTAAATCGCTATTCACCAAAATGGCAACTTTAGGTCCGAAAAAGGATGGTGGTCCTAATGTGGATTTCTTTCAAGCGCCAGAATCACTAGCACAATTTGATCAAATTCGTGTTTGGTTACAAAAAAATTGCAAGAAGGTTAGTTTATTTACAAAATATTCATCCAAGTATATATAACATTACTCTAGGATTGAATAATATATTTTTAGTTCTACCATTAGCTTCTATACAAATTAATTAAAATTGATTGGAACTTGGCAAATTCGTATGCAATTATTTAATAAATTTTCATTAATATTTCTCTTGACAGATGTATAGAATTTTAAGCAATATACAGTTAGGTAAGCAAGTTGAAGCAGAATATTATGACATCTTCATCAGACACAATTTATTATTATTACGTCTGATTTGCAATAACTTACTAGGTAGGTACCTAAATTATCCAAAAACATTGGCACATAATTGTTGGGGTGAGGTTTGTTGTCAGCCGTGAGGACTAAGATGGAATGCCTTGTTTCCAGTAAAAAGGGTCTCCGGTTCTCTACACTCACCATACGAAACACAGCGGTGTTTAGCTGCTATATTACGCTGGTATTCTGTGAGAGTGTGGTCCTTCCCCGGTCGAGCCGATCCATTCGTGCTACAACTATACCACTAATATAGCTGCAGCATGGCTCTACCACGTTGAAAAGTAATAAGTAGTATTGGTTTGGAAAAGTTGTAGGTGTCAGGCAGTTGATATGAATGATAACCCCTGAGAATTAGGTAATCGTTACTACGCTGTTTCTAAATATTTTTATATTTAATTGTACTACATTGTAAATACTTTCGAGTCCTGCTGAGTTTCTTGTTGGCTCTTACCAAGACTAAGGTTTTTTTCGAAACCAGTAGTCAAAGGATAAATGACTTTATTACTTGTAATCTATATTAAATAAAAATTATTCTATTCTATTTTAACAAGTTTTAAGTGTCATTTTGTGTTTTCTTGTTAATATTTTGCTTATTGCAGCATGTACAAACAGATCCACCAACAAAAGAGGGCTTGGCACAGCTGGTCATTCAACTTATACAGTATCAGGAGAACAAGCTTGGAAAGAATGCTTCAGACCCACCCTTTTTGAGGCTTCCGGTGAGTAATTTTGTAATATTGATATTTCATAACTTTGCATCACACTTGATATATTACACATGACTATGCTATGCATGCACAATAAGAATATTATTGTTACACTGAGATTGGCTTTTCCCCCAGCTTCAATAATGTTGTGTAGAGTGGATGAAAAATCACACCAAAAATACAATCAATAATCATTAGCCATTTTTACAAACTGAGACTTTGACTTGGTCCATATGATTTTTCTTTTATAGAATAAGGGTAACAAACGAGCACACAGTCAACCTGATGGTAAGTGGATGCTGTGGCACATAGACATCTACATTTATCCTGAATTAAGAATCAAAATGCAGATGCGTTGTGACCCCTGAGGACTGAGATGGAATGCCCCGTTTCCAGTAAAAAGGGTCTCCAGTTCTCTACACTCACCATACGAAACACAGAAGCATTAAGCTGCTATTTTACACTGGTATTCTGTGAATTGTTTGTTTTACCTGCTTCTAGGATCTCCCTCAATGACAAAGTTTATTTTATGGTTGTATCTTAGACCAAAAAAGAAATATAGATCAAGCGCTGCATCCATTTTTATTGACGCCAAATCCATGCTCAACTTTTTATAAGGACATATTTTAGCTCTCATGCCCACATAAGAATCTAAACTCATTTGCAACCAACTGTTACTGTGACTGTTACGGGTTGCTAAAGAAATAAAGAAAAGATTTACACGTGGGTGCGTGTCAAGAAGTTGAGCATGGTTTCAGCTTCACTGAAATGTATGGAGCACTCCATCTATCTTCCTTTATTGGTCTGAAGGTTGTATATGCATGTTATATTTTAATTATTCATAAATCAGCTTTACTACTTTTTAAATTTTAATATAAGGCTTACAACATTTAAAACAGGTTTCAGTTAGGTATCTAAACAAAAAACAAAAGAAATCTAAAAATCAACTACAAATAAAACATCAGTAAAATAGTTAACGTTTGACTACAATCACATTATAAGATGTATGATATTTTTTCATAACTATTTATAAGAAATTAAACTCGTGAAAGTTTGCTTATAATTTAATTAGGAGGGGATAAGTTTTAAAGGGGTATTTCATAGTCTACACAATAATATAATAAATTTCCATATAACCAACAAACTAAAAAATATAACCCATTCAACTAATAATAAAAACGCAGTTTACATACAAAACTGTCTTTTTATTACAAGCAAAACAAAATCACTTTTGATAAAGTAAAAACCGACTTCAATAACAACTTTGCATGGAATGAGGGTGTACCGTGGTATACTGAACACATCTGCTTACCACTTTAGAGGGTATAGGCGTGTTGTTATGTTGTGTGATTGCGTAAACAATGCATAGATATGCAATAGCAGTTGATTTGCTGGCATTTATTGAAGAGTTCCGTTGTCTGTCTCCGAAGTTCATCATCAGATCTTTACAAAATTTAAATAGGACCATTTCGGAATAAACCTCTTTGAAACAAAAAAATAATTTTGCAAATCCGTTTATATATGATGAAGTTATGCCCAAACATACATAAAAAAATATAAACATCCGAATTGAGAACCTCCTCCTTTTTTGAAGTCGGTTGATAATAAAATTAATAATGTCTGTCATGTTTAAGTGTTGCACATAGTATTTTAATTTTGTCTCTTATTTAGTATTCAGCAGCACCAGGAAACACGAATTGATTTTCTGGCAGTCCCCTTGATCCTGTGCCTTCTATTGCAAACAATGCTCCTGCATCTGGTTGCTGCGCAAGTTCCACAGTGTTGAGCCCCACATTACTTGTAGTTACATATAATGTCTCCAAGTCATGGCCACCCCAAGCAACTGATGTCACTTTGCTTGCTGGAAGTTTATGTTGTTCCAGTAGTTTGCCAGCTCTGGAGTCGATTTTAATTACCTGGAAAATTTACATTTGTAGTACAGGCACTATTTATAGAAATAAAAAAAAATTTCACTGTTGCAAACTCAAACTAATAAAAACGATAGACGAAGCGCTGCACACATTTTAAACTCAACTTTTTGACATGCACTCCCAAATATCTTTCTGCTTTCTTTTCTTATCAATAGCCCGTAAAAGTGCCCTGCTAAATGCTTCTCACACACATACATGTACACCTAAAATCATGGTGATGGTTGCAAAAGATTTAACATGCATGTATGTATGTGAGTGCATGTTTTGGCTTAGTTACGGCGTCAGCCGCGTAATGTTGCAGTGCAATGTATCTCTCTTTATTGGTCTGAATCTGAGCTTCAACTGAGGAGTTTGACTTGATATTTGTTCATATAAGTTTTAATATAAGGATATTTTCATTATCACCGCAGGCCATTGCAGGACGCGGGTTTCTTCCTTAGTTCTTATTTTATACAAAACCACCACATAATTTATCTGATGGTAAGTGGCTTCTGTAGCCCATAGACACCTACATTATGTGTATATAATATAAATTATGAATGCCTCGATACGCCTTTTTGGCGATACGATACCGATACCGATGCTCTTATAAAAATATCGGCGATACCGATACCGATACGCTTATTGAATTCAAAAATGAAGGTAAAATAAATATAACACAAGTCAGGTTATTTTTTAATTAATATAAAAATAACAAATAACAGGACAAACTAAATAAAACCGTTTAAAACTATAGACAGGTTGAGATTAGTGAATAGTTTTAGTAATTAAAATTAACATTGATGAGATTTTTGTTTAAAAAACAAAGTATTATTAAGTTTTGCGGAGAAAGGCGATTTCGCAAATCTGTTTGAATAAGACCTGCGGTGGAAAATAGTCTCTCAGATGCGACAGAACTCATTTGGAAAGTAAAGTACTTCTGCGCCATTTTTTTAAAAATTTGGGTATAAGACGTCATTGCGCCAGAAAACGAACGGATCTGCACCTCTCGATATATTGGGAGACCTTAGGTATCTCTCGACTTCTTCTTTGAGAGAATTTCAGCTCAGAGTAGACAGGGGCTCATCTTCCTCGGACTCTCTAATAATATTTTCACAAACGCTACAAAGCCCGCCACTCGTAGGCATCTCAGAACTTACAGTTACAGTACTAGATATAAGTGTGACCGTGTCTGAAATAGTTTCGGAATGCAGTGCTACATTAAGATCAAGTAACTGAACAAGATGTTTTTTTGCCATAATAATAGTAGACTGAGATTGAAATATTCGTGCTTTGTAACGAGGATCAAGCATTGTGGCTAAACAAGGCACTGAATAAAGCGCGGGGTTTCCTCGAGCATAGCTAGTTCGTGCTTCGTTTGCAACGAAATAGACAAGACAACACGCGCGTTTTCATTAAATTTTAAAAGCGCGAAATTTGAAATGTATCGTTGGATCGGCCATAAAAATATCGCCAATGTCTATATATCGGCAAACTTCGAGTATCGCCGATATATCGACATCGATATCAGTATCGGATGCATCCCTAATAAAATGAATAAATAAATAAAAAATACCTATATAAAAAATCACTCTCACTCACTCACTCATCCCTGATACAGTACAGTCTCGTTACCATTAAAAAGGGTCCCCGGTTCTTGTCACTTAACATATGAAACAGCGGCATTATGCTGCAATTTCACGTTGAAACTTTGTGCGAGCGTGTTCTTCTGTAGCATGGCTCTATCAGGTAAAACAGGAGCCAGAATTGCCAGCCTTCGCCGGTGGTTAGATGCTCGTATTGCCAAATGCTTTACACTTGGGCACTTCTGCCCCCAGCGTGAATCGTCGTCATCAGTCTACAGTGCTGAATCTGGGTCTCCTGCTTAGTTGCCGAAATTTCCAGGTTTGACTAACAAAATGGCGATTGTAGTTAAAAGCGATTATTATCCTTTTGTTTCGAATGTTTGTCAGCCTTTTAGCGATATGTTATGCTAGAGGATTTTTATCTTTTGAATGGATATTTTCTTACCTTTCCGCCGTCGAAACATGCAACCCATAGGTTCCCCTCCCGATCAATAGTCATGCCATCTGGAAATCCAGTTACGTTGTTTGCTTGGAAGCTGAAAAGCGTTCTTCTGTTACCTGCAATAAGAAATAACACGAAAAACGTAACATAACTAAAACACGTAATATTATAATATTTTACTAAAATACAACTGCAACTTGCACTATTCGTGGTATTATGCATTATTTTTTACTGTATTAGAAAGTACATTTATAAAGTTCGTGAAAATAGCGGATGGCACTCAGTCGGCCGATGTCACACAATACCAGCGTAACATAACATAACATTAAATGGATTTCGTGTAGTAATTGACGAGATCTGGAAACCAGTTTTACTGGTGATGAAGCCTCCCATCTTAATCTTCAGTGGTAAATATATCTGAATTTGGATTCCCACCAAAGATAAATGTAGTATGTGGTACTTACCAACAGGTGGACTGTGTGTTCGTTTGTCACCCTTATTTCTATAAAACAAATGTAAAACAAACATACGAATAGTCCCCTCTTCTAAATTGAAGTCGAACACATCGATATTCCTCGTTGGCGTGTCTATGTAGAACATGAACTTGTTATCGCTGGTCCACGCCATGCCGTTGGATATCGACACTGGCCGAACCCGCACCACAGGGTCCAGGTAGTTGTGTGCATCCAACATGTAAAATGTTCCCTGGTCCTTATCAACTACCGAGCAAACTTCTTTGCCCATTGTGCCTGCAAAAAGTTGAATTTTTATTCTAACTACATAGTTTTTTAATTGATGTACATAGTTTTTATCTACATAGTTTATTAATATTATGAAGTTACCGACATAGTTGAATTGCCGACCTTAATCCGACAACCTATTGTTGAATGGAGTTTCTTGTGTGGGAGTGGTTTTTTTTTTATAGGATAAGGGTGACAAATGAGCACACAGTCCACCTGATGGTAAGTGGTTGCTGTGGCCCATAGACAGCTACATCTATCTTCGATTACGAATCAAAATGCAGATGCGTTGTCACCCATGAGGACTTAGATGGAATGCCTCGTTTCCAGTAAAATGGGTCTCCGGTTCTCTACACTCACCATACGAAACACAGCGGCATTAAGCTGCTATTTCACGCTGGTATTCTGTGAGAGCGTGGTCCTTCCCCGGTCGAGCCGACCCATTCGTGCTACAACTATACAATTAATATAGCTGCAGCATGGCTCTACCACGTATAAAAGCCTCACACGGGTAAGAAGCAGAGTGTACCAGGGCGGCTGAAAAGTTCGCGGCCTAGGGTACTTAACGATGGGTAATTAGCTTGTTACTCATGTCACTAGTTGCAACACTCAGTAGTATTATAAAATCAATCACTAACTAAGTTTGCACTCATAGTTCAATTATTTATTGAACAACAAACATCACCATGTCAGCCGAATCTGGAAATTCTCGGAATTTTGAACACCGCGCCGTGATAAAATTCCTCGTAAAGAAGGGAAATACACCGAAAGACATTTTTGAAGAGATGTCATCGGTTCTTCAGGATTCTGCGCCTTCATATACGATGGTGAAAAAATGGGCCCGCATATTTCAACAAGGACGAGAGAGCTGTGAAGACGACCCTCGCCCGGGCCGCCCTGTCACGGTACTGATCCAAGAAAACGTCCGAAAAGTCGAAAAAATCGTTCTGGCCGACCGAAGAATTAAATTGTGGCAGATTGCTGAAGAACTGCAGATTAGCAAAGAATGAGTTGGAGAAATTTTACATGAACATTTGAATATGAGAAAAATTAGCGCGCGCTGGGTACCGAAAATGCTCACACCGCTCAACAAGCAACGTCGACTCGCAAGTTGCAAATATTTTTTGGAGCTAGTCGGCGATAACAAGGAAGACTTGGCAACGGATAGTCACCGTAGATGAAACATGGATCGCCAATATGATCCGGAGTCCAAACAAGAGTCCACGCAATGGATAAAAAAAGGAGAAAGGCCGCCGAAGAAATTCAAGCAAGAAAAGTCGTGATCGTCATTTTGAAGAAAGATACAGAATATTTTTTGGGTGGGTTAAATGCTGTATGCGAGATGTGAGAAATGTATTTTACTTGAGGGAGATTATATTGAAAAATAAAAAATAGAAACCATATATTTCACGCTGGTATTCTGTGAGAGCGTGTTCCTTCCCCGGTCGAGCCGACCCATTCGTGCTACAACTATACTACTAATATAGCTGCAGCATGATTCTACCACGTTAAAAATTATTTATTTATTATTATTTATTTTAAGCACTGGCTTTCCACAGAGTATAAAGCTTTACGTGGTAGACCACGCTGTTATGTAATGCCGTCGAAAAATAGCAGCTGCTGTGTCTCGTATCGATTGATGAGAACCGGAGAACCAAGGCATTTCATTTTAGTCCTCTTCAAAATACAGAAGCGGATCACAACGCTTCTGCATTTTGGTTTTCCATCGAAGATAGATGTAGATGACTATGGGCCACTCCATTCACTTACCATCGGGTGGATTATGTGCTCGTTTGTCAACCTAACTTGTACAAGAAATTTGCTATTATTATATAATTTTAACAATGCTGTTATTCATCTTAAAACATCTGTTAAAAATTCTGTACCTTTAATTTATTATCACATATTTTACCCGTGTCTAAAAAAATACAGTTTTTTAAATTCATATTAATATATCGAAATGTACTATAAATTTAGCGCAGTAGGTTACCTCGGATGGGATTTGTATAACTTTTTGTGTATTTTATTGTGGCCGAGGTCACAATTTCCTCATATCCACCTGGCAAACGTGTAATAAAGTATGCAAAATTACAAAAAAACTACAAATCAATAATTTAAGATGTTGGTTGGTTTTAGACCTCGGTGACAACTTACAAATAATGAGAAGCTTATTGACGGCATTGGAGATATAATGCAAAAAGCACAAGTGTATGTCCTAACAGAGGACACGATGATTTAACAACTAAATTTTTAAAAAGACAGTTATTAGCAAAGTGGATAGTGCAGCTAACAAGATGACAATAGAAATTTACATTTTTTATAACTTTACCTTGGTTGTAAAGAGAGCATTAAGCAATTAAATAGTATGGCTACAAACATTTATATTTTATACAACGTTTTCGTTTAGTATTGCCAATAATAGATTATTATTACAATTCAAAACATATTAAATTTACTGATACACATTTTGTATGTAGGTAAACTTTTTTTTATTTAGGCATGCTTATAATTTTTCTAGTCCGTATGAAATAAAACAAATTAAATTCGTTTTATACAATTGCCAACTTACAGTTTTTATAAGCGGAGTTGTTGACCTGGATGCGTAAATAATTTCTATTAACAAAGTTAACACACTAATCCCTGTTAAGATATCCATCGCTTTGCGTTCAAACATTGCTTAATAAGATAATCTGTGAAGCACTGAACCATGAACGCCTGCGCGTATTTCGACTTATGGTGTCGTTCTGATAACTGTCGTTTTATCTGCTTTAGCTGTGTAGCTAGCTAAGCGAGTGATTGTAACTTGAAGTTGCTGCATTTACAATTACTTATGACGTCATTTTATTAGAGAGTCCGTCTGATCAATTTAATCGAATCGGAATTTTAAAGAAAACCCGTCAGTATAATGGGCTCATCAGATTTCATTATCTCTACATCTCTATATTCTGTACTGGATCTTTGAAGGATCGTCTTTCCCCCGTATTTCTCTAATTCTATTAGTTTCTTGAAGATGCAAAAAAGTTATAAGCATGTCAGTAACTTCAGAGGCAAAACGGCATATTTTAATCATATTTTTCATTCAATATGAACTAATACACACAGCCACTTGGTTTAACTTCTTGTACTATTATATATTCTGTGGTTTAACTGTAGAAATTATATGAAATTGTTAACAGAATTAATCAATTTATAACAGAATTGCATTTTCCAGACCTTGATGAAAAGATTTATAAGTTCTTTAAATATAAACAAAGTAGATAAGTGACTTTGAAACATTATTTAATATTCTATTGCCTTTATTTTTACATATTTGTTCTCAATAAATCTAGTCTTAAAATTGTAGAGAAAGTATATAAATAATAAATTTATATCTTTTGTCGTAAAGATAATAATTTTTAACTGATATTAGTTACCTACTTGTCAATATCGGTCACGGATCAACGTAAGTGCGCCGCGGATGTCTGCTTGTCGTCAAGGTTCTTTGACTGATATTCATTCTGGTTTTACTTGTAAAGAGAAAACATATTTATCGATAATGCTAGGTAATATACTGTTAAATATAACTGTTTATGAACTATTAAAGTGGTAGCACGTTAGCCTAAAAGATGACTAGAAAATCGAACGGTTGTAATAAATGTGTCAGGTTTTTGACTTTTAGGTACTTGATAGTGTCTATCATAGTCATGTGATAATACAAAGCTTTTTTCTGCGGTCCTCGGTTTCTGACCCCGTTTGGAACTATTCTTTGAACCACAAATTGTTGTTCTTTTGTCTATGTGTAATTTATAATATGTAAAAAGCCTCTATGATACAAAAAGTTCTTAGTGCCGGTAAAGTTTTTACGAAGAAAGAAAACATACTCGTTACTTAACATGCGCTGGCAGGATACCAGCTTAACATTGAAGATCAACGTTTCTGTGTTTCATAAGTTCTAAACACATTTGGATAGATTGCCTCGTCGGTCTAGTCGTCATAAGCGCGAATGCTGATATACGATGTGGTCCCGGAACTGACTGTGATATGTGATTCGAATCCCACATCAGACCAAAATTAGTTATTCTATCACTTTCACAACAGTTTGTGAAATAAAAAAAAATGCATTTTTTTTTTGTAGAAATAGGGTGACTAATGAGCACAAAGTCCACCTGATGGTAAGTGAATGCTGTGGCCCATAGACATCTACATTTATCCTCGATTAGAATCAAAATGCCGATGCGTTGTCACCCCTGAGGACTAAGATGGAATGCCTTGTTTCCGGTAAAAAGAATCTCCGGTTCTCTACACTCACCATACGAAACACAGTAGCCTTAAGCTGCTATTTTACGCTGTGAGAGCGTGGTCCTACCCCGGTCGAGCAGAACCATTCGTACTACAACTAATAGAGTTGCAGCATGGCTCTACGGCGTTTAAAATCTAAAACATAAACACTAGTAACCAGTCACATGTTTTTAAAAGCTAGGTGTCTCGAGCGGTGCTGGCATTACACTTTCATAGGTCCAACGCCGTGACCGACGACTAGCGCAAAACTAAGTTTAGAAATAGCGCAGTATTACAAGTACATCCTTGGGATGCTGATTACAAATTATTTGATCGCTTATAAATTTAATTTTATTATTGAATAGAAATCAAATTTAATTTATGACGCTGATTATATAGTTAATGTATACATATGTTAGATATTTTGAATCTCTTTAAATTTGCAACTAAATAATAAATTCTTTTAATTTGTGAATTATGATTTTTAATTACGTATTACGCTTTAAAACAATCCGAACAATCTGTATATGGCATGGATATTATTGGAATATGTGCACATTATTTGCGACATATAAGGAATTCATAATAGTTTATTTATTACGACCCGTTAAACTCTGCCGCCCTCTTGTGTTTTCCTCATAAGGTTCGAATAATTATGTTTGCCAAACTCTAGAATTTACATAATGTTATCATATAATATTTTATTAGTCTATACTTGCTAATTTTTTTTTAAATTTAAATAAAAATTATTATTTTTTTATTTTAAAATTAAAAATTTAATTTTTTTACGTGGTAGAGCTATGCTGCAGCTATATTGTGGCTGCAGCACGAATGGGTCGGCTCGACCGGGGTAGGACCACGCTCTCATAGAATACCAGCGTAAAATAGCAGCTTAATGCTGCTGTGTTTCGTATGGTGAGTGTAGAGAACCGGAGACCCTTTTACTGGAAATGAGGCATTCCATCTTAGTCCTCACAGGTGATAACTCATCTGCATTTTGATTCGTAATCGAGAATAGATGTAGATGTCTATGGGTCACAGCATCCACTCACCATCAGGTGGACTGTGTGCTCGTTTGTCACCCAAATTCTATACAAAAAAAAAACATAAATTTAATTATGGAGTGTAGAAATATCATCCGCACTCAATTTCGGAAGACAAAGCTAGCGGCATGGAACTTTGTTCTTACCAGATCATCTCCTAAATCAGGTGACACTTTTCTATTTCAGATGAAAGTGTTCATGGACATGAAGCCGGGCGGCTCGCTGTGCACGGTGCTCGCCACCATGTTCCGTTTCAAGTCGGAGCAGCGGTGGCGCAAGTTCGACTTCCAGGTCGGTAAGGTATGCACTCCCTCGCACGCCCGCCTCGCTCACCGCAAGCCCCTGCAGCCCCCGCCAGACCCAGTCAGACCCAGCCGATCCCGCCATACCACGCGGCTCTTTAACTGCATTATATTATCAATGACACGCGATTGACCATCAATCATTTATTAGAATCTAACTACTAACTACTAGCTTACAGATTGAAGTTATTTTAACTGTTTTAAAAAGAAAGCTCGTATGATTTTTCACATTTTTACGTGGTCACACGCGTGTTGTTGTTATTCCAATCGCACGATATCTGAGGGATGATTAAAAATATTAACAAAACATTCCTTAATATCTCAGGTTAAGTTTATTTAGTTTTAATATTATTTTGTTATAGAAATAAATATGTCATAAGTTTCTTTAAAACTTACTGTCACTATAGGCCTGTTTTCACTGATTAAAGGCCTGTATTCACTTTGATTAGTGATTAGGAGTAAACACGTGTGGACAGCAATTGATTAGTGCAAGTGATTAGTAACCTGTGTAGTAAAGTGATTAGAAGCGTGTTCTATTTTTTTGCGAGTGGACTGTGGGTTCCACGCCCCGCGCGCCCTCCCTTCCCCCTCACTCGCAGCATGCCTGCCACTAAACACGTCTGGACAGCAGTGTTAAGTGTTTAGCGTTTAGCGTCGGACGCTCACTTGTGTTGCAAAAAATGGCAAAGTAGACCGAAGACATAACCTATAAATTTGTGCAGTAGTACTAAAAGTAAAACATGAATGTCTTTACAATAGTAAACACCCTAACTGCAAAATTAAAGAAGCCTGAGATGCGGCATTTCTACTTATAAGTGAAGCTATGAACATACCGGGGTTTGAAAGTAAAGGAGTTTTTACTAAAATAGGAAACTTGAGGTCTACATATTCGCGTCCATACTTGCTGGTCGACGGCTAACAACTGAATTTACTAAACACAGCCACTAAACAGAATTGGACACTACACACCTGCACTAATCATCCGCAATTACTAATCACCTGCACTCGCACTAATCAAAGTGAAAAAAGGCCTTTATGTTAAATAAACTGATAAAAGAATTTTTGTTTACTGTACAAAGTTCAAATTATTTAAATATCAAAATGTTGCACCTTGGCCATCTAATTGTGTTCTACATTTTAATATGTTAACTATTATTCAATATCTATGCCAGAACTATGGATATTTTGTAAAAATATTTAAATTGAAATGTTTGTACAGTAACACTATTTGATATTGCAAACATTTGTTTTTAGAACACATACTTCTTAAATCAGTTTCATTCTGTACTCCATTTCATGCAATGGTTCATTGTGTTGCCAATGGCTTGTTTTGGGATCCAAAGGTGGGTTCTCTATGTATTTAAAAATGGACATTTGGACTTTTCTTATTCTTTTCACCCATGTTGTGACAGTGATGTTTGTGTTATAATAACAGTTTGTGTTTTGTCACTAATATTTCGACTTCGAAACTCACCCTTAGTGTCTGCATGCATCAATGAGTATTTTTCATCTGATTTCACGAAATATATTTAAAACAGTTTTTTAGAGAAGAATTTCCTTTGTTGCTTAGTACATTTGACTTTATTTCCAGTAATGTAAAATTACAGTTTATATTTTTAATAGTTTCTTACAAGCACTATTGTAAACATTAGATATTTTGATAGCGTTGCTTTACTCGTTGGTATATTTGTTTGTAAAGATCGATTAAAGGGATAAGTAAATTAGGAGATGGACTGCAGCATAATTTCTTGTTATTCCAACCTTATCGTTAAAGTGTTACTTGGAATACAGGAAAGTAAAGATAGATAGGAGAGGCGCGCTTTTTTTTACGTGCTAGAGCACGCTGCAGCTATGGTTGTAGCACGAATGGGTCGGCTCGACCGGGGTAGGACCACGCCCTCATAGAATACCAGCGTAAAATAGCAGCTTAATGCTGCTGTGTTTCGTATGGTGAGTGTAGAGAACCGGAGACCCTTTTTACTGGAAACGAGGCATTTCATCTTAGTCTCAGGGGTGACAACGCATCTGCATTTTGATTCTTAATTGAGGATAAATGTAGATGTCTATGGGCCACAGCGTCCACTTACCATCAGATGGACTGTGTGCTCCTTTGTCATCCTATTCTATAAAAAAAAAACTTCTTGGTAACCAATTTTGTCAGTCTCGAGTATGCGTACAGTAAGGGAATAGAATTGTTTCCCAGCGCCACTTTTCCTGCGATCACAACGTTTGTATCTTCAAGGCAACAGTGAATAATTTTTACTATGCCGAGATAGTACAATTTTCCACCTAGGGCTACTTCACCACTTTCTGCCAGGTGGGGTTGTTTAACACTTTTATAATATTAAAATTAGTAAAAAAAAGGCGCCGGAAAATTATTCTCATGGGATTTCGCGTATATTTAAAGTTTAAATTACTCTTTGGAGTAGAAATAAGAATTTTTCAATACACTGGTGTGGAATTTTTCTTCTACATTTTTTATTATTTAATGATTAACTTTTTATTTCTAACTCTTTCTTCTCTAATTTTTTCAATGCACATTCTAAGAAGGTAACAAGTTGTAAAAGATTGAATTTGTACTAAAATCAGTCTTTTCGTTCCCTCCACCTGTTTCCCCCCCCTTTACAGAACCCTTCGCGGAAGGACCTCAACGTGCAAATGATGATGGAGATAGAATCTGCTCTAATGAGCGCTGAGGTAATACGTTCACCCTGCGTCTTCATACGACCGGACGTCGATAAGGCAACATCTAACAAGGTTAAAGATATCGTCAGCAATCACCAGGGGGAGATTTGTGGTGAGTTATTTTTTTAAATTTATACCAATTTGTTTATTTATTAAAAACAAAATGCAAGTTACAAAAAATTAACTTACAACATAACTTGCAAGAGTACATAAAGTCGTTTAGAAATTTCAGATTTTTGTAAAATAAATTTTATACCCTGAAGTCTTGCATAAGTTCGATTGTGAGTTTAACGTCAAACAAAGGAGGAAAACATCGATTTTCGAATATTGAACATCCCTACCGTTTGCTGGCGGTGTAAGAGAATCCTCCACCGCAATTAGTAATTAAGATTTATAACCAACTTTGGATGAGTGAAAGTCAGAGCCTAAATACGTCCCACAGCTGGGCACAGGCCTCTTCTCATTTCTGAGAGGGTTTTAGGGCAAGGAAATATCCGCCGTGCTGCCCCAAAGCGTGTTGGCGAACTTCATGTCTTCGAAATATAAAAAAATCTCTTATTTCTCAGACATGCAGGTTTCCTCACGATGTTTTCTTTCACCGCCGAGCTGCTGATTTACCACGTGTAAATCACCACTTAAAATAGCAATTAACAAAATCATAAGTGCCGGCGGAGATCGAACGCGGGTTGCTCGCGTACTGTGAAATTTACAGTAAGCGCTTAGCCCCTGATCTACCACGGCTTTGGGTGAGTTATGTATCAAAAATTATTTGATATAGAATTGAAAAATGAAATAAGATCTATTATATTATTAACAGATGATGAAGAAGATGCGACCCATATCATCTACCCAACAGTAGACCCCCTCGAGGAGGAGTACGCTAGGCCCGTGTTCCGGCGAGGCAACAACGTGCTGGTGCACTGGTACTATCTGCCCGACAGCCATGACACATGGTCGCAGACCGAATTGCCTGTAAGTAAGCAAGTGTAAGTTCTTTAATTAAATTTAATTGTCATATGTGTGAGAAGCTTAATAATATAAATTGAAAGGGCAGTCTCGTATATTATAAAGATCAGAAATAATGTAAATTGAAGGGGCAGTCTCCTTATATACGTTATTTATATATTAACATATTTTTTTTTCAAAATAAATGTTTTGAATTTTTTTATAAAGATATCATGTCGTTTATTAAAACTACCGGCTTTGCCCGGGTAAAACAATTATCTTTAAAGTTAGGTAGGTAATTTATTTTAAAACTTCATGATATACCACATTTTTGATCCGTTTTTCGGTAGTTTTGAAATAAATTGATTCTCCGCATTTCCTGACCTATACTCCACTAAATCTAAGAAATACCTATTGATGTTTCACAGTAATCATTCCGCAATAACTTTGTACAAGCGTAATAATACGATTTAAAACAGTGGTTCCCTAACTTATTTATGACCAAGTGACCCTTTCTACCAAAATAAAAAAATATCCGCGCCCCCTTGCTCAGATAATTTTACATTACATAAAAAATAGTTCTGTTCAATAACATCAAATTTTTAATACTTAAAAGTTACACAATATCATAACAAAAAAAAACTATTGGTAAATCCAATTGTGCATGCCTTAAGCGCATTAAAAAAATTACGTATAACATGATTATACGTAATTTTTAAAGTAGTTTAAATACACACAAGTTTTCACTAGTAACCTTATTATTATACTTCCAATTTTCCAATAATTTTATGTCAAACTTCAATTAAAAAAAAGTTTGGAAAATCCAAAAGTGCACGACTCATAATGCTCATTTGATCATCATATCATCATTCAGGTCACTCCGTAAAGTTCAAGACGTATTTAAGTATATTTATATATAAATCCTACTTACTTTTAGTACGTAATACTATTATTTATTCTGTGCTTTTAAAATATTGTAATAAAAATTTGTGATTATAATAATAATCAACAATGTATCAAATTTGGTTTTTCGAATATTTTGTATTTGTACAGCGATCTTTTTGAGCACGAGCCGCTGCAAACAACCGATACAGTATCCACTCACGACGGCGGCTGAGCCCGAAGTGAGTGAGTGAGGCAGTCTATTTAGTAAAATAAATTATTACAAGGCTGCTCAAAACACCGAAAATTTCGTGATTTCTCAGCCGAAAAAATTTTTCATAACTAAAAATTAATTATAACTAAACAAAACAAAATTAAACTGCCATTTACATTCCATGGCTTCCCACATGATAGATGAAGAGATTAAAAAATAGATTGAGTTGAAAAATTGATATTTTCAAAAGTTATCGTGTTTACCCCTCCATGCGGACTTGATAAATCCACACCATAAGCCACTAAAACCACATTTTTTATGTAAAATAGCTATTAATCTATTTAAAAAATAATAATTTCAACAATTATTTTACTTTCTGACAATGTGCTTTTTATATCATTTATATGTACAATACGGCCGACGTATCTTGGCGAGTCCGACCTTCGCGCAGAAGGTTGCGCAATAGCTTTTTTAAGGAACAAAATGGTGGCATGAGGCGACGTACGGGGGGCGGTGGTCTAGGCTAGAGATTGACCATAAGTAAACACAATCGACCCTTTAGTCATAAAATATCACAATCGATTAGTTTTATTTAGAAGTTATTGATTTTGTTTATATAAGATATTAAACGAAATAGATTTACAAATATAGTGAATTTTGTTGATAATAAACAAGATTTCGACTTAAATAAAAAAAACTAAAAACATATTATTTTCTCAGCTGAAAGACATAATGTACTTAAATATCAATTATCTATTAACGTCTTCTTGAGTAACGACTATTTGAGAAAATTTAGAACCTCCTTATAAATTGCAAATAAATATATTTTTATGTCTTAATTTTAATCGATTTGAATAAAATCGATTAAACAACACCCTCAGGCACGCGTGTTGGACATCCTTTCTGGTTACTTCGTAAAGCTTCGTGCTTATTCGGCAATGCTCGGTACACGGTAATATTTCTCAGTCACACGTTAGCATTGGTGTCGTGTTCGTGTCGCTATCTCTGTCTTGAGCACAGTCGGTTACAAAAGTTTTCGTTGTTATTGTTGTTTGTTTTTATTAATAGTGTTAAGTTTGTTTTATTTGTTTTATTTGTTTTATTTGCAAGTGTCAGTTAGCACTTATATTATTCGCCAAACATGCCACCAAAACATAACAGTGTGTTAAATCGCCAGGCGAGAAAAATTATTTACGATTTAACGCAATATATGAAAAAAGAAAAAGAAGAAGGCGTAAAAGATGTCGATAAAGTTTATTTAAGAGTTGCTAACGCAACTGGTGTGTCCCAACGCACAGTACAGCGGATCGCAACTGAAGGCAATATTTCGGGCTTACTTTCAGTATTCCGCACGCCTGGTAAAAAAAGGTCTAGATCAAAACCTATTACTGATATGGATAATTTTGACCAGGGAGTAGTAAAAAGATGCATACACAACTTCCACAAAACTGAAAAAGAAATGCCGACGATAAACAAATTACTAGCGAAACTCAAACGGGATATAAATTTTCAAGGTGGTAAAACGAGCTTAAAGACAATTATCAAAACTTGGGTTTCAAGTGGCGAAAGACCGAAACCAATAGAATGGTTCTTATAGAGAAGACCGACATTCGCCTGAAAAGGATCTTGTACTTGAAGGCAATGAAAAATACAGGGACGAAGGGCGACCAATTGTATTCACTGACGAGTCGTATGCCCACCATCACATACAAAAGGTAAGGCGTGGTCAGATGGTTCCGCTCAAGGACCAAAGCGCCCGATATCAAAAGGTCAGCGGATAGTGATGGTACACGCTGGGTCAGAAGCAGGGTTTGTTCCGAACGCGCTACTAATGTTCAAATCTGGCAGCAAAACCGAGACTATCATGATGACATGAATTTCAAAAATTATGAGAAATGGTTACGGACCCAACTGATTCCAAATTTGAGCCCTAACTCGGTGGTGGTTATCGATAATGCCCGTACCACAACAAATTAATGGATCCTGCCCCACATCTAATGACAAGAAGGCAAAATGGAATCGTGGTTATTAGAAAAGGTATACCATATGAAAAGGACATGCGTAAACCACAACTTTACGATCTAATAAAAAAAAACAAAGACGTGAATAAAAAATACGTAATAGATGAAATGTTTAAACAAAACAACCACGATGTCCTTCGTTTACCCCCATATCATCCCGATTTAAACCCCATCGAGATGGTGTGGGCTGCCATTAAAGTGACGTAGCCGCTAAAAACGTCGACTGGAACGTAACCCGGACAATGGAGCTCATACAAGAAAAAGTAAATTTAATGGGTCAGAATGAATGGAGTGCTTTATGCAGAAAAGTGCAAGAGGTCGAACATGACTATAGGAAGAGCGACCATATTATTGACGAAATGACGGATCAATTATTCATCATTAATACAGCTTCAGATTCAGAAAGTGAGTCTGAAAGTGAGAGCGACGATTACGAAGATGAACCTATGCCAAGTACCTCACATGGTACACAAGGGGCCGACGACTTTATGTTAGGAATTTCCTCAGCGACAGTGATTAAATAATAATAAGTGTAAATAAATAAAAGTATTAAATGTAAATAATATTGTATGTGTTTGTGATAAAATCTGCCCCTATCGAAAGGTGAGGTATCAAAATTGAATCTTTAATTTATAATGTCTCCAAAGTGTTTTGATATTTTTGGTCACTGTATTAGGGAAATTTTATTTGTACATTGGTATATATAAAAAAATTACAATAACAGTTTTCTTCACGAGTGTTCATGCGCTAAACTTCGCAGAGCCTATATTCAGACTCGCCAAGATACGTCGGCCGTATTGTACAATATGATTGTTAGATGCGATTCCATGCGACAAAAAGACTCCTTTCGCATAAATATGTACAGGAAAAGGGTAAATACAATTGAAGTGCTTTCTCTGCTATTTTGGGATAAATTGTGAAATATTTGGCCCAAAACATTGTTTCACCAATTTTTTCGATGTACACTGCACCTACCTCTGGACGTTTCTTGGTCGTAAGGTCCCTAACTACGCAGCTAGCTCGTGCCCCCTTTGTAGGTCTCTGCGCCCCCCCTGGGTGGCGCGCCCCCCACTTTGAAAACCCCTGATTTAAAATAACCATTTACGTAAATCCAAAAACTTATGAAATTATCTATATTTCATTATAACATGTTCTTGAGCACTAATTTAAATTGGAATCTTTCAAACAAAGCGAAATATAAAAAAAATTACCCGAATCTACTTTTTTTTTTTGCTTGACGTTGTTTCAATGATACGTCGTTATGTACCTTACCGTAAATGTACCTTACCGTAGTTTTTGGATGATTCAAATTCATGTTAATCTGAATAATCGGTAAAAATATTCAAATAATCGAACCTTTACATTTTTAATTTATTATTTGTTTATTTATATTTTTAGTTTTGGAATTGCATACATTATATGAATCATGTAATTTATGCAACAATTTTTTTTCTTTTGTTGTTAAAAATACTAGTAGTGCTATTAACATTACTATAATATTAACATTATATAATATTCCTTTAACTACTCCTGGTAAGCTATGCTTATGTTAGGAGTGGTTCACGACAGTGGTCGAATGGCGGATTCGAAACCACGACCTTACGAATTCGCGGTCCCGCACCATGCCATTAGGCTACTATCGTTAAACAAGTCAATTTTTTTTTTATAATTTCTGTGAATCCCACTGCGACTTAATTGCGCGTAAGTTAGAAAATGCCGGCTTGTACAATGGTAGTAAAGTCATTGAGCACCATTTGAAAAAAATTGGCTTCCGATACAAAAAAATTGACAAACGCAAAATATAATGTTTTCTTATATTTACGCGAAGACTACACATTAAATGAAACTAATTTTTACGGATTATATCGCGTTTAATTTACTTTTTAATTCCCGACGTTTCGGGTGCCTTACAGCACCCATGGTCACGGGGGGGACTGAGGTGTTTGACGTCCCAATGTCATAGTTAGCCCGGCTACCTTCAGTTTTTTAATATTAATTTTTGGTTCGATCTACGCAGAATGAGATTACAGTATCTTGAAGTCTAGCAGTGGTATACTTGGGTTTGGATTTAATTTTATTAATTATAGGATCCCAAGCAGATGGCAGCACCCATCCATCTTCTCTATTGAAATTAGGATGTTTTTTAATTTCAATAGCCTCACGAATTATCCTAGGTAGGAATCGGTGTTCTTTTGCGAGGATTTGTGGTCTATCAAATCTAATGTAATGGCGGGGACGATCTTGAACATGTTCACAAACTGCAGACTTTCCGATACGTCGGTGCTTCAAGTCAGCTATCAAACACCTCAGTCCCCCCCGTGACCATGGGTGCTGTAAAGCACCCGAAACGTCGGGAATCAAAAAGTAAATTAAACACGATATAATCCATAAAAATTAGTTTCATTTAAACGCAAAATAATTATTTAAAGACACAATGCAAAGAATAACATTTTTACGAGAAATTAAAAATATGACTAATTGGGACAACTTTATATTGATTGCAGTAAAAATCTGTGTCAAAGCTGTAAAAAGATAATAGGCCTTAGATGTGTTGAAACAGCAATATTAGTTTATTTTAGTTATTTCCATAGCATAATGTCACATGGAATCTTACTATGGGGTAATGCGACTGATATTGAAACTATCTTTGTTTTGATTTCCATAACATAATGTCACATGGAATCTTGCTATGGGGTAATGCGACTGATATTGAAACTATCTTTGTTTTGACTTCCAAGCATAATGTCACATGGAATCTTGCTATGGGGTAATGCGACTGATATTGAAACTATCTTTGTTTTGATTTCCATAGCATAATGTCATATGGAATCTTGCTATGGGGTAATGCGACTGATATTGAAACTATCTTTGTTTTACAGAAAAGAGTCATAAGAGCAATTTATAACCTAGGTCCGAAGGAATCTCTTAGAGAAATTTTTAAGAAATAAATATATTTACTTTTGCCTCTCCAATAATATATTTACGAAAATTTAATGTATGTACACAAAAACAAATAAAGTTTAGTAGTGATATACATTCTGTAAATACTAGGAACACGCACAAGTTAGATATACCAGTTACTAGACTCCAAAGAGTCAGTAATTCCTTCATGGGGCAATGTATACGCTTTTACAACAAGGTCCCAGAAAATATGCAGGCCTTATCTATCAAAAGGTTTAAAATTGTTATTAAGCAAAATTGTTTAGTAAGGGTACTACTAAAGAGTGCATGAATGATAACAACCCCTGGGAATGAGGTGATCGCCAACTTGCTGTTTCTGAATGTTTTCATACTAATTGTATAAATTATTATATTATTGTAAATTATTCTTTAAAAAAAAGTCCTGCTGGGTTATTTGCTGGTTCTACCCAGGACAGAGTTTTTTTTCCCCGAACCAATGGTAAAGCTTGAATGACTTTCAATAAGTATTCTTGTAATCTATATTGAATAAAAATGATTCTATTCTATTGATAAAACATGGCTAAACGTCAACCATATACCTAAAGGTGACACGTGCCTGTGGGAAAAGGGATCTCATATTTGCCATGTGGGATCCGAGGAAGATTTGTAGAAAATACAACTACTATTCAACGGATGATTGGACCAAAGTGATGGAGAAAACAAAGAAAATTGTTATGGTCGACTATGAGAGACATTCATTTTGAATGCGTTATAGAAAATCAAGTAATAATTTATTAATGTACCGTGAAACCTGGCAGCCATTTTTGGAAGGACTTAAAAGCTTAGGACCAATTTTCCAACAAAAAATGTACTGTCAGAGTGCGCGTCATTGTTAAATGTGACATTATATTCTTCATAGGTTTGGTATTTATTAGTGATTTAAACAAATACTAACATTAAATAGATAAAATACTCAAAAATAGAAAATGGCAAAGTTAACCTCACTTTCTGGCAACTTTGCCATCAGGGTTTATAAAGAAAATAATAGGATTTGACTTAAAGGTTGAAGGTAAATTTACCTAATAATATAATATACAACACTCAGAGTTATGACTTGCTGCTTTAATTGTGTTGTAAATAGCAAAATTTACTCTTGTGGCATTCTATGCCCTCCCATTTTTCAATATTTCATACAAACTTGCAAATATGTGTCAGGGTTGTCAAAAATCCTTAATTACGTACTTAACTTAATTTTTTAATTTAAATCTTGTCACAATAATTTCTTGAGCATAAATCTAAAATATTATGTCAAACAAAAATACTCTAAAAACTTAAATCAATTATAGTTTAGATAAAAAAAAAGCTTGTCACAATTATTTTTAACGACTAAATAGGTTATTCCGCTGGCACAATTCCGCGTTAAAATAAAATGCCAAAATTAACTCTCATGTTGCCATATCGAAAGCAATGCTGTCAATTAGTTATTGTATTTTCATCCAAAAATGGCATATCTCGAAAAACGCTACGTTTTCCGTGTTAATCGTAATTTTGTACCAGTACACCCCTGATGGCAAAGTTACTTCCATTGGTAAAGTTGCCAGACTTGACTGTAAACCAGGGTTTCTCAACCTTTTTTTAACTAGGGACCACTTTGATTTTTTTGCAGTTAGCAGGGACCACAAGGTGAAAGAAAAAAATGTGTTAATCTAACAATAAATTATAATCACAACTTTTAACATAATTATATAATAAACTGAAAAGAAGCATTAATTAAGAGTATTATTTGTATATTTATTGTAAAAGCTAATAGGTACTAACGTGACCTGACGAGGAAATAATAAATGTGTTATTTAAAACGATTAGGTACGTAAAATATTTAATTCTTTCGCGGACCATATTTAAGTTCTTGCGGACTACTGGTTGTGAATCACTGATGTTAACAAAGATGATGACGACGACAGCTCAGCTAGTTTTAATCTAGTGCAGTCTTTAATTGATATAACTTTATGTCTAGAAATTAGCAGTAAGTAGTAAGCACTCTCTATAAAATATTAAGTATAACAATTTAATCTCCAGCAGTATTAATAAAGTACTATAGGTCTGTAAATCTGTATTACACTGTATTTTGTAAGTGTTATGTTTAAACGATTATTTGTTGGCAAAAAAAAATTACATCAATATTATTACTTAATATTTTTGTATATTTTTAAAAATAAAGCTATGCGGATATTATTTGTGAAATAGACACGCTGCTTTATGATATGTTATAATCAGGAAGCACAGTGCCTGGGTACGACGCGGGCCAAATATTATTCTGAGTCACTCGACACTGCACTCTAACCTACCTAGAATTTATTTATTTATTTAACTTCATACACTTTAATGTATATTGGCGGACTTAATGCTCGAGGCATTATCTACCAGTCTACCTTAGAGTAATGCATAGATAAAAGAGGTAGGTGTAATAAGAAATACAGAAATTTTATCGTACAAGTGTGACAATTAACAAAAGGAGAAGCCCGTACACTTCCCGTACTATGTTTCCGTACACCCAGCAGCAGCACTGCAATAGCTTTCATTCCAAATTTTTCCATCAGTTTCTTTCACAACTTTTTCAATTAACACTAGCACACAGTTATCCGACAATGCTAAGCAGACTGATTCCACAGTAGTTTTTACAATACTGCTGTGACCCTTTTCATTTATAAATTGGGGCTATAACGGCCTTGCACCAGTCTCCCGGCACTAATTTACAGCTATTGCATGCTATGTGGGAGTTGACATTTGGACACAAAGTTATTACATCCCTTCACTCGCCAATAAAACCATCAATTTTGAATAGAAAATACCTATTTTATTCTATTAATGGATAATGACGTTGCAGGTGGAAGTGCCCGAGTCAGCGAACTGGGAGTGTAGCCGTGCGGAGCCGTGGCGCGTGACGGCCACGTGGGTGCTCGACCTGCCGCAGTACAACGAGTGGATGAACGAGGAGGACTACGAGGTCGACGCCGCCGGCAAGAAGAAGGTGAACTGATTGAGTGTGTATGGTGTTTAAGGGGAGGGGATCCACGAGAACAGGAAAGGAAAGGGATAATAGTTTCTCAATGTGATATTTAAATGTTCTAGTGTATCTTTTTTTTTTATAATGACAAGAGAAGTTCTTTTGCTATTATCTCAAAACAATATGAGGTATGGGAAAATGCTTCAAATAAAAATTATAGATCGTTTAGTTTTAAGTAAAAATGTCCATTTCACCGTTAACACTTATAGTATAATATACATAGTAGTAAAATGATAGATAGACATCATTTCGTGTAAAATTGCAAAAAAAGTTTTGTTCAAAACTTTTTAATATCTTATAATTTATGAGATAGTCATTAAAATCATTTATTTATTCATTTTATGATTTCACAAAAAGCCTTCGTTTTCCAGATAAAATATAGCCTATTTCACTCCTGGCATTACTCTGTCTGTTCGTAAAGTTTCATCACAATCTGTTCAACTATTCCTAAGATTAGCCTGGACAGATAGACAGACCTACAAAATTTAAAAAAATTATTCATATCATATTAGCACGCAAATAATCCCGTGAGCTTAATAGAAGCCAGTTATTTTGATATCACTGACAGACACTTCAATTTTATTTATATGTTTAGATTTCAATAACAAACAAACTAATGGTCCATGTAATACTAAGTGGATATTACAGCCTATTTTTTAAGGGAAATGTTTACGCATGCCTGCCTTGCCAAGGAAAGTACGGGTTATGTCAGATGCATCCCATGTTGTTCTATCTTCATCGTATAGTCAATGTCATGGGTACATACACGCTCCACCAGCGCCAGTCGCATAGAACAGACGACTTTCCACGCGATCTCCGTCTCCACTTCCATAATGCATCTCTAACCCCTCTTTAACCGGAGTAAGGTAATACTGACCTCAGCGAATCTGGTCTATGGCTCCGACGCGGAGCATAGTGACGCATGGTTGCTATACTCCTCTCGACAGAACCCGTTCGATAGCAAACTTCAAGAAAGAAGGCGACTCATGGCCTGTAATTACACTGGCTCTCTTACTCTTAAAACTGAAACGTAGCCGTGGCTCGGCGGCTGAAATATCTCGTCTTGATAAATATAAATAAACATGTATTTCTATGTTACGCCTGTTTCGAATTTAATTCTCACTTACACAGTAAAATTTCTTCAGGTTCATAAACTGCGTCTTTCGGTTGACGACCTAATACCGGGTACAGAACCATCGAGCAAGGCGAAGAAAAGTAAGAGAAAGCGTTCACCCTCTCCTCCTCCGCAGAAACATGGAAAAAGAAAGAGGTTTGTCTTATTTATAGCATTATTTTTAATAATAATAATAATAACACACGCGTACACACAAAACTACTTGACTTTTGTGTGTACGCGTGTGTTGGCGCAAAATGCCAAGACAACAGCATCTTAACAGTGCGGCAGAGTATACACATATGGTTTTATTGTATGGCGAATGCCGCCAAAATTCAGCGTTAACTCTGCGTACTTATCGTGAGAGATACGGCACAACTCGCGTCTGCCCTACTAGCGTCCGGACAATCCTGGGTGCTGTCCAAAGAATCAGGGAAAATCAGCGCATAGTGCCCAACACTCGAAAGTGACGTGGAGCATGAAGGAGTTGCTCCACGTCACTTTCCACCCTCTTCGAACAACGAGTCTTAGACCATTTCTATGAATCATTGGAGCGGCCAATGGTACGTGGAACGGGCTCAGCACCGAATCAGGCTGACACTATCGCATTCTGGCGCGGCCTGTGGTCAGAGCCCGTAAACCACAGCGAGGGCCCTTGGACGGAAGTTGTGGCGAGTCAGTGTGCGAATGTTACGCCCATGGAACCTGTCATCATAACGCCGGATGACGTAGTTGAAGCGGTCCGTAGGGCCCCGAACTGGAAAAGTCCGGCACTCGACGGACTGCATCACTACTGGCTGAAGGGGTTCGTGGTGTGTCACGCTGTGCTCGCCCGACAGTTTCAAGAGGCTCTCGACCAAAAGTCACCCCCTAGCCTCTTCACTACTGGGATCACTCATTTGGTTCCTAAAGACCGGGATTCCACAGACCTGAGCAAATACCGCCCTTAACGTGTCTACCTATCATATACAAGACACTAACATCCATTTTGAGCGCAAGAATCACTCGTCACCTGAACGCAAATCAGGTGATGTCGCGCGCTCAATATGGATGTCGGGCGGTGGTCGTGGAACCAAGGAACCACCTCATTGACGCGGTCATTGGCAGGTGGTTAAACGCAACCGTCGGAACCCTCCGTCGCCTGGATAGACTACAAAAGGCATTCGACTCGGTGCCTCATACATGGCTTAAGAGGGTCCTCGAGCTATACAAGGTTGACTGTACAGTTCGAGACTTCCTCGGGCAGTGTATGGGGCAGTGGAGTACGATCCTTTGTCATCTAGGCGAGCGGATGACGGCTGCGGAGAACCACATAAGGATAAGAAGGGATATCTTCCAGGGCGATTGTTTGAGTCCAATCTGGTTCTGCCTCTCTCTTAACCCTCTCAGTACCTTACTGGAAGGTTCCGGGAGGGGATTTCAGCTTCGGAAAGGTGGTACAAAACTGACCCACCTTTTCTATATGGATGATCTCAAATTATTCGCCTCCAGTCGCTCTCATCTTACGGATTTGCTAAACATCACTTGTGATTTTAGCAATTCTATTAGAATGGAGCTGGGGACGGATAAGTGTGCGGTCCTCCATGTCGAAGGGGGAAGGGTTGCTAAATTCTATGCCCATCAACATAAAGACCCTTTCCGACGCTGAAACATACCGATACCTGGGTATGTCACAGAACATAGGTATCGATGAGGCGGGCATGAGGCAGTCAGTTTGCGATGTGTTTTATGCACGCTTGGCAAAAGTGCTTAACAGTCTTTTTTCGGGCGTTAATAAGACACACGCATATAACGGTTGGATCATGCCTGTTCTCATGTATCCATAGATCCATTCTATAGGGACGTTATTTTTTGTGATAAAGGACTTACCCCTCTATCCTTAGCCAACGAGCAATGGCAAGACCCGGCAGTATAGAGCATTTCCGACCGGGAGACCGTATGAAAGGAGAAGGAGCTCCACGGGAGGTTCTACAAGGCTCTACATGAGCCTTTCGTAGACACAGTTGCCTCCCTCCACTGGCTACGTTTTGGTGATCTCTTCGGGGAAACCGAGGGTTTTGTCTGTGCAATACAGGATCAGGTTATTAAGACCAACAACTATCGGAGATACATGCTAAGGGATGGCACCGTCGACATTTGTCGAGCTTGTCTCCATCCCGGTGAATCACTTAGGCATGTCATCTCTCGTTGTTCGGCGCTTTATAACTCTGAGTACTTGCATAGGCACAACCCAGTAGCCAGGATTCTACACCAGGAGCTCGCTCTGAAATACGGTCTCGTGGATCGGAAACTGCCTTATTATAAGTACATGCCGGAAGCCGTGCTCGAAAATGACCGCGCCAGGCTCTACTGGGACCGGGCCATCATCACAGACAGAACCATTCTTGCGAATAAGCCTGATATTGTGCTGATGGACCGGGCACAGTCAAGGATATTTTTGATCGACATTACCATTCCGTATGACGAGAACCTCGTGAAAGCCGAAACAGACAAGCGAACAAAATATTTGGACCTGGCCCACGAGGTGACCGACATGTGGGGTGGACTGCCGACCGAAATTATACCTTTAGTCGTTTGTAATCCCAGTCAGCCTCTCGGGTCATCTGAGGCGACTGGGACTCCGTGACGGACCGCTCCAAGCTCAAATGCACAAAGCGGTGCTCCTCGATAACGCCCGCATCGTACGCCGGTTTCTTTCCCTTTCCCCCTAAACCTCGGCCGTTTGGTCTCCCCTGCCGAGGGCTTCCATCTGGTTGGATTTTTATTTATTTATGTAATTTTTTATGTATTTATTTTATTTTATTGATATTAATGTATGTTTATCATTTTCATTTACAATTATATATTTATTTAGCCCAACCAGATGAGAAAACTATATAGATACCCCACATAATAATAAATTTATTCATAAGAAATATGGTACAAAGATGTTCGTATAAAATAATAAAGTATCACATATTTCACCAATTTTGGTACATGAAAACTTATGGTTAGAAAATACAATATTTAAGTAAAATTAAACGTGCATCAGCTTACAATTTTAATATTAACCCTTTAAAACACGATCAAAGCAGGAACAGCGTTTAACAGTCACTAGAAACGTTCTTTTATTTTTAGCAGTTCAATTACCGAATAAAATTGTTTTTCCAAAAGCCACTTTAATAAATTACGTCTAAATCGATTATAATCTAATTGCCTTATTTCATTTGGGATTTGGTTAAACACTTGAATAGCGATCACATAACAATTTTTTGAGTACAGACTAGTTTTTAATGAAGACAATATTTTTTTCTGGATATCTGGTACTATATTTCACTGTATATTTATTATTTATTTTAGTAAAAAAATGAGGACACCTAATTCTTTAAATAATGATTTGCAAGAAACAAGTGGCACGACGCCACAAATTACTCGTATACAGCGTTTTTGCGCTATAAAAGCACGGTTCACGTCTGTCGAGTTTCCCCATAATATGAGACCATATCTTAATACAGCAGCGACATATGCATGATATGCTATAAGAGAAGTGTTTCTTGACGAGATTGAAGCTAGCCTTCGTAAAGCAAAATTAAATTTAAATATTTTAGAACAAACTTTCCAATTACAATATTTGGCTAAACTTATACCTAAAAATGTGGTAGATTCAGTAGCAGTATTTTTTTCGTCATTATACTTAATGTCAAGTGATTGCCGTTTACTTTTAACATTGTAGAATTGCATAAATTTAGTTTTAGATATTTATACTTAGATTATTGTTGTTTATCCATTCAACAACATTCTCAATTGTATTATTTATTTCATTTTCATATTCTTTATTACAACTAGAATTAAAATTTATTTTTGGTACAAATATAGAAATGTCGTCAGCAAATAATATTGTGTTATATTTAATGTAATTTGGTAGATCATTAATGTAAATTAAAAAAGTAAAGGAAGGATTTAAATTTTAAAATTTCCTGCCCTTTTTATCTATTTGTTGTATTTCAACACATTGTTTTCTATCTTTTAGATAGCTGTATATCCAGGAGTAAGCTGGCCCTCTTATACCATACGCTTTAATTTTTTTAAGAGAATATCATGACTAACACTATCAAATGCTTTACTCATATCAAAATACACTGCCGAAATTGGTATTTTTCTGTTTATATATTCTGTTACAATTTTTATATGGGAAAAAGTAGCAAGTGTCGTAGATTTACGTTTTTGAAAACCATGTTGCTCTGGTTTTGTTATATAGTTATTAATTTTATTTCTATCATCTTTTTTATACAATGGTATAACAACGGGGAATTTCAATTATTTGAAAAAATCCTGTTTCAAGACTTATTTATGAGAAAATACGTCTATGATTTTTCCTGAGCACCTCTTTAAAATTTTTGTTTGTATTTCATCACAGCCAGTAGATTTTGTGTTATTAAGTGATGAAATATTGTTTTTAATTTCCATTACATCACATGGTCTTAAATAAATACTAGATACATTTCTTACACTAGTCACGCTTAATTTTCCCGGACTATTTTGTGATATTTTGTCTTTAATGGAATAGGTAAAATGATGATTAAATGTTGTAGCTAGTTCAATGGGATTTTGTATATTTTGATTATTGACTGTGACTATCAATAAGGATTGAATGTTTCTGACTATTTTGTTTTATTAGGTTCCAAGTGGCTTTAGTTTTATTTTTTGAGTTTAGTAAGTAATTGTGATTCATCTGCAGTTTTTTTTAAGGATATTTCTATAACTTGTATATTTATTTTTGTTCTCGTGAGTTTTAATTTTATAATATTTATAGCCAAGTGCACGTTTGGTTCTGGAGGAAATTTTTATACCGGTTGTAAGCCATTTTAATTTAGAAAAACATAATTTATTTTTCTAAATAAAATTGAATAACCGGTTCATCCAACCTTTAAACCAAAATATATACAATTAATAAGCTATTTCTAAATGATTTGTATAGTTAATTATGCAACGTAATACTTGATTGTAAACTGTTCTTTTTCCAATTAAACAAGAATTACTCAAAAAGTATTATTTAAAACTATATTATATAAAAAAACTATATACTCAATTTCTAATATAATTACTAGAATCTGGCGTTACATTGTGGAAATAATATTATTACACATATTTTAACATAATATTAAACATGTTAAAACAATTTTTACATGAATCTTAGTTAATTAATTAAGTTTTGATGTCTTTAACAAGGTTAAATTTTAACATCTTTAATTATTTTTTATTGTAAACGTATAACGTTGTTTATTTTAATTTATGAATAAAATAAATAACCTGTATTTTAAATACTGATAAATACCTTTTAGTTAGCTTTTACCCACGACTTCGTCCGCGCAAGAATCCTGCAGATTATGATAGTAGTTGAGCAAGTAGTTTATTTATCGAAAAATCACTATAAGCACATTTTTTTTACTATTATCTCGAAAACTATGTTTGATTTGGGAAAATATTTATAATAAGGATTACTACTTTCTTAGCTTGAATTTTTAATAATTTCAAGGTCTAATAATCTAACTTAAAAGCGGTCATATCACTTTATCCTTTAACACTTATAGTTTTGATTTCTTATATTTACGCGAACACTACACATTGAATAAAACTACTTTTACGGATTATATCGCGTTTAATTAACTTATTTTTATTAATTCCCGACGTTTCAGGTGCTTTAGAGCACCCATAGTCACGGGGGACAACATGGGTGCTGTAAAGCACCCGAACCGTAAAAGTAGTTTTATTCAACTTATAGTTTTGTTTCAAAATGGTATTGATTTTTAAAAAATGCTGAAAATCGATATTGCCAAAAAAGTTTTAAGAGTTGGAAGATAAAGTGTGAGGATCTTTTTTGTGTAAAATGGCAAACAAAAAAAGTTTTACTTGTAACTTTTTTATATTTGACTTATTAGTAGTTATTAAGATAATCTTAAACATTTAGTTTAACAATTTTATATGTCACAAAAAAATCCTACTTATTTTGAAATAAAATATAGCCTAGATCACTTCTGTTGCTGAAGTGTCATCACAATCGATTCGGCTATTCCGAAGATAAGCTCGGGACAGACGGGCACAAAAAATTTAAAAATAGTTATTCATGTCTTAATACATGCAAATAACCCTCTGATCTTAATTAAAGCCAGACATTTCGATATTACAGGCAGACGCTTTAATTTTATTTATATTAATAGACAAATAATATATTGCTTTGCTGGTAAAAAAGAAACTATTGTTTCAGTCGCTCATCAAAGCGTCGTGATAACGATGCCGAAGATGAAGAGGACAATGCTTCCAGAGACAACACTGATACTGCACCCACTCCCGAAATTGAACGATCTACGGACAGTAAGTCTTATTTATAATACATCATATTATAAAGGTGACAAATGAGAAGACCGTCCACTCGTGTGTGTTGCTGTTATTTAGCCTTTAAGCAAGGAAGGACCAGTCTTCTTGTTATAGGTGATGACTAGTCGCGGATACAGTTCTTTTAGGAAATTTGCCACTCTTCACTTTTAAAGGATACATTATACGAATATTACAAAAAAAAAGAGGTAATATGAGTTTCAAGACCCCATAGAGTACTTTATTCATATGTGTTATAGAAAATACATAGGAAATAATATCACTAACTAAGTTTTTAATAAAGGTTGTATAAAATTATTATTATAAATATTGTGTGGTTGATAATAAACCCTGGGAATTTGGTGTTTACTCCCAAGCCTTTCCTAAAATGAATTGTACGATTAAAGTGTTATAGCCCGAGCAGGAAAATAAACCGTTGTTCACATAGCTGTTCACGGAATTTATTTTAATTACTGGCAATAATAGTACTTAGTGTTTAATCCGAGTCTCTTAAGTGTTGAGATGTCGTAATAAAGCTCAATTGAATTTTCTAAGTTGTAAGTCTTTTTAAATAAAAGAAATATTATATACATTGTAAAATGGCTCTAGATACATTTTAAACGCAGACACAACTGTAAAATGCGCTGTTTATCGGCGGTAATAGATAGGAAGTTGGTACTTACTCAGATTGATATGTACGCAGGAAACGAACCCTACCGTCCATCAAACTTAAAAACTGGTATTGAATAAAGCTAATTTTACGGATTTTATCACTTTTACACACAGTCATAGTTAGCCCGGCTACCTTCAGCTTTAAAATATTTTTTTTAATAATTTTCAGATCCGGACGACAAACATCTCAGTCCAAACCCCCCCACCCCCGTGACCATTATCGCGATAAAATCCGTAAAATTAGTTAGTGAAATATTCGTGTAAATATAAGAAATAAGAAAAAGTGGTATGTAATAACAGCAGCGCCAGCCGCCGCCGCCGCCGCCGCCGCCGCCGCGCCGGTAGCGGCCGAGCCGGCGCCCGCGCCGGCGGCCGAGGCGCCCGCCACGCCCGCGCCCGCCATGGACGTGCACGACGACTCGCAGGGCAAGCACAGCGACTCCAACACGCAGGTGACACACCGCCCCCTACATTACTATTCATTACTGCACTGCACATGCTTGGCCTACCCGCATGTTTCAAAATTAATTATATTTCAAGGTGTAAAGCTTCGTCAACTGGAGCAGCACTATGGGGCACAATGTGATGGTTAGTCAGTTTAAATTATATCAAAAGCGTACAACATGCAACATAAAACTGCATGTTTACAGTTATAACCTCTGCTGACCATATAAGGACTAACTAAGGTCGAACTAAGAACTAACTACGAACTAAGACTTCGGATGTTTTCACGTGATATTTTTATAAATAATAAAGCTATAATCATTCATTACAGCCCAACAAAGTTTACTGCTAAACATAGGGGAAATGTTTGCCATGTAGTTGTTACGCTTGGCAGGCAGATTGGCAACCACATTTTTTATTATATTGAATTTATGTCATAAATGTACCTCTTACAACACCCACGGGATGATATAGGGTAGTGGATTCTCTTACACCGTTACTACACAGCGGAAAGTTGAAAAAAACAATCAATGACTTCAAAATGTTGTTTATGTTTGGGTGGGATTCTGCATCTATTTAATTATATATACAGGGTATTTTTGAAACGCTCCCGAAAACGAAGACAGATGATAGTACTAGACAAGTGTTGTAAATTATTAGGTATTGTGGTACCATCGCTAGTTGCGGGCCGCGCGAATTCGGCGTTCGCGCGTACATTGACCCCTAGTCAGCTGATTGTAATTCAGTAATTCCACTGCTGGTTTTATGTTTCAGTATTTTCATGATTTATTTAGTGAAATATCGTTTCAATTAACTGTACTAACATGATGGAGCGTGAATAAAGTTTATAAAACGTTGTGAAAAGATGATTTTTTTTCCTCGGGATCGAATTTCTTTGTGACCCATCATCATAGGTATTCTTAGTACTATCATCTGTCTTCGTTTTTGGGAGCGTTTCAAAAATATCCTGTATATTATGAAAATCTATAATTTTTACAAAATGTAATCTTAATTATTTTCTGCAGGAAATGCTTACGAAAGAAGAGTTGGAGGACAATGTGACAGATCAAACGCATCACATTGTTGTTCCTTCTTACTCAGCCTGGTTCGATTATAACTCAATTCACACAATAGAGAAGCGTGCATTACCAGAATTTTTCAATGGAAAGAACAAGTCAAAAACGCCTGAAATATATCTTGCATACAGGTTTGTAAAATAGATAAACAAGTACCATTTCTGTACTGTGTAAATGTGCATGCAACATTCACATTAATAAACAACAGCACATGATATGTACACAATTATAGTGTGCTCAATTTTTTTTAAATTTTGTAGATCGTATGTCAGATCTACTAAATTTTAATATTAATTTTATTTTTTTTAAGTTATGACTTGCGAAACTGAAACGTGGTCTTTCACTGCCGGTCGTATGAGGAAGTTTAAAGTCACTCGGCGTACGATGGAAATGCCCGTAATTTCTCTGTGGGATAAAGGCCGTAACGAGGATATCCGCAAAAGAAAAAAGTTACTTTTTCATAGTCTAGCCATAGGATTAGTAAGTTGAAGTGACAATAGGCCAGCCATATAGCTTGAAGAACCGATAACCGATGGGGAAGAAAGATTCTCGAGTGGCAGTTTGAAACTGGCAAGCGTACATGAGGTAACGACCTGAAGAAACACACAAGCAGACGATGTATGCAGGTAGCTCAGGACCATACTTTGTGGCAATTTATGGCTGAGCCTATGTCCAGCAGTGGACTTACGATGGGCTGTAATAGTAAAATCAAGTTGGTCATAAGGCCGATTTACACTTTGACAAGTACAGTAGCGAGTTAACTTGCGTCCTGGCGAAAAGTAAAAACTCTCGTTTGAACGGCAATTACTGAGTTAATTAGCAAATTAACAATTAAGTTGTACGGGATAGCCGGCCGGTCTTTTTTTCGGCGAGTCAAGTTCGAAGTGTTGTGCTCCCGCGCGTCTCGCGTCGTCCGCAACTAACCAAACTCGCCGCTCATATGAACGAGCGAGTTTAGTTCAGTGCATAAATTGACAAGACGCAACGTGTTCGCGTTCGACCCTCAAAATATAAAATTGTACTTTTTTTTAAATTAAGCTCGCCACGAAGACATTTGAACGCTACTGCCCACTTAATCGTTTACTGGCTACTGCCCTGTAACTGAACTCGCTACTGTACTTGTCGAAGTGTCAATCGGCCCATATAGACAGAAAAAATATATTTTAAGGCGCATCTCATATTCTTATATGGTAGTAATGTGTATTTGTCTATGACAGGAACTTCATGATCGACACGTACCGGCTGAATCCCACGGAGTACTTAACTAGTACGGCGTGCCGTCGTAACCTAGCGGGCGACGTGTGCGCCATTATGCGTGTCCATGGCTTCCTTGAGCAGTGGGGACTCATCAACTACCAGGTCCTTTTTATATATTCTTCTTCAGTTTGGGACTACCAACTAGCCAATGTACAGGGTTATATTTTTCAAAGAGTAGCCAAATTTTATATTGAAGTTCAAATAGATAAATTATTATATACCGATATTACATACGAGTAAATAAGGCTTCTACTTTTATGTGATCCTAAATTGAATGTGATTTATGGCAACAACTACTCTTACGCGCGCTCTTGTGTGTGTGTGATTCAATTCACGTTTTCGTTTCTCAAGTATTTGCCTTCTGTTTACTTTCATAATGACACACGCTTACTACTTTTGCTTAAGACATATAATGACGCGATTTATGATTCCAATTTTCCTTTTACACTTTTAACGGGCGTAGGATCGTCATAATAAATAAAATAAAATGTTTTTGCTATCTATTAAATACGCCTATCCTTAGCGTATTTAAAAAATTGGAATAAACTATTTACAACTAAATTACGCAAGTAATCCCAATATCTAATATTGGTACCTCAAAATGGAATCCGTTTCTGGATGTGAATAACGAACACACCACATATTAAATAACCGTTTATTCACAACGTAAATTCAAAGTAGAGCGCTAATGGCGTCGGCCGATGGTATCGACTGGCGAGGCGAGAAAAACCGAACTGATTGCCGCGAATTCGCGGGCTTCCGAAGATAGCCGAACGGTCACGGGTCAACGGGCCACATTCTTTAGTTAAAATAGTGCATTACAACGCATTTTGAATTTAAAAGATATAAATGATAGAAAGTTTGAGATTTTTTAAAATTAATTTTTCAAATGGTGCACATTTGCCTTTATTACTTATTCTGAACCTTCTCTGCAAATTTGGCTGGTTATTGCAAAATAAACCTGTATATATATTTTAATTATAACTCCGATCAAGGATAATTTGTAACCTTTTCCAAGTTCTAGCTTTAGTATTAAAGCTACTTTTACTTGCGTTCCTTTTAGACATAATGCACTACTCTGTTTTGACTTTACATGTGTTGTAATAAAACAGTATCGTATTAAACAACCAAAATTATTCAGTATAACTTTATGATGATTTTATAAAAGCACTAACATGTTAATATTTTCCGCCCAAGAGTCGTTATTATCATATACATAATTTGATTGTTAACTGGACATCACTCGCATTCTAACGTATCGATGCTCTAATGGCTCGAAGCGTTAGGCCCTGGCCTGATGAGAGAGGCGGACGAGGAGACCTCGTGCACACTTAGTACTCATATCGCCTGATCATCAATTTGAATATCATCTGGAACACATTGGAAAGAGAAAAAAATCTAGATAGATAAAAATATTAATTGTCTTTTATTAAGTTGTCTCATGTAGCTATATTTGTAGGGCCTACAAATAATGGTTCCGGGTCTATGAACTACCTAATCAATACAGAAAATATCCTAGGTGGTAACATTTTCAAATTTAAAGAAAAAACTAAGTTTTCTTTTACAGTTAGAGGCGGAGTCTCGACCGACAGCAATGGGACCGCCGCCTACATCGCATTTCCACGTGCTGTCCGATACACCTTCTGGACTTCAACCCCTGCAGTCCAGACCCTCACAGCCAAGACCAGGTTTGTTTGTTTTAAATAAAGATTATAGCAAAATTGCAAATATAAAATTATTTTTATTGTTATTACAGCATATCAAAAGTCCACTACTGAGCATAGGGTCTTCCCTATAGATATGATATTTAGAAGAATTCAAAGAAGTGATATTTGCCATAGTTGCCAAGCTTGCTCCTTCTCTTGGTCAAGTATTCCATTTTCCATGTCAGACAAAATTTGGGAAAAATCTGTGACCTAGAATAAATAAATAAAAGAAAATTCATTTATGTAAGTCATTAAGTCCATACATGTAAAAAATATCTCTAGCTGGAAGTATTTGATAAAATTATGACACTGTAGCATAATAAAATTTTAGAAAACATTAGAGACTAGCTAGTACCCGGCGCATTGCTGCCGCAGAAGAAATAATTGAGGAAATATCGTTTTAAATTTGGAAGGGTTATATTGTTATGATAATATATATATATATGATAATATAACTTTCAAATAAATTTGTCGGTACGATACGCGCGCTACCTACTGTAAGTTAATTGTACTATGCCTATAACCTTCACGCAAGTGCAAGCAATAAGTTGACAAAGTTTTAGCGCAATCTGATGAGCGGTATGGCAGCGCATAAAATACGAACAAACAAAAATTATTTTTTATATATTAGATAAACTGTACAGTTGAATACTTTTTATGTATCACCACATACTTGGCCAATTTTTAATCCTTTGTTAGTGTCCATCGGTGACTTTTTTTTACTGTTCTAAATCAGAAATCAGAATTTTTTATTTGTTTTAAACATGGTAGTACAAAGATGTTAACATAGTAGTATGTCCTCATGTTTGACTTATAATTGTCATGCAAATTTAAAATTAGTTACATTTTAGTCTACGTAGAGCTAAAAATAAGTTAATAGACTAAACAGACAACTAATGGTAAACATGAGTCACAGGCAGAACATTACATGTCATCATTTATAAATTGTTTGATATTTTATGTCAAATTATTCAAGTCATAAAAGCTAAGCTAGCGCTTAACTACAATACCATGTGATGATAAGTGGTGATGAAGCCTAAGATTGTGAAGCGCACTGACTTAATGAAAGCCTATTCACTTTTGCCTTAAAGACACCCACACTGTAATCGGATGGAAAGACAGATGCTGGCAACTTATTCCACTCCTTTGCTGTACGCATGACGAACGATGTAGCAAACCGTTTGGTTCTAATGCGTGGTAAGTCAACAACGAAAGCGTGGAGACTGGCCGAACGTCTGGTTGTCCGATGGTGGAACGGAGAGGGAGGAATTAAATTATGCAATTCCTGCGCACATTTCGAAATGCATCGTGTAGAAAGCCGAAAGGCTGGCTACTTTGTGCCTGTGTTCGAGCCTGGTAAGATTGGTTTTAACCACACTCGGGCCACCAATAAGCCTCTTAACACGCCTTTCCATTGAGTCCAAAGCTGCTAGGTGGCATTTTGCAGCATCAGCCCATATATGGCAGCAATACTCTATGCACGACCAGACTTGCGCTTTATATAGAGTAAGCAGAGCAGCTGTCCCGGCGTGAAGTACCGTCGCACCTTTGCAAGGACTCCTAGCTACCTTGCAGCTGCTTTGGTTTTGGATTCAATAAACCGCTCGAAATTCAGGTTTGAGGATATCTAAACCCCCTACAACTGAAGGCGGTAGGTATATTTCAGGTGATCGATGATTCCAGTGATACATTTCGGAAAGAAGGAGTTTTTTTGTAGTGAAGAGACACGTTTGTGTTTTGGAGGTGTAGAATTTTCACAAGATTGGCATCGACCTTTTCGGAGACTGCCTCTAGTGTGAGATTTACACGCTCAACCATAGCTTCTCTGTCGGACTGGATTTGATCCCGATTGGCCCCAGCTGGTATCTCACCAGAACTGTGTTGTCGTCTGCATACCCATAGACATAGATACTGGGCATAAGCAGATCATTAATATGCAACAGGAAGAGATCTGGGGAGAGAACGGACTTCTGAGGAACACCGACGTTAGTCGCCACAAGATCGTATTAGCAGCCATCGACGACGCCCTGGAAAGACCGTTCACTCAGAAAGTCCTTTACCTAGTCAATCAGGCCAGGGGATAAGCCGTACGCTGTAAGCTTACACTTACAGAGATGGTTTTGTTGACAGCGGAAAACGCGGCCGTGCCTAAAGTGGAGGCCGGGCTGCCGAACGGTGCGGAGGCCGGGGCTCCAGCTGCTGCCGCCGCCGCCGGCGCCGCGGCCGCCGCGCCCCCCGCCGCGCCCGCGCCCGCCGCGCCCGCGCCCGCCGCGCCGCCAGCTCCGGCCGCACCGCCCGCGACCGTCAAGCAGGAGCCCGCCATCGACCTGGGCACCACGCCCGGACTCAAACTTGACCAGGTCGGTGCTGCCCGCAAACGTCACAGACAGCGTTATTTCCAAGAATAATTTGTTTGGATATAACCTGCTATAGATAGTGCCATCCACGAAGACGCGCCCCACCTATTTTTGGTCGAGGAGATCGGGGGGTGCCGGGAGTTTGACCCGAGCGTAGGGATGGGCAAGGGAAAAAATATATCGATATATATCGAAACGATATTTTAAACAGTATCGATATATATCGCGTGATAAATATCGATATATCGGCATCATTTGCAGGATGTAAAATAAAGCCCAAAATTTTACATTGCTGACGGTTGACGACGAAAAAACGACAACCACACATTTGTAGGTCCTTTTGGTGTTTGATGTTATACAACATTTTAAAATATATCGAAATTGACAAGATTTCGATACTGAAAATAAATATCGATATATCGATATATCGCGATTAAAAATATCGACGATATATATCGATATTTTATAAGAAAATATCGATATTTCGATATATCGATATTTTTGCCCAAGCCTACCTGAGCGTCAGTCACGAGCCGTCAGCCAGCGGTTGCACACGACTAGTACAGTCCATGTTGCACAAATCCAAACTCGTCACGAAAGTGGCTCTACTTAATATTTTTCTGAATGTCGAGCAAAACTCGTGTTGTACTTAAAAACCAGGTATGTAAATGTTATTTACATTGTTTAGAAATTAGTAGTTACTAAAACACATGAAATAAATTTTGAAAATTACCATATGGTTGTGATTATATTATGTAGATTATAAATACATAGTTTTTTTTTTACAAAGATTGCAAATTCTAAAAATGTGAACTGTACTTGTTAGATTTAATGTCCTTTTTTTCTATTTTAGGCAAGAGAAATTATTTCTAGTGTATGATTTCATGAAAAAAGAAGCAAGTAATAATTACGCAGAAAAACTCACCAATGCGCAATGGAGAACCGCACAGCCTGTTGGAGTATCTGAAAGCACAGTGACTAGAATTCTACTCGAAAGAAAGGCATATACCAACACAATTAAGCTAACTATAGTACCTGCTATGGAATCGAATACAACTAAAGAGACGGTTGCGATAGTTGCTAGGAGCGTACAACAGCGCCGACTACGGAAGCGGATATTGAGTCTGAAAATGAAGCAAGTACGTCGCAATCGAATTTAATAAGCACAAGTGCTACCATTTTTACGTCACCTATGAAGAAGAGAAGGGTTAGACCATAAAAATTAATTTAGACGAACTTAATTACTAAAGTAAGGCGATTCTGGTATGCAATAACCTATAATAACTACAATCTAAGTAATATATCAATTAAACTCCTTAAGAAATGACAAAGACCGTATTTTGGATCTTTTTCTCACTAATAAAACAGACTGTGAGTTGTCACCGATATCAAATGCATTAGTTCCTGCGGATAAACATCACCCACCTTTTTGTGTGTCGGTTGCGTATGATGCAAATCATGGATACATCCGGCTTAAACCATATCTCAACTACTGTTACAGAAACGCGGACTATAATGAAATTATGCAAAAATTTGCGAATATTGATTGGGATGCCTTATTTTTAAATAAAAGTGCTGAGGAAGCGGTTTCATTATTTTATGAAAAAACTTACAGTATTATTGATTTACATGTAACCAAAAAATATATTAGGTCTTCTTCGTATCCTGCCTGGTTTACTCCTGAATTAATAAATCTATTCAATAAAAAAAGACGAGCTTGGGTTAAAATGAAAAAATATAACAATAATTCAAATTATAATATATTTTCAATATATAGAAAAAAGTTTAAAACATTATCAGAAAAATGCTACAAAATATACATGGTGAAGGTTGAAAACAGCATAAAATATAACATTAAATACTTTTGGAAGTTCATATCTCAACGCCGTAACATTTCAGAGATCTCAAGAAGTGTACAATATAAAGGTTCTATTGCTCATAGTCCAAAAGAGTCTTGTGATCTATTTAGCAAGTTCTTTCAATCTGTGTTTCAACGATCAACTGTATCAGATCATTTCGATATTGATGATATTTGCATACCACTCAAAAATACATCTGAATTTTCTATTCATAACATCAAAGTGACTAGATTTCAGGTACGTAAAGCCCTGCAAATGTTAGATATATCGAAGGGCGCTGGGATGGATAACATACCAGGTGTTTTCTTCAAGGAAACTGCATCTGTAATCGATCTTCCTTTATGTTATCTTTACAATAAATGCTTATCCGATGGAATATTTCCTGACATTTGGAAAAGTGCAAGAATAGTCCCAATTTTCAAGGATGGATCAAAAAGTGACGTTATGAATTATCGACCAATATCAATACTGCCCAGATACCTGCTTTGAGTGCTTGGTGAATGATGCTATTTACCTCCTCTTGCATAATGTTATCGTAGATGAACAACACGGTTTTGGCAAACGGCGATCTACAATAACTAATCTTATCACTTACACATCAGATTTGTTTAACGCGCTTGACACCAATACACACACTGACAGTATTTATACTGATTTCCGGAAAGCATTTGATACTGTTGATCATAAAATACTATTGGAGAAGATTGCTTTTAATGGTATACGCGGTAATCTCTAGCGGTGGTTTAAGTCGTATGTCTCTAATAGAACGCAGAGGGTTGTTATTAAAGGTTAGGAGTCCGATGTTGCTAATGTCACTTCTGGCGTCCCACAGGGCTCAATTTTGGGTCCTCTCTTGTTTGTGATCTTCATAAATGATGTTAACAATTGCTTTAAAAATAGTCGGTTCCTTTTATATGCTGATGATCTCAAAATATACCAATGCATCGATAGGATGGAGGATCACTATTTGCTTCAAGAAGACCTTGACAGATTTAACAATTACTGTGCTCTTAATAATTTACAACTCAATTTAAATAAATGTAAAATAATTACTTTTATAAAAAAATTAGTAAAGCTTTTAAAATGTACGGACTTGTTATGCGTTCTTCTACTTAATTTAGAAACCCCATCACTTAGCTATCTTTTTAAATCTCTGGTCAGGCCTCAATTGGAGTACGGAGAGTGCCTGTATGGAACACACTTTATAAAAAATATATTCGTAGCATTGAAATGGTACAAAAAAAGTTCTTGCGTCGCGTTAATTACAAATATCACCGTAAGCGTTTATCGTATGTGCTCCTTTTAACAAAATATAAACTCTTAGACTTAAGGTCTAGACGCACTCAACTTGAGGCAAGATTATTTTATGATCTGTGCAATAACAAGTATGATTGCACAGATATAATTAATCGTATTAGTTACTCCGTATCACCTCGAGCACGTATGCGTTCTTTGCGTCCTCACTCACTCTTTGCTGTGCCAAGATCTCGGACAAACGCCGGTATCCGATCGCCCCTTCATCGTATGGTTGACACATACAACAAAAAAATAATAATTCGGTAGATTTATTTTCTTGTAGTACCAGATTATACCAATAGACAGCTAGTTAACTTGTTGTTAAACACTTAATGTCTCTTTTAAAGTCTTGAACACATTAACTACTAACACTAATTATAAATTATCTAATCAACGAGTATATATGTACATGCGTAAACATATATACACACACACACACGCACACACACACATACACACAAGCACATTCTAACACACAGCCACACAAAACTCTAACCTCTAATACATATTAAAATAATATTTTAGAAACCATAATTATCTTTTTTTTTACAAAATTAGGTCCCTCACATAATTATTCTGTTTTATACTCTATGTGTGACCATCGTCGTTGAGTTTATGATAAGTAAGAAATTGTAATAGAACATAAGCTTTAGCATAAGATATATTGTAAACTTGTTTGTGGTTCTCTAAATGAATTAAAAAAATAATAATATTGTTGTGGTTCGAAGAACTATCTAAAACTATCATACAGAACATCATCAATTTCCAACATTATCACGGCTGCATAATGTTTTGAAAGACCGTATACAATTTAATGGATCTATAACAACTCTAAGAAGATTGTTACATAAACTTGGTTATAAATGGAGAAGAATAGAATAATAGGAAGGTGCTAACCGAAAGACATGATATTCAAATGTTAAGATTAAGATATTTAAAACAGGTAAAGTATTTTCGTAATCGAGGTAGACCTATAGTGTACACAGATTAATCATATATTCATACCAACCACGTGCAAAAAAAAATCTTGAGCCGAAAATAATTCTAAAGAACAAATAAAACAAAATTTAACAAAAAGAGTGCGCATAATTATGGTTCATGCCGGAAGTGCAGAAGATTTTGTACCAAATGCGTTGTTGACATATAGAGCAGAGATCAAATCCGGAGACTGCCATAACAACATGAACACAGAAAATTACCTAAAATGGCTAAAAGAGAGACTAATACCAAATCTCCCAAATGATGCCGTGGTAGTCTTGGATAATGCAGCCTATCATAACTACTTCGGAAAAAATACCAACATCTAACTCCAATAAATTAGACATGCAGACTTGCAAAAAATATCCATTTCGAACCAAGCTTCAAAAAACCTGAACTTTATGAACTAATACTAAAAAACAAAGAAAACTTCTGCAAGTACAAAGTTGACGATTTATTAAAAGATCATGGTTTCACGGTGCTTCGGCTGCCTCCTTACCATCCAGATTTAAACCCTATAGATAACATTTGGGGTATTGTAAAAACCGACTTTGCTAGCCGCAATATCAATCAAAATTATACTTCAATTGTGCCCATTTTAAATGAAGCCTTTGCTCGAGTAAATAAATATGTCTGGTTCAATACTTGTCAACACGTGGAAAAAATAGAAGACGAGTACATGAGACACTGTGATTTTGATTTCAGATTTATTATAAATGTCGCTGATACGTCGGACTCCGAATCAGACATTTCTGAAACGAGTGAATGAAGATTTGAAATATTGTGATTTCTCAATAAAATTCAATAAAACTTTTTCAATTTTTTTTATTTATGTTTATAATTGTCCCTTATTATAAAAATGACAATATTATCGTATATTAACTAATAATCACACAAAATACCCACACCTAAAATCATCAAAAAATATAAAATTCAAGTAGAGCATATTTCCCTTCGACCGTAATGCTCTCTCCTGATTGGTCTATTCATTGTAGTGTGCGCGTGCACTCATAGGTACGAGGGTGACACTGAAAGTTCTTAGAAAATCAAAAACTGAACAAACTAGCAAGTTATTTGTTTTATTATATCTTTTCAAAATATTGTCCATTTACATCAATACTATAGCTATATACATATAGATATACTATATAGCTGCATCCGATGGAACCACTGAGAAAAGCACTTTGCTCACTCGTCCTTAGGGGTCTCTTCGACGGCATTTTGAAACGCAGCCACTGCTTCCTCGGTGTCCATAAAACGTTTTCCTCGAAGTCTTTCTTTTATTTTCGGAAATAAATAAAAATAGCAAGGTGCGAGGTCGGGGCTATAAGGCGGGTGACCCAGTTATTCCACGTCTGACGTCGCCAAGTAGTCGACTGTTTTCTTGGCGGTGTGCGACGAGGCGTTGTCGTGGTGAAGGAGAATCCTACTGCGAGGTCGTTTCTCCCGAACTTTTTCCAAGACAAGTGGCAAACAATTGTTAGTGTACCACTCTGCAGTAACTGTTTTTTGATCCTCTAAAACAATTGTTGCGTAATAACCTGTCCTGCCGAAGAACGAGGCCACCATCTTTTTTCCACGCTTCGACCTCTCTTCACTTTAGTTGGTAACTCCTCGGAAGGAAACACCTAGACAGTAGACCGTCTCTTAGTCTCATAGTTTCAGGATCATAACAATAAATCCCGCTTTCGTCACCCGTAAGTATATCGAACACAGCATTTGAGTCACCTCCGTTAAATCTTTGAACCATTTCACGACACCTATCAACACGACGGAGTTTTTGGGCCTCTGTCAAATTATGAGGTATCCGCCGGGCACGAAGCTTCCTGACCGCTAAATTTTCATGAAGGATTTTGTGCACTTGACTCATACCGATGCCTAAGCTTGTCCGAATCTGCTGATAAGTCACTCTTTTGTCAGTCTCTATCATACGCCGCACAACACTGATGTTATCTTCAGTCGTCGCCGTAGAAGGCCGTCCCTCACGCAGATCATCGGTGAGATTAGTGCGACCAAGTTTAAACTCATTAAACCAGTTGTAAACAGTGGCACAAGATGGGGCTTCATCGTGAAAGGCCAATCGAAGTCTATCATAACTTTCTTGTTGACTTAAATGACATCGAAATGCCGCAATCCTTAAACTACTACTCAGACATTTAGGTTTGCCCATGACAAGACAAAAGCTAAATTGTGCTTAATATATTAAATAAACATTCATTGCTTACATTTATACAGCCAATGTCTCAAAATAGAGATGAGTTTTGGCGGAAACTTGACCGGCGGCTGATTGCTGCTCCTGTATTATTATTGTTTAAATAATGGTTTGAAGTGGATTTTAATATATAAAAGTGATGCCATTTTGCGTATAAAATGTCTGTGCATGTGAACTGTTAGTGGCAACGGTGAAACAAGTGCTCCGATAGTAACGTGAATCTCAAGATAAGGTGTCTGTCTGCTTAAGCGCCTTGAGATATTATCGCCAACTGTGCTGGATCAAAATCTCCCAAAAACTACGCAATGTGACGCATCAACATATTGTGAAGCAGTGTAATATAAAAGCAGTGTAATCATTTGATACTGAAATATATGAAGACATGGCTTAAAAGACAAGCATCCAAGCCAAAAATCTTAATTAAAAAAAATGGAGATTGTCGTCAAAGAATTTTAAAATGTTGCCAACAAATAACTGAATGAGCTGTGAATTTTTTGTGATTTCAAATGTTTTTTTTAATAGTATGAGTTTTTTTTAATGCTGTAATTGTAATAGAGTGTATGTCTAGGCGAAAATAGCATTTATTTTATATTTTGTATAGTTGAAAGGGAAATACATACACTAGGCGATCATTAGTACACCTTCTTATGAAAAATATATTTTTATAGAAGAAAGATGTTTATTGTTGTGCTAACATCAGACTTGAGTTGAAAACAGATAATGCCACAAAATACGTTCCCGAGGCACACTTTGACTTTTTGCATGTCTTACCAGATGGACATTCCATCTAATTGGAGGTCGTCCTACACTTCGTTTATCGACAAGCTGCCGTTAGAAGACCTTTCTTGCTCATCGTTTTTCGGTTCTTAGAGCTATATGCCCCGACTCATAGTTACTATAGCTTTTTTTATAAAACCGAAGTGACAAACAAACTTACAGTCCACCTGATGGTAAGTAGTTACTGCAGTCCACGGACACCTGCAGTCAACTTCAAATAAATATAGTTACAGATTTGTTTTCATCTGTGAGAACTATAATGAAACGCTTCACAGCCTTATACTGACTATCTACGCTCTTCATGCCGGAACACAGCATTGAAAATCTAGTGAAGCTTAATGATCCGTTGTTGCATGGTGATAACAATGAAGTGTGTTGTGTGATCAGTACCGCGGCGGGACGCGCGGACGCGAGTGGACGGAGCAGGAGACGCTGCTGCTGCTGGAGGCGCTGGAGCTGCACCGCGACGACTGGAACCGCGTCGCCGCGCACGTGGGCACGCGCACGCACGACGAGTGCATCCTGCACTTCCTGCGCCTGCCCATCGAGGAGCCCTACCTGCAGGACTCCGCCTCCGGTGCGTACCCCCACACACAAGCACTCACTGCTGCTGCTGGAAGCGCTGGAGCTGTTTTATTATCACCACGCTTAACATCCATATACCTATTAACTACTTACAAATTCGTCGTAAAAGCTCTGACAGCACAAACATCATCTAAAAACGTCTCACTGCACATTCACTACTCCACATCTCAAACAACTCAAGTAACTAGTTTTTATGTCACGTGACTTATTATGACAAAATGTTTTCGTTAAATATACACTAAAATTATTGTAATTGAGAATGTTTTAATAGATCCGTAAAAGTTGCGGTCGTAACATATATCTAAAATAAAAACAAAAACATTCTACTACTGGACTTAGATTTCTTATTGCTAAAAGTTAACTGAGAGTTTTAGAGCTGCCAAAACATACAGATTATAATGAGTATTACGTATGTTTAGCTAATTAGTGTAAATTTCGCAGGTGGCGTACTAGGCCCTCTTGCCTATCAGCCGATACCCTTTAGCAAAGTCGGCAACCCAGTGATGAGTACAGTGGCGTTTTTGGCGTCAGTTGTCGATCCACGAATAGCCTCCAAGGCTACCAGGGCTGCTATGGATGAATTTGCTGCTATCAAGGTAGGTTTCTTGATATGAAATATCACAAAATGATAGTCGATTTATAATAAAAAGAATATATGTTTTAAATCAACTATCAACATATAATTTAAAATAGGAAAATGCAATAGTCAGTCGTGTTTACTTGTTTTAGTTGATAACTTACTATGTATTTGACGGTGAGAATATTTTTTATTCAATATAGATTACAAGAATACTTATTGAAAGTCATTTAAGCTTTACTACTGGTTCGGAAAAAACCTCAGTCCTGGGAAGTCCCAACAAAAACTTTTCTTCATGAAATTATTTAACATTTAGAAACCGCACCTCCTTAGATCCTTACCGTAGATCACCTCATTTCCAGGGGTTATTATTAATCATGTAATCTTTAGTTGTATAATAAATAACCCTTACTAAACAATTTTTGTTTAATAAAAAATTTAAACTTTTTGATATAAGGATATAGGATTGCCCCATGAAGGAGTTACTGACTCTATGGAGTCAAGTACTGGATAAAAGCTGAGTAATAAAGTTGCAACATTTGCGTGTAGGACGAGGTGCCGGCGGCCATGATGGAGGCGCACGTGAAGGCGGCGGGTGCTCACGGGCCGGCCGCCGCACTCGCCGCCACCGGCATCGCCGGCACCGCGCCCGACGTCAAGCCGCCAGGTACGCGCTGCTCTGTACGAACGCTGCTCTGTGCGAATGTTGCTCTGTACAGCTGCTGCTCTATAGCTCTATACCACAGTAAATATATAGCTAAAGGAGTAACCCAACTCTATGCAAGCGCGTGAACCGACGCACTCTTATGCTGGAGCCACAGTAACGGGAAACGTCAATGCCCATAAACGCAATAATTATTGCTTTAATTTTAACGCGATAAAGTGTGTAACTACACTTGAACGGTCAACGTCATTGCAATTTCAATGCCATTGAACGCCGTTAAAGTTGGCCTTAATGTTCCTTGAATTTCAAGCAAGATGGACGTTGACGCTGCTGCTCTATATTTAATGAGTTTAAATTTTTATTATATGAATATATTTTATCATCCCACAAACATGGCTCTGTTTGCAGAATCTCAAGAAACGTAATAACTTTTTCATTATTCCACTCCATCATAGCCATACGTACGACACCGTTGCGCTCACCGTGCACTATGAGACAAACGTAGTGTGGCCGCTTCAACGCGTTATTTCGTGCGTTATCTCTTTGATGTACCGCCACTCGAGTTATCGCCAAACGACAGCATTGTTAATACCGTTGCCAAATCACCGCGTTAAGTCGTGACTATACCTACATTAAACGTCCATCAATGCGATAATTAACGGCATTTCTCGTAAGTGTGGCCCCAGCATTTCAGAGATGCGCTGCAAAAGCACCATGCGAGCTTCGAAATTCAGTCAGTCGCGGATATCATGTCGCAACTCGAGATAAGTGGTTACATTTTGGGTTTCTCTGTATTACGCGAACATGACGTAATAGATTGAGAATATTTTTATACTTTCAAATTTAATGATAAAGCATTTCATACCACTCTTATGGCCGATTTACACTTCGACAAGTACAGTAATGAGTTTATTTATTTATTTAAAATCTTTATTGCACATAAAATGTACAATTGGCGGACTTAATGCCTTTAGGCATTCTCTACCAGTCAAGCACGAGTCAAGCAGAGAAAGCAGGTGCCATAAAAACATGAGAATATCTATACGTGAATGTAAATATAAAAACATACATACCATACCTGTAAATACAATAATAAATATATATAACTACAAATAACCTAAATAATATAATCTATACCTGATACATATACATAATTTTTAAATAATACATAATACATACATTATGAGCATACATAGATACGAACATATTATACAAAAACAACTTAAATAATTTATAATATCGAGCCATACATAAGCAGAAACATTTAAATAAGAAAGTTAGTTGCTGGAAGAAGAAAGGTAGTTGTTGACGCTCGTAAATGTTAATGGAGCGGGTTCGCTGGCGGAATGATGGTGGTATTCAGAGAGAGCGCGATGGTAGCACAATGTCGAATAATAACACTTCTTCAGATTTCTTAGTTTATTTTTCCTTTTTCTTCTTATTCCACTGCTGAATTCGGAATGAATAATCACTTTTTTTTTCTGAAAGTGTATGCTGTTGGCCCTGCGGCCATTACAGCTTCATCGAAATAAGTTCGTAAGTGAGGACCTACGAACTACTGAGTGCAACGATTCTGCCGACTGCAGTCCCGAGAGACCTCAACCTTTACTTACGTTACGTAACTTTTGTAGGTCTAATACAACGTAATTCTTAATCAATATTTATTTCAAAATACATTTCTTGCTAATTCTGGCGTGGTTGTTTCCTAGATATTGCTGTCACCTGACGTCACTTTAACATTCATATAATTTTATACAGGCGAAAAGAAGGAAGAACCGTCGGATGTGAAGACGGAACCAATGGAGGTTGAAGAAAGCGAGGTGAAGGTCAAAGACGAGCCATCTGATGCACCATCCACTGATGAAGCTAAGGATAGAAAGGAGACCGCGACGCCCCCTCCTGGTAAATTGACATATCTTTTATGTACAAAATTAAACTATCGCGGTGGTGTGGGTTGCCAACTATTTTAGGGAAAAAATTTAAATGCAGTTATATATAAAACATCCGTAGGGAATCTGAAGCCGAAGAGCCAAAAACAAAACTTGCTCTGTGGGTATTCTGAATAATATACTTTGATACAAGTACAAGTTAAAAGTTCTTAACCTATGACATGTTAGAACAACTAATTCGTTGACTATGCGATCTTCATTAAAAGCAGAGTGAGACGAGCGCTTTGAGAAGTTTGTTTTGTACATAAATAAAAGCGCAATGAGCCTGACAAGTAGGTAAAAATTTGGCAATCAAATATATCTATTATAAAAGTTTATTTTACGTACATCACACTACTTTTTGTTTCACGTCAATACATGCAGTAATACCGAAGTTATTACTACGAGAAGTTCGGAGCGGTTTTTAAAATTCCCGAGATTTCGCGCGCTCGTGGTGTGACGTCATCTCTCGCGTCTCTCACTGCTCAGCCATTCATCTACGTACGCAACGGTCGAACACTCTTGTTTTTCCGCAATTTTTTTCCTATCTAATTTAAAAAGTTTGCAACAGTTGTCGTAGGGGATTAATTTTAACAATTTAACATTGAAGTTGGCTATGAAAAAGGTCAATCTGACAATTTACCTAAAGTGAATGGTTTTATGGTAGCTCAATATTTATTAAAAATAGTGACGATGGCAGCAAGGTAAGCATTAACTTATCTATGAAGTAGTTGGAAAGTTCGTTAGGAATATTACATGTCATGTCGTACCTAAATCAGGGCTGTTGCAATAGACCTAAGGGTCGCATTAGTCGAAAAGTTTAGTAAGAACTAAACTTGTGTGAAGTAGGCGCAACCATAGATATAATATAGATTGGCTATAGAGTGATTAGGGTGAGACAAAAAATGAAATGTACCGGTGTGAGTGAAATGTGCATGTGTGCGAGACGAATAGTGTTGCGCCATGCATCAAATTCAATTTATCGATACAAAGTGCTGTGTCCGTGTCATAAAATGAATATTTTTATGTTTGAGGGCATAAAAATAAAACTACAAACAAAAAGTTTGTGATTTTTATTTTCCATCAAAAATAATTAATTTATTGTAAAAATGTCGTAAGCTCTCCTTAGAGGTATTTTGCAATTTTCCTTCATAATTCAATCTAATAATCAAATAAGTTTCGATTATTAATTTAATACTTAAGTGTTTAAGGTTTGATATTGCTGGCGAATGATTATGAGCGTAATCTTTATACATATGTATGTATAAAGATTACGCTCTTCAAGGCGTACTGTCAGTCATTTTATACGTGCAGTCTGTGGGTTAACTTTACACAGAGGACATATAGTGATCTTCGCGTACAATACAATAATGCGTTCCGGGTATTGATGGGGCTGCCGCGTTTCTGTAGCGCTTCTGCTATGTTTGCGGAGGCTCACGTAGATGGTTTCGTCGCCATAATGCGTAAACGTTGCGCTTCACACCTCAGGTGCATTCGCGACAGCCCCAACAGTATCTTGCGCGCGTTCGCAAACCGTTGAGACTCGCCGATGCTTGCTAGATGGATGCGACTGCACGCATCCATCTAGCAAGCATCGACGATCTTGCTGGCAACGGCGGGTGCCATGTTTGTTTGTATGTGTGTTTGTCTGTTTTTCTGTGTTTTATGTTGAATTGTACAATTACTAACTTTAGTAATAAGCTCAATTGTTACTAACCCATATGGATCATGATGTCCGAAATAAACGTTTATTATTATTATTATTATGTCAAGTATGTTAAAATTTTTTTGCAGGACACAAGGCATTCGTTTACTAATTTTCGAAACATATTTTCGTTTACAATTTTTCCTTTCATATGTTTTCGGAAAACTCGTTCAGAATGAATGCCTATCTCATAAACGTCTTGAGAGGGATAAACAGAAACAAACAGCAGTGCTTACGAAGCAAATACAAAGAGGAGATGGCATAAGCAACTGTGCACTGTGATTCTAACTAGGTCCTGACGTCATCACAGTGGGAGTGGCTTTACTTAGTATACTGTCAGCGTTCGTCCTGTGCACTTATGTGTCGAAAATCGCAAATCGGTGTATTTTCGTAGTATTAAGAAGAAAAGGATAAAGTGTTGTGTTTCATCGCGTAAAAACTACTCAGATAGACGCTCTGATGCTATGGATTGTATCACATTTCATTAAAGTAATTTTATACCTAATTTATTAAAAAGGTTCTAGAAAAATCTCTGCGTCGGCTTTGAAATGTAATTACATATATTCGACACTAGATGGCGACACTTTGTGTCATGGGAACTAAAAATATAAAGGTACGTAGAGCTCAGTATTGGTAAAATAATCATACGAAGGTGTTGAAATTTGTATTGCATTCAGTCCTAAAGAATTTTTAATCGCCTAAATATTATTTTTATAGTTTTTGTAATCATTTTGTGAACAGGCCACCATCTATCGTCTAGGTGGCTAAACTACATTGCAACATCGATATGGTAGATGGAAAATAGTAAAGTGGGCGGGGCTTAACATCCCCTCACCTCTTTGTATCATACAACACCTCACACAACACCTCTTTGTATTTGCTCCGTGGCTTACACTGCCGCGTTCCGGCCTGTTTTGTATGGAGAACCTGTAAAATTATAAGTTGTAAGGCATTTTAGCTTAGTCCTCAGGAGTGAAAACACATTTGTAGCTTTCTTTGTTTGAAGCTGACTGTAGGTGACCATGTTCTGCAGTAGCTTTTTACTATCAAGTGATACTGTAAGTTCCTTTGTTACTTTCGTTTTATTAAAAAATATACATCTTAAGGAACGTAACGTAAACGAAATAAATATATGTACAGTAAAATATATAATAAGGAACTAAGGCATGAATAATGTGGGGTATTGAACCAGAACGCAGCTTTACTCTTTGTACACTTCCATGGAAAAAAAAAAAACATTTTTGTTCAAAGTGCTTGCTACATATAGCTGAATATTTTTTGGGAACCCAGTCTTCTCTATTTATTATGTTTAACCATTTTTGTTTAACCTCAATATTTTTTGGAAATCTGAAACATTATAAGAGTTTAAATTATCTCATTAAAGTATTTACTATAATGCCATTTGGCTACGAAACCCTAAAAATTAAAAATAATTACGAAGTTATAAGAGGCTGCATCCAAAAATATGCCTTTGTCTGTTAGAAACATATCGATAAGATGATATTGATAGTGTCAATCACTACAAAAATTAGATCAGAAATAGCGGGAATTCACGTATTTGTTATTATTTTTAATATAATTTTTTAATAAATTTAGATCATTATCGTAATAAAATGAGAAATTTTTCCCTATCCATTTGTGTATAAAACATTTGTACTACTTCTAAAATATTGCATTTAGAGTGCTAAATATTTTAATTGTACTTACGTGTGAAATGTATAATTTTGTGGATTTTCTTTCCTCGATGAACTGCATTCAGGTATTGCACACGTCACCATATTTAATCACACCTTTTAAACACTTATCAATTCTTCAATTTTTTTACAAAAGGATTTGTTCCGTTAACGATTGACGTCAGTCCGATATAGGCCTATAGCGTGTACGTGTATGGTCTAGCCATTCTATCTCGTTCTAACGTAAGCATATGCTATGCCCTTTCTCTTTTACATTGCCAATCTAACGTAAGTATTATACTAAATCTAAGGGCGCAACATCTTCACTCACATTTTTATACAGAAATTTCTCAATAATTTCTGCTTTTTTACGTTTTTCTACAACTTGATGTTTTTTTTTTCGAATAATGTTTTATACAAATTTTTTATTTTACATTTGAAAAAATTAAGAACCTTTAGCGAATTCTTTCTTAACGGCGAAGAAAGTTTGGTATTTGTTTCATTGTATTTGTAATTATTTTTACGTGGAATAATGTGTATTTAGTAACCTAACCTGACCTTTTTTATACTGGAAACGAGGCATTTCATTTTAGTCCTTAGGGGTGACAAAACATCTGTATTTTGATTTTTTATCGAGGATTGATGTAGATGTCTATAGGTTAGGTTAAAGTATCCACATACCATCACTTGGACTGTGCGCTCGTTTGTTATTCTATGAAAAATTTTTTTGAAGTGAAATCTTTAGAATCGTTGTGATTTGAAACTTGATGAAACGAAAAAGCGACACTAAAAAGAGACACAAATATACATCTATAGGATGTAGCCTGCTAGAGAATGAGATAGAATACAGTATAATCACAGTATAATAAAAACATACAGTAGGACGACGCCTTTGATCTCGTGGTAAATGCCGACAACGTCTAGACAGCGTATGGAGGTTAGGGTTGTCACAAATTAACAACTTTTACTAATTTCATTATTTATTTTAGATCTACATCGTGATCAACAATATGATTACTAATATAAAGAATAAGTAATAATTTGTTCTTACATTTTTTGATTTTCCAAACTATTTTATTTTTTGGAAATGCCGATTTCCTACACCAGCAAGAATATTGTTAAGGTTTTGTTTTTATAATTGCTATTCTAGTGCCGGAGATAAAGCTCAAGTTATAAAGTTAATATAGTGTCGTGTAGTGTCGGTGTAAGAACTCTATATCCGCGTTCGGTGGGTGTCATAAGAGGCGACAGTGGGTAACAAGTCTATAGGTAGGATATGGGCAACATTATCTTTCTGATAACAGCAAAATTACAATTAAAAAAATTGCGCCCAACCAGCTCGCCAAGCGTGGCAACTATGGCAACATAGCTCCCATTTTTCCTGAAAGTACTCAAAACGCTAATTGCACGCCTCACAACGTGAGGGAGTGCTCTACTCTCGATATGTGGCCATACCTCAGTTTCGCTACATAAAATCGTTCTTATACTCTACATCAAATCCATATATATACATATACATTGGTTTATTTTATAACTGATTCACTTTAGATTACACAATAAAAAATGTAATTGTGAAAATATATCGACTGCCGTCCGTTTGTCTATGCGTCTGTGAGTCTTCTCGCTTAATAGAAATGTAAGCAATAGATTGAGATATATAGTATTAAATAAGATTCCATATATTCTAAGGAGGGTCCTTATTGATTTTTGCTATTGAACTGAACACCTTTTAAAAGTTATTTATTTTTTTCATCAAAATTAAATGAAACGCTCATGAGGCGTGCATTTTGGATTTTCCAATTTTTTTTTGCGCCCAGAAGCAATTAGAAAGGGCTACCCCGTTACGCGAGGAGGTGGTGAATGCTTTATGCATACCACGACAGCCGGTCTGTCGTGGTTATGTGGGACTCACTGTGACTAAACCCTAACCTAACCACTACCCTAAGTGTACCCACTAAACACCACCTGTGGGACTGGCAATTGGCGGATTAAGCCTCTTTGCCGGATCGGAAGCGACCCTCTTTTGGGAGAAGAGGGCGCAGGCGGCTACGAGCCGCTGAGGGAGAGCCTACTTAGGCAAAATTTAAGAAGAATCGGCCTGAGCCGCCAGGAGGCAGTTCAGGTCGGTTGAAATTTTATTTGGCGGGTCCGAGAGAGAGTTTCTCGGCCTGCGGACTCGATAGCGAGAGGGGAGTGGGGCTGCATAAGTAGCTGCCTCACGAATAAAATGATTGGAATTCAAATATTTACTACTACTGTAACTATATGGACACCTGTTTTGTTACTATATAATCGATAAGAAAAAAAACTATAAGGATATAATAACTAATTAATTTCTAAATCAGGAATTATAAATGGGCAACTGACAAATATTTTCGGTTTTTAGATTTACTGGATTTGAAATTTCTATTATTGAACTTAATTATATAAAAAATTCTCATCCTAATAAATAATTTTAACAAATAATTTATTGGGAAGCATGCGAGATGAGGTTTGGTGTTGAACTCTATTAGTCTCAAATGCTCAAACAATTTGAACCCAATGTTTCCAGTAAAAGTAAAAATCGACATCAATTCTGTTTCCAAGCTATGTATGTAATCCACAAAATCATCTGGAGGGACCTGTAGTCCTCCGAAGCGATCACGGCTAGTATCATAAGCTCTCAGACGGATGTATAAATTTCTCTCATTTGATTCATCGTCATATGATGATGCGTAACTAATTATCTATACGCAGTCACTCTTGTGACTTCCTTCGCAACAAATAACCGCAGATATAGTGGAATGCATTTTTTTCTGGAATGTCGTACATCTTTGTAAGATTCTCTTTAGGTTGTATTTGAGGTGGATCCTGGATAGAAACTTGAGTTTGAGGTGTATTTTTGGCAAATTCTACAAATTGGGCTAGTATGCTGTCAAAATCTTCGGTACAATTTGTAGCGTCTGATAAATTTAGAATTTGGCATAGAAAAATTTTTCGGAATGCCCTGGTGTATTGTATACAAGAGGGTTCCCGACAATTTCCGCCAGCTTGCCTCACGAGCCCAAAAAATTTTTCTAAGCAATCATTGTTAATTTTTCGTGTGAGTAAGTAATCATATCCCCCAGACTTCATATCTTTATATAATTGCCGAAGTGAGTTTATTGTTATGTTGAAAGCATTTATAAATTCTATGATATTGGTAACTTCACGGCCATTCTTTTTATTTTTAACTCTCATGCTATTAAACAGACGCTGAGATTTATCTAGCAATTCTTCTTGGAGAGTAGTACCCTATACGGTTTACTGTAGGCTTTTGGTGAGTCGATGTTGCTTGAATTCAGTAAATCAAAGAGGTTGTTCATGATTTCAATAAAAAATATCGTACCATCAGCAACTTGTAGTGTACCCGATGATTGATAATTTTTAAAGCTGCTACTACAGAATTGCTAAAAACTTGAACGCCAAAACGAACTTTTTGTTTTTGGAAACTATTCGGCTGTAAATGTGAATCAGTTAAACGAGGAGCTGATCGCATATCTTTCATTTTATCTAGTTCATACATGTTTGTTATGTCCTCCCACCGAGTAGTTTTGCCATCAAACTCAAAATTATAGTTTATTAAATTATTTCTCACGCACTTCATTAAGTGGGGAACATCAAATATGTAGTAAATTTTGTGACCATCAATCTCAAAACATGAGTTTTCTTTAGAGATCCCTAATGTTTTTGAAAATGCCAAAAAATCTGATCCTAGATCTGACACGAAAGCTCGTATATTAAAGCCAAGCTCTAAAAGACGTTTCACAGTAGCAATTATCCATGTTTTTAATTGATCATCAATTTTACTGCTGGAGATAAAAGAAAAGCCAATAGGTTGTTTCCATTTTGATGTTATACCTCGAAGCATTAAGGTAAAAGCATACCCTGCGGCAACAGGTTGCTGTTGCCCATCTACTTCATGGAGGCCCAATATTTTATCTTCCTTGCTGTTATAGGATAAGTTTAATTTAAGACTCATCTCATCCATACAAAGCACACATTCTTTTTCGGATGATGACATATGCTTGATTGTAGCTGATAAAACATCCCACATTTGCTAGTTAAGTTTAGTTTGCATAGGTAGGTACATCTTAGCTAAAGTTGATTTAGACGGTAAACAAATTGTCTTCGATAAAAATCGATAAGCGAGAGGGCTCGTGTAATACATATTTAAGCAAAACAATTTGAATTCTCTGCTATATCTATTGTTTTTACAATGGGGTTTTAAATAAATTTGCGCCTTTACAATCGCGCTTAACTTGGGGAATAAAAATTTATCACAACCGTTCAAAAACTGTTCCGCGGTAATATCTTCATATTTTTTAGCAGTGCATTTTAACTTTTTACTTATTTTAAACAATTGTTTTCTAAGTTTACTTTTTCGGGGAGTAAAGTCAGTCAATCGTGCTGGTGTCTGAGAACTATAATCTATACCTATATATTGCTTAGTGTTGGTGTGTTCCGAATTTTGTGATGAAGGATCTGCTAATTCTTGGTCTCTTCGAGCTATTTTTGGTATTTTTATCGGAGAGTTCCAATTTTACATCACTTAAAATTTTGACTTTAGGATCAGTCTGTGTATGGATCGAGTCGTTGGTTGGTAAAAATAACGTTGGTATAGATGTTTTCTTCAGTGATTTCTTCCCGTACATACTCTTTTCGAAATGCAAACTGCAAATGTACGTATTCTTTAGGCTTTCGAAAGTTTTTCCTACTAAATCAAGTCTTCCAATAACTTCCAGCCATAATTTGCATCTAAAATTTTTAAATACAATACTTATTATTAAATTTTCATAATTATCACCCACAAACCTCAAAATTGACATCCCTAACATTAAAAAAATGATGTCCACCATCTTGGATTTAAAAATAAATTCCATTTTCGTTATCATGGATGCCAGTTTCGTAATAAGCACACCAAGAAACCCCGAAATTGATAGCCATATCGTATTATTAAAAAAATGTCAGCCATCTTGGATATGAAAATGGATGCCAGTTTCATAATAAGCACCCCAAGAAACCCCGAAATTGATACCCATATCATATTATTAAAAAAATGTCCGCCATCTTGGATATGAAAATGGATGCCGGTTTCGTAATAAGCACCCCAAGAACCTCGAAATTGATACTCATATCATATTATTAAAAAAATGTCCGCCATCTTGGATATAAAAATGGATGGCGTTTTCGTAATCATCACCCCAATAAACCTTGAAATTGACATCGATATCCTACATATTATATAAAAAAATGACCGCCATCTTGGATTTAAAAATAAATGCTATTTTCGTAATTAGCACACCGACAAACTTAAAAATTTACCCCTAAATCTTAATATTTTATAAAAAAACTTCGAAAGACCGAAGACGAGGCACTATAGTATGGTCTAAAACCTTAGCCTGTCCAACCACACGATTTAGATGAAGAAAAATCAGTAATGCCCAGCGACTAGTACCTATTTTTTACGTCCGCCATTTCTTTTACGTTGGCTATTTGGCATGACATGACAAAATATACATAATGTAAAAAATAATAACAATATTTATTTACCTTTCTTCCGTGTGCGGAATTTGGTGAAATTGCAGATCTTTATTTATGCGAGATGATCACTTGCAACCTCTCACAGCACACGTCGTATGAACCATTTTAATTATAATTATCAACACTAAATTTAAAAATAATAAAAGCAAGCGCGCGTTAACCCTGGAAGTCGTGTACCGAGCTACTAATACGATTGGCATAAGCAGATCGGGCTCGTCCTTCCCGCGTCTCACCCCTCACACCCCGCACGATTGCCCCGTCTAGACGTCTTCGTCGGTCGACTGTATGGATTTATAGACTGTGGTATAATATAGTGTTTCCTATTATCTCGGTCTCTTTTTCTGAAGGTTTCACTTCTACTGCGTGTGAACTGCATATATGTTTTTATTTTGCTTTATATTGTCACTACTTCATGGGTTAGTAGAGAATGCCTCATGGTATTAATTGTGTGTGCAGAGTGCGGCGCGGCGGCAGGTGGTGTGGCAGGCGGTGGCAGCGGTGGCGCCGTGGAGGCGGGCGTGGCGGCGGCGGCTGCGGCGGCGCTGGCGGCGGCTGCGGTCAAGGCTAAGCACCTGGCCGGCGTCGAGGAGCGTAAGATCAAGTCGCTCGTGGCACTGCTCGTCGAGACGCAGATGAAGAAGCTCGAGATCAAGCTGCGCCACTTCGAGGAGCTCGAGGCCACCATGGAGCGCGAGAGGGAGGGTGAGTACATGCTAATCATTGACACTGTAATAGGCTAGTGGTCATTCCCGTCACGACAAAACTAGCAGTAAATAACATATAGTCGAAGAGCTGGCCGCTACTTTGAGTATCGTGTTAAATACAAAGTTACAAGTTTTGTCCACAAAATGCCACACAAAACACAGTCCTGAGCCACCTACATCCATCGATATCTCTACACTTCGCTTACCAGTACGAGGCTACCACTCGAGAACCTTTCACATACGTGTCAGTCGGTTCTCGAACAATATGGCCGGTTCATTACCACTTCAGCTTACTGATCCGTTGGTTGTGTCGGAACTTGCACACATAATAAATAACACAACACCTCACTTACTATATACTACTTACCAGTTGGCCGACGTCTCATAAGTTCGATCCTCGTTCAATCCCGCTAGTATCATCGATACCTTACCATATAAGGTAATTTCGTGCGGCAGTGGCTGCAAGCCAGCGATGCGAGGGCACCGCCCCACTATGAGACCAAACGGTGCGTTCTATCTCGAAAATCTATATTATTTTTGTTTCTTGACATTTTGAATTGAAATTTAGAGTACGTATTCCTGAATCCTTATTAAACACCGCCACTTTAAAAACAATATTATTAAAAAAATGACAAAAATTAAAATTTGAAAATTTTCATAGAAAAATTTAATTAAAAAAATATATTAAAATAGTTCTCACAGGAGTGATGTAAGTAATACTGTTTATAATTACCACAACAGATAAGAAGTATGCAACATCGTTTTTATCATACGAGTGGTTAAAATGATTACCGTAAAAAATAATCTCATGTGAAAATATTTTTCCAAATATTGAATACCTACTTATGTATGCTATTTTGTGCTTACTTGTTAAATAAAAAGTATTTTATTGTAAACAAACAATAACAAGTATTTTGTTGTATCCACAAATATGTCATATAATAAGTGCAAATAACGAGAATCGTCAATTTATTTTTTTCCCCTCGGTCAATATTTTTGCTTCTAGCTCGAAAAGGCGAGTTAATGACGTAGATTTTTTTTATTTCCTTGTATTACTGAATAGTTAACGAATCTAAAAATGTTATATACTCGACATCTGCAGCTATCGGCAACAAGAAAACCTCTACTTAATAATCAAAACGACCCAAAATTTCCTTATGAAAGTTAAAAATTATATAAAAAAAAATCTTATACAGACAACGTACTTGTAAATAAGAGATCCTGAGTAATCTAAAAATGTATGTTAATTATATATTTCCTTGGAGAACTTAGAAAATATCTTAAGATGAACTTCCATAATGAGTAATCTAATTAATATGAAATTATCGAAGTGCAAAGTTTGGGTATATAGATACCTAAAACTTATTTTTTTTACTGTTATATCGGATCTTCTTAGAATATACAACAATCAAAACGGTTTCAGTAACAAGACTTGTCTGAACCATTTTTGAGATGGAATGCACCATTTAGTCCCATAGTGCGGCCCCTTGAACCTTGATCAGCAACGAGGAGAAATTGTCGATTTGGCTTACGGACGCTTTTTGTTAAAATATTTAAATGTGTGCTAAATTCTGTCACTTAGTTTCTCTTAAGCTTCTCTCCACCTTTCTTTATATCGTTATGCTTATTTCTTCTCGTAAGTGTTGCATTCTCCTTCTGACTGTATATTTCAGTGTGATTTTGTCTGTACGCCTCCTACTATACACACAACAGCGGACATTACATCTGCTACACTCTGGTTCTACTGCGGAAATCCTTATTATTAATTTTATCAGGCAGAGAAATATACACCACTCACACATTTTTATTACATACAATGTCTAATAATAACGTTTGTTTTAAATAGGTCTTGAATATCAGAGGCAGCAGTTGATTCAAGAACGACAACAATTTCATTTGGAGCAGTTGAAGGCCGCCGAGTTCCGTGCGAGGCATCAAGCGCATCAAAGGTGATAAAAAACTTACACTAACGTAAACATTTGTTCTTACAGTGATGCTTACAAGAGATTTGTAATAAACAATTGTATTTATATGTTTTTAACTTTTTTTTTTGGCCTATTTAAATCTATCTCAAACCAGAAAAAGTAACAAAGAAAATTTGAGATTTTGTAAACTCCAACACCTGTTTCGAGGTCTACTATTTATGAAGCAAAGCTTGGTAGCAGACATACGTATCTGAAATGGGTTTTCTGTTGCTTGTTTGTTAAGCAGTCGGTGATTGATGCAAATTTTGTATTCGTTCAGAGTACATAATGTCTTCCAGATTGAATTTCGACACTTTGGTGGATTAGACACGATTAAAGAATGAATGAGAAAAGATGACAAAGCAAATGAATGCTGCAGAAGTGAATGAGTGAGTGGCGGAGCTTGACCAAATTGGTGATATATTGAAGATGGACTAAATTAATTGTACCCTTAAATCATGAGCCTGCATGATTAGTATGGATGTGAAAGAAGCAAGAGGTGTGTCAGGATCGTGCCAAAAGGAAGTCCGTAGTTTGTTTGATACATAACCAAATAAACTCTCACACATGACAAGTGTGAGAGTTTATTTGGTTATATAGATTGGAGACGATCGTCGTTAATCTCAATGATATTGTGGTCAGGCTACAAGCGGAAAGCGGCGGGGTGGCGGCAGTGGGCGGGGCGGCGGGGGCGGCGGGCGCGGCGGGTGCGGCGAGCGCGGCCGAGCCGGCGCCCGCCGACGTGCCCGCGCCGCCCGCCGCTCCCCCGCACCACGTCTAAACTCACACCCTCACTTCACGTAAGTTGTACTACTTTGCATACTTAACATTTAATTAACCTTTGGTTTTCATTTTTAATGTAGAGTGTATATTTCTATTGTTTTTATTTTTTATAAAGTCGGGCCGCTCTATCTTGACTGGGCTGAAATTAGTCGCGAGTGGCTGCGCAAATATAGTTTTTATAAGCAAAATGGTGAAAAAGTAGTGGGTGGTTTGGCGATAACTAAAACTAGAGATGCGAATACGCATATTGCGCGATTAACATTACTAAAATAACATTTTTGAAAACAAGCTTTTATTTAAATGCTCTAAAATGAAGAAAATAAACTTTAAATTAAATCAAACCCATCAATTTATTACATTACACAATTTATATGATATAAAAGCTCCTCGAAGAGCTGAATGCAGATGTCATTTTATTCGTATTATTTTCAGCGAACCATATTTTGAATCCATATGTTCATTTGATATCACGGGGGTGTATTCACAACATAGTCCTCCATCTTAGAGAGTCCACCATGTTGGATTTAGACTATCGTCATTTTATTTTTAGTATTCTTTGCAGCAAACCTTTTCATATAATACTTTTAAAATTCAGTTGCAAAATTTCACCCGATAAATTCGACCCTAAAATCGTAATCGGGAACTCTAAAAACCCTGGAATAACAAAATTACAGGCGGATTGGAACAACTACGTTTCTTTTTGATTTTTTTTATTGCCATCAATTGACCCTTGTTGTTCCCTACAACATTTATTCGAGCACCACTAAACTATCCCTAACCTTTGCTAAGTTATAACTGTTTAAAATTGGTATGGCGGCCATTTTGTTTTCCTGCATTTTTTAGCCATGGCCACATTCCAGCTTCATCATCGATCAACTATATGTCATGATAATATTGCATTGTCATATTAGACATCCGCCATAGTTGATTTAGAATGACGTCACTTTACTAATTGTGTTTCGCTCATCAAGCCCTTTCATTTGATACCCATATCATAGAGGTTACTATGGAAATTATAAATCGCCATTTTGTGACGTCCGCCATATTGGATTTAGAATGACCTCACTTTACTTATTGTGTTTCGTTCATCAAGCCCTTTCATTTGATATCCATATCATAGGGGTTGCTGTGAAATATAAATCGCTATTTTGTAACGTCCGTCATATTGGATTAAAAATGGCGGCATTTAAGTAATCGTGCATTGTCATGAAAACCAAACGTGTGTGCCAAATTTTAGCCCTATATATAGCTTCAGTAGAAGTGGATGAAATATTAATTGCAAAATTCCAGGACATACATACAAGTGAAGTTAAATAAAAGCTTTTAATTTAATAATAAATGATCGATTATCGTTATTACCGATTATGATTCGATATTTTTTATGGTTTATTGGTGTGTAAATGCAACATGTCGTTTTAAGTACAGTGATTATGATAATGTGAATCAAAGATTTATTCAAAAATTTAAAGTTTACTGAAAGAGACAATTTTAGAGTTACTGAAAGAATTTGTTGTCCCCGCTAATATATACTTAAATACACATATTTACTATATATTCAAACTTTCATAGTAATTTTTTATTACATACTATTGTTTTATTGAAATACATAAAAATTTAATTTATTACATTATAATAATAATTTTCAACTTATTGTATAATCGATATAGATAAAACAGTTTCCCTAAGCAATCTTTGGAGCGAACATGAAGTGGCACATCTCTATTGACTATCGTCTGTATATGCGCGAATGTCTCGGAAACCAACTTCAGCCCGGCCAAGATAGAACGCACGGACCGTACTAGGTGATAAGACTCCTTTTGAACCGTATAGTGGTGATGTAGGAATATCCACTACCCCATATCGCCCCGTGGATGTCGTAAGAGACGCCAGAGGGAAACTGAAACAGAATTATAAAAACAAAACCAAATTTTTTTATAATTTTAAGAGTTGCTTGGTTGGCGTGAATCGAGGTAGCGCAGGGTTAAGCTCGCTGTAAATTTCACAGTTCGCGAGCAACCCGGGTTCGATCCCCGTCGGCACCAATGAAATTGTTAATTGCAATTTTAAGTGCTGATTTACAATAAATTTATGCAATAGTGAAGAAAAACATCGTGAGGAAACCTGCATGTCTGAGAAATAATAAAAAAATATTTCGAAGACATGTGAAGTTTCCCAACACGAGTTAGCAGCGCGGCGGACATTTCCTTGTCCTAAAACACTCAAAAATGAGAGGAGGCCTGTGCCCAGTAGTGAAACGTATAAAGGCTGTAACTTTAACTTTTTAACTTTTGTTAGGCGTGCCGATCGTGACAATTATGGCAAAATTGCCCCTATGAAGCAATCTGTAGGGAAGAACTATGTTCAGAAGTGGACTTTTAAAGACAGTAATGGAATGGAGAACTCCTTTTCTGCTTACTAGTCCATCTGGGTAGGTACTACCCTATTTTGTCGCCAAATAGCTGTGCTTGCGCTGTTGTGTTATAGTCTGAAGGATTTAAAGTATCAGTATAATTACAAGCTGTAAGGTATTCCATCTTAGTCCTCAGAGGTGACAAAGCAACTGTAGCCATTGTTTATAGCTGTGTGCTGTAGTCACTTACCGTCTGTGAGGTCTGTGAGTTCGTTTGTCACTTTAGTCTTATAAAAAAAAAATATAGGAATGTCTTAAGATATGCGTCAGTAAAATATTTTACATCACTAACTTTGTAGGGTGTTTCGTTGCGTTCAGTCCAGTCTCTGTGTTTTGGGTTTGTCAGAACCTGCAAATTAAAGCAAAGTGCACAACGTGCAGGCGAAGCTCGTTTAAATTTGGTTAATAAAGTGGCTAAACAAATTGGCGTGATTATCTCATCTTTTATAAGGCTGTCGTAAATCTTTTGGCTTTCGACAGATGCGAATAAATATCTCGTGTGTACCAGATTTAAGAGTCAGGGAGCACCGAAAAAAGTGCCTGGTGACAAGCGAGCACACAGTCCACCTGATGGTAAGTGGTTACTGCGGCCCATAGACATCTACATCTATACTCAATTACGAATCAAAATGCAGATGCGTAGTCACCCGTGAGAACTAACATGGAATGCCTCGTTTCCAGTAAAAAGGGTCTCCGGTTCTCTACACTCACCATACGAAACAGAGCAGCATTAAGGTGCTATTTTACGCTAGTATTCTGTGAAAGCATGGTCCTTCCCCGGGTCGAGCCGACCCATTCGTGTTACACCTATACAACTAATATAGCTGCAGCATAGCTCTACCACGAAAAGTATTCCGATTAATATAATACGTAGTCTCCATGCTTGGCCTATAAATATTTTCATTATGTGACTATGATCTGTAGGTTAGTAAACATTACCACCAATTGTTTTTCCAAGCATATACGCATGCACGTGGTAGAGCCACACCGCAGTTATACTAGCGTGAAATAGCAGCTTAATGCTGATAATAGCTATGTAATTTTTAAGTTCTTGAGTTTTTAATAATTGTATATAATATACATTTAGTTTAACAGTTTTCACATAAGATGAAGGAGATTTAGTTTATTAATAATTTGTCCTCATACACAGGTGTGTACGGCTGATTATGCATGGAACTTGACATCTATGCACCTTATCGTGAGATTCGTCGATATTGTTTTGATTCCATAGAAAACGTGACATTTGTGTTTGACTTGAATTTATGCATTCGGGTCAGTGTATAACTTTTTAATACCTTGTACTAAATAAATCAATCTTCATTCGCCAACAAAACGCAACAAATATGCGTGTATAGTATAGATGTTTTGATCTCACAAATGCGGGCGAGCCTTACTCTCATGCTCTGCGAACATAATTTGTGTTTACTTGCCGTTATGACGGCACTCAATAGTAATTTATGACTCTAGAGCTTACACATATTAAAACAATGTGCACGTCAAGCTACATTTCAAGTAAGCCTCACCCGCCATCGCCACCATGAGATAAAAATGCCATACACAAATATTGCAATGTATTTGATCATTGTTGAGCTGCCGTTGATTGTATCATACATTTTCTAATTATAAAAATATGTTGAAAAAAACTTATTTAAAAAGCATTTATATATAAATTAAAGGTTTTCTGTTATTGCTTAACAAATTATTTTTAATTTGATTGCCTGTTTTGTAGCCTGTTAGGCTAGGTTATCCAAATTGTTTAATTAATTATAAAAAATTGTGTTAAGAGGTGAGAGTCAGTTCAACAAATTAATGTAATCTCACGAGTGAATTTCTTGCTATTCATATTTTATGTATGTATTTTCTAGTTATATTCCTTTTGAGCAACTCAACCTAACAAACTTCTTTCATAGAAGTTATTTTTAACAACAGTCTTGAAATCGTTTACAAAAGAAAACGGTTTCATTGTTTCTGTTGCATTTTAGGAAAAACTTAGTATTATAGCTGCATAGACAAATTTAGGTCAAGTTCATTTCACACATATTTATGATTTTTTTTATTCCTTAAAACTCATATTAGCAAAATGTATTTAATGTAATATTACATAATACATATGTCACCTTTCCCTATGTTTATTGTAAAATTATTATTTTTATTTTAAAAAATTCATTTAATACTGATATAGTTTGATCGATAAAACACATAATTATGAACTAAGCCATTCGCTATAGTGTAAGGTAAATTTAATATTAATATAAGTTTACTTTTTAGAAACCTAGCTGTAAGTAAACATAAAAGTAAACAAATGTTTTTCAAGTGGCAAAGTGTTTTATTCACCGCTTTTTCCAATTCCCTTTTTTGTGTCCATTCTTTAGATGTTTAAAGTCGTTAATCGCTTTGTGTTCCGACACAGCCATCACTCCTCTTTTTTCGATCTTCTTTTTTCTTTTTAACAATGATACAAATTCCGTTTGTTCATTCGAACTATGTCAACCGGAACACACAACAGCTCCAAGTGTAAGCTAAGGTTGTAACACGAGGAAGTTAAATTAAATCTAATATGATAATTGTATTTCTTGTTTTGTTAGTCAGTGATATTTTAAGCGTAAGCGAGGCAAAAACTTCTACGTCGAACCAGTTCTATAAGATTTCTATGGTAAGTAATACTTTTTGTCTTTTTAAAACTTCCACTGAGTGTGTGTGTGTGTGTGAGAGAGAGAGATAAAAGGCAGACAACATATTAAATTACTGTTTTTATCAATAATAATAATTTTTAAAATTTTCCAATTTTAATAATTACAGAACTCTGTTTCATCATTTCATTGTCATGAGTAGAAAATAAAGCCTCAAAAGTTTGACAGTAAAATTTGCCTGCCTTGTTTGTCTGCGAGAAGGAAACGTTAATTATAATTAATAGAATCAAGCCTTGCTTTGTGGAAATCCATTATATTAAAGTTGCTAAAAATTACTTAGCGTACATCCGCTCGATAAAATAATATGACGTGTCTTACCTAGTTTGAAGAGTAACTCCACCCCTCCCTCAATTGCGTGCAATATCCCCGTCACCACTGATCCCAGCACCACTACTCCCAACATCACTACACTAGGAAAGACACACCACCGATGACAATACGACACGTGTTTCGCCTCTACACGAGGCATTTTCATGTGAAGTAGACTGTGGTGGCTGACCGCTAAGTCAGCACGCACAGCAAGGCTAGTTGCACGCAATTGAGAGAGGGCGGGAGGTGCTCTTGACACTAGGTAAGACACATCATTTTATTTTATCGAGTGAATGTACGCAAAGTAATTTTTACCAACTTTAACGTTAATTATGCAACACATATTTTTGTCGTCCGCATATGACTTCATTTTTTATAGAATAAGGGTTACCCTTATTCTATAAAAAATTAGTACAGTCCACCTGGTAGAAAGTGGATGTTGTGGCCCGTAAACAACTACATCTATCCGCAATTAAAAATAAAATTCACCCCAGGACTAAAATAGAATGCTTCGTTACCAGTAAAAAAGGTCTCCTACTTTCTACACTCACCATATGAAACACAGCAGTATTAAACTGCTATTTCACGCTGGTATTTTGTGAGACCGTGGTTCTTTCCGGTAGAGCTGACCCATTCTGCTACAACCGTAATATAGCTGCAACGTGACTCTACCACGTTAAAATATTTTTTGCGATTACAAACTTACATTTGCAGTTTTGTTTTTTGTCTTCCTCGTTGGTCTGCTGATCATGAAGTCCCGGGCTTGAATCCCGAGTGCTCTTCCTGGCCACATGGCCTCGGCGTACTGGAATCGGAGGGATCCGCTGCGCAGGTGTATTTAGAGGCCCTGGAGAAAGCGCGCCTTCTAGTGCCATTTACCTGAGAAGGAGAAAGGGGAGGATTTCTCCTATCCCGAGGAGAGACTGCCACGTTGCCAGTTGCCAAGTGTGGCGATTATGGCGAGCCCTTTCTTCAATTGTAGAAATTCTTGTCCAGCACTGAACTGACGCTGCTATATATTTTTTAAACTGGATGTTTCTAAATGTTCCGAATGATCGAAGCATTTTTTTTCATTAAATATTTTAAGCAAATTCTGTTATGTTGTTTTTTCCTTGACTATAATAAATAGGAGTTGATATGGATTGCAAATACAGTATCGCCAATTTTTTTGGATGATGAAGTAAAAGTAACTTGATTTAAATTGGTTTTTATCTAAAACTTAACAATTTTTTAAATCAAGGTGTCATCAAACAACGACCCCAGCAATCCCGCTCTGTTCTCGCACGGAGAGAGCCCGGTATGGGACGCTGAGACACAGAGCCTATACTTTGTAGATGTCCATGCACAGAATGTTCACCGGCTTGATTATAAAACAGGAGAAATTTCCAGTAAACATATTGGTAAGTTTTAAAACACATTTAATCTTTACTCTTCGTTTTTCACGAGTTTTGGCACTTCGATCGAATATATAGGAAAAGCTAGTGCAAGTAAATTTCTCATAGATACGTTATAGTAGTTTTTCCTTTTCACTCCGTCGTACAGATCTGACATCAGCGTAAGCGGTTTTTGATGATGGTAAATTAATAAAAGTGTTTTATCGAAACATTTTTAAAAGCTTCTACAGCAAGAAGTAAAGAAAAATATTAACTAAGTATATATACTCATCATATAATTGATATATTCATCAGTGTTACGCAATTTTATTTTATTAATTGCGTTTCTGTTTAGGTTTTGTCGTTAAAATATTTCCTTAATCGTCTCTATCCAATCGGATTTAATCAAAATGGATAGATTGTTTATTTTGTTACATATACGAGGGGTGATCCAAAAGTAATGATAATGAAAATAAAACACGGTAATTAAAGTTAAAATAATAATTTATTTTTCTACATAGTCTCCTAACAAATCAATACATTTAGTCCATCTTTTTCTAAACCCAGGATTCCCTTTGAAAAAAATTCTTTGTCTTGACCCTCCCAAAACGCTTCAACAGCGGCCATTACTTCGCTATCTTCGAATTTCTTGCCTCGGAGGCGTTCCTTGAGCCGAGGAAAGAGGTAGAAATCACTAGGAGCTAGATCTGGCGAATAGGGAGGGTGTTCGAGCAGTTCGAATCCCGTTTCTTGAATGGCAGCCATCGCAACTGCGGCTTTGTGAGCCGGTGCGTTGTCTTGGTGAAACAGCACTCCAGCTCGCAGTTTGCCGCGTCTTTTTTCCTTAATGGCCTCCCGTAATCTTCTTATTTGGTCTGCGTAGTAAGAGCCCATAACAGTGGCTCCCTTTTCCAAATATTCCACCATAATTATGCCTTGAGCGTCCCAAAAAACAGATGCCATAACCTTTCCCGCCGAACTTGAAACTTTGAATTTCTTTGGCGTCGGTGAGGAGGCTCGCTTCAAGTCATCGATTGTTGTTTCGTTTCAGGATCAAAATGGTGGATCCAGGTCTCGTCCATAGTCACAAAACGGAACAAAAATTTTCTTGATCTGTTTGGAACTTTTCGAGATTGACCTCGAAATGTCAACTCGATTTTTCTTTTGCTCGTCGGTTAACATTCTGGGTACCCAACGCGCAGAGACCTTTTTCATATGCAACTCGTTCGCAAGGATTCTTTGAACGCTGCCATATGAGATCCCTGTGACCTCAGCTACATGCCTGATGGTCACTCTTCGATCTGCCAACACAACATCTTCGACTTTTTTCACGTTGTCTTCAGTGAGGGCCGTGGATGGGCGTCCTTCGCGATGTTCATCTTCTATGATGTCCTTATGTCCCCGTATGTCTTTTGAAGACATTTTTTTCAAACAGAGGTACTTGATGACAGCTCTAATTTCGTTTTTCTCCATGTTGATGTTATCTCTTTGACAGTTCGTATTCAAATGAATGTATCTCCCGGAAATCGTGATCTATTTATATGATTTTTTTAGGCTGACGTAGTAAGTATATAAGCAAGCAAAAAATATTTTTTTTTGGATTTTTATGCGGACCTGAAGTAACCGATTATCATTACTTTTGGATCACCCCTCGTAATATAAAATATGTTAGCAGGAATGGTATATATGATAAGGATATAGAACGACGAGTGAACGCAGGAAATAGAGTGAATGGGGTTCTACACTCTATTGTTGAAAGTCAGAATGTGTCCAAAAAGGCACGTATGGCAATTCACAATTCTGTGTTAGTCCCTACTTTAATGTATGGTAGTGAAAGTTGGGTGTGGAATGAAGAAAGAGTGACAAAGCAAGTTTATGTTGCAGAGGTGAACGGCAGTCGGGAAGGGACGCCCTAGGCGAAATTTTATCGACCAAATTGGCAATATATTGAAAATGGGCCAAATTAAGAGTACCTTAAACCGACGAGCGTGTATGCGTAGGTATATGGATGTGGAGGAAGCGAGAGAGGTGTGTCAGGATCGTGCCAAATGGAAATCCATAGTCTCTGTCTACCCCTCTGGGTGACAGGCGTGAGTGTTTATGTTATGTTATAATTAGGTTATGGGAAAGTGAACCTAGTATCGCTTATATCGGGTTCACGGCGACTGTTGGTGTCTGTGCGGTCGGCACTGTACCTTCTCGACTGGAATGTTGCGGGTGATGCGGCGCTGCGACTTCTCACTAACCTGGACGAGGGCCAACCCGATAACCAGATCAACGAGGGAAAAGCCGACGTAGAAGGTCGATTTTGGGTAGGTATGTAATATTCCTGACGTTTGTTTTTTTAAATGATATTATATATTATATTATATATATTTTATTATATAAATTATTACATACGGTATTAAAGTTAGATCCCTGCTATCACAACTCGAAATTATTAGTGTTGATTTATCGCGTGGATAGAATCGAAAAGAAAATGGCGTCGTGACTTAAATGTTTAAGAAATTAAGAATGTTTCGAGAATAACACACATTGAGACAGCCTCGCGGACTCATCCCTGACCTTAAACTCAAAATGAGAGGGTATGAACATGCAAAAACATTAAGTTAAATTTTGTTTGTTTAATTATATGTTTAAAGGAACAAAGGGTCCGCAGACAGGCGACGATGTTGTTGCTGACAAAGCGGCACTGTACAGCGTGGAGCAGGACTCGCACACACACGTGCGCACGCACTTGCGGCCCGTGTCCGTGTCCAACGGCATCGCCTTTGCACTTAACAACTCGCTCATGTATTACATCGACTCGCCCACTCAGCGGATAGAAGCTTTCGACTACGACTCGCAGAAAGGAGAAATCAGTTAGTAGCTCCCAGCTTTCTTATAAGATTAATATGTAGAACCATGTGTAGAACTAGTGTTGATTTGTTTAGTGATAAATTATTATAGAAATTCAAAGCCAAAATCACACTAAACATCGGCCGAAGGAATTTAAGTAAGCTGGCATAAAATAGTACATATGTTGTTTTGTTACTTATAATTTTTTATTTTAGTTTATTCGGTTACTTCTGTTTAGCGGGGTTTTCTATCTATTTAAAGTTATCGTACAACTAGTTTCATGCATGACGTAATTACCTTTAAGTAAAATAATGTATATCTAGTAACCTAAGGCTGTCTCCCTGCATAATCAAAATTCATATAATTCTGTCAGTGGTATTATGGGTTATCCCGTTTATCCACCCTAAAAAATCCATCTTAGAGTGGATACTCGGAAACACGAGTTCATCTATCCAACCCAGACGGTGTGGCTAATCGGAATTCGTATATATTTTTTTTCTTCCGATTTTCTCCCTCCGCTGTGTACAGTCATTTATTGAAACATAATAAAACTGACCCAAGATACTTAGTAGACATTACCCATAAAAATACATGTCAACGCTGAAATAAAAGGAGTACCTCATAGGATTACAGATACATTGAGTATTGCCATAAAATAATTTAAAATGAAGTTAAAGATAAACATCCAATAGTTTTTGGAATGCTTGCAAAAAACGCCTAGTTCTTCTCTCATACAGCTGTTGTAGCAAAGAAATTTAGAAAACGATTGCTTATGTACATTAATTTAAAAGTGACGAATAAATTCGATTTTCTCGTCACTTTTAAATACTAGTAGTATTTTTTTTTGGTTAGAAAGCGGAAAACATCTGCTGATGAAGGTATGGGGTTTACGCAACCTTCAACTTCACATAAACGTAACTTGACTGAACGAGATATAGTTGAACATCTCGTGTACGGGAGTGATGATGATTGCAGTGTTTTCGACGATGACGTGGAGATCCTGACTTAATGTTGGATAGCGATCACAAATCAGATTTAGAACAATCTGAAGTGAAGGACCAACAAGACATTATTTCACAAAGACATGAGGTTGACTGAGTAATCAGTAGTCAGCAGGAAATTGAAGGGAATTTTACAACTGAAGACACTCATCGAGACCAAGGAAATAACGAACAAAATGAAGAAAGAGGATCCAGCTATGAACAGGTTAGAGAAGAGCGAGTTGCTGAGGAGTTAATAAATAATGAACAGGAGCCAGTTAGAGAGCCGATACCTGAGCGTTTGCGCTACTATTATGGGAAGAATAGATATAAGTGGTCATCACAGGAACCATCACGATCATCTCGGGTGCGACAGCATAATATAATAAATATGCCATGTCAGGCCAGTCCGATTACATTTACATCTTTTGAGGGTTTGTGGAGGTTATTATTTAGTGATAATTTAATATTAAAAATTTTGTACAACCGACTTCAATATAAATTATTAAGAATAACTCAAAAACTATTGGCCAGACCTTGATCAAATTTATATGGGACTACATGAGAAGCACCAGCTTTCAAATAAAAAGAATATTTGAATATAAGAATTATTGAAATCGGTGCACCCAGAAAAAAGTTAAGAGGTAACACATAAATTAAAAACATACAGTCGAATTGAGTACCGTCTTCTTTTTGAAGTCTGTAGAAAATATGATTGACATGATCGCGAAACATACTAATGATAAATTAAGTATTTATAGAGCTCGGTACAAAGACACTAGTAGACCAGAACTAGCATCCGTAACTGAAGTAGAATTAAAGGCTTTAGTTGGATTATTATTTTATACTTCAGTATTTCACTCTAGTCATGAGAATGCAGTTTATTTTTGCGGCAGACGGCACAGGACGTGAGATATTCCGTTGTGTTGTGTCTAAAAATAGGTTTTTGATGATAACTCTCAAACTCGACCTGAAAGGTTGACTCATGATAAACTCGTCACTATTTCAGAATTATTTAATGCATTTATCAACAATTGCCAGCAAAATTATACTCTAGGTACTCACGTTTGCGTTGATGAAATGCTTGTAGCGTTTAGAGGACGCTGTTCTTTTAAAATTTACATGCCAAGCAAGCCCAACAAGTACGGGCTGAAAATTCTTGCATTAGTTGACGCCAATACATTTTACGTGTATAATGCATACATATATCATGGCAGAGGATCCGACGGCGAAGGTTTAAGTGATGCTGAGAAACGGTTCTCTATTCCTACACAGTCTGTGATACGTCTCAGCAAAGGCTTAGAAGGCAGTAATCGCAATATTACTGCAGACAACTGGTTTAGTTCTATAGAATTATTACAATGTTTGAAAGACCGTGGTTTGACTTACTTTGGTACCTTGAAGAAGAATAAAAGAGAAATCCCGCTAGAATTTCAACCCAGTAGAAATAGAGTGGTAGAATCGGCTTTGTATGGCTTTACTAAAGAGTATACCATGTTTTCTTATGTGCCTAAACCTAAAAAAGCTGTCATAATGGTATATTCAATGCACCACTGTAGAGAAACTGATGTTGCATCTGGCAAGCCTTTATAACCGAATATAACGCCACTAAAGGAGGCGTTATATTCGGTTATAAATGTTCTCGAAGAACACGACGCTGGCCAATGGTATTGTTTTACAGGTTGATAGATCTGAGCGGTGTCAATGCTTATGTGCTGTATAATAACTGCGAGAATAAGGAAACTATAAGTCGTGGCCGTTTCTTACTCTCACTTGAACGAGTTAGTTCTACCCCAAATAAAATTGCGGGTATATAACAACAAGATTCTACAGGAATTGCGCCTAACTATTCAACGAGTTAAAGGCCCCAAAAATATGCCTCAAACTCCGCCTGTGGTACAGCCTGCAAATGACTCGGTTCCAGGTCCAGCTGTTCGAAAAACCTGTGCAATATGTCCTAGTCGCCTAAAAAGATGCACAAAGTATTCTTGTCATAAGTGTAATAAGCCCATGTGCATACAAGTATGTAGTGACTGCTAATTGTCCCAGTGACCATCGGTCGGATTGAGGTGCTGTCATTTTTTTATTGATTCAGTTATTAGTTTTAAATTGTATTATATGTATTTTGATAAATGTTTATAGGAGATAATATTTTTTTAGTTTTTAAGTTGATTTTTATAAATAATTACAGAAAAAGAAAGACTGAAGTAAGTTCCTAAAACTAATTAAAGAAATATTGTGATCTCATAAATAAAGGCTGATTGTGCATAAAATTTAAACTATATTTTATTTTAAACTTTTATTTATATATGTAACAAAACTAACTTTCCAATAAAATAAGTTACTGAACCTCTAAATTAATATTAGATTTTATATTATCACTAGATTTTTACGTCCCTCAGACGTCACTTCGGCGTTAATGCGACAAATAGGCCTGGTCGTTAGTCAAAGGTTAAGTTTCTCACCAAACAAGAAAAGACACCTCAAACCATTTTCCAAGAGATGTCAGCTGTTTATGGGGACTCCGCTCCTGGGAAAACCATGATTTATAAATGGCACGCCCGTTTCAAACAAGGGATGGACTCCATTGACGACCCCCGACCTGGACGGCCGATTGAGGCTACCACGCCAGAAATAATCGTAAAAGTTGAAAAACTTGTATCGGAAGATTCCCGGCTAAAGAAAAAACAGCTTGCAGCATTAGTTGGAGTATCAGAAACAACCGTTTTAAATATCCTACATCAACACCTTGGCATGACTAAAGTCTGTGCAAGATGGGTTCCGAGAATGCTTTCTGCGCATCAAAAACACGAGCGCGTCGTAAGTTGTCGCGAGTTTTTGGATCGCTGTGGAGAGCAAAGAAAGGAAGTTATGGCCCAAATTGTAACTGGCGATGAAACTTGGGTTCACCATTATGAACCTGAGTCAAAGCAAGAGTCGATGCAGTGGCATAAAAAAGGCACACCCCCTCCTAAGAAATATAAGGTGTCTCAATCGGCCGGAAAGATCATGGCGACGATCTTTTGGGATACAGAAGGTAACCTTTTGATTGAATATAAGGAACGTGGTGTTTCTATAACGGGAGAATACTACGCTTCTTTACTAGATCAATTAAAAGAAGCTATTAAAGAAAAAAGGCGAGGAAAGCTTACAAAAGGCGTGCTCCTTTTGCACGACAATGCGCCCGTGCACACAAGCCATGTTGCGACGGCTGCCATTCACCGGTGTGGTTTTGAACAACTGCGCCACCCACCCTACAGCCCAGACCTGGCCCCAAGCGACTATTATTTGTTTCCAAAAATGAAGAAAGAACTGCGTGGGAAAAAATTTGGCGACGATGATGAAGTGAAGTCGGTAATTTCGGCCTATTTTGTCGCCCAAGACAAATCTTTTTTTTTTAGACGGTATTAATAAGTTATTTGACAGATCTAATAAATGTATTAGGGTTAAGGGAGAATACAATGAAAAGGAAAAATAGTTTAATCCTTCACAGTCATTCCGCGAACTTTTTGACCTCCCCTCGTATCCACGGAATAACCCGGTATTATTGCAAATAAATAAATATGCTTCGGTCACCAATCGTCTACCGCGTTTGGCGATTACAGCAAATTTTCCCTATTGAGTAGAACGTTTACGTTGGTAATTAATAGAATCAGATGTTACTTTGCGGAAATCCATTATATTAAAGTTGGTAAAAATTACTTTGCTTATATCCGCTTAATGAAATAAAACGATGTGTCTTACCTAGTTTGAAGAGCACCTCCTGCCCTACATCAATTGCGTGCACTATCTTTAACGTTACGGTGGACTTTTCACGGGCCGATGAGTTGTTGCCGTGCCGACGAATGTTGGTCAAATATCCGTCGAAATAAATATTTGTACAACACACATTGGTTAAAGGTGTTTTTATATCACATTGGCCTCGGTATCTAAGCCACCGTCCATCCTTGCCTTAAAATGTCATTCAATTAAAAAAAAATCAAATATCAAACTAATTTAAAAAATCTTACTATCTTCGGTACGGTTTCTTTACTCATGTGCTATCTTGTCGCATCTTTCATTTCAAGGCTCAAGTAGAAGCAGTGAGTACTTTAAAAATAAACATAAAATAGCACTATAAAAATAAAAACCATAACAAATGATCACCAGATTAGTTACTTACCTAAGAAATAGGTGTATAGTGGTAATAAGTCATATTTCTGCTTAGGCCAACGTTTACAAAAGTAACAGGTAGTAGTATAAGGCCGGCCATATACATTGGAATTCCGTTTCGGGATTCCGAACAACGCAAATCCATATAAAATCAAAGACCTATCACACACGTATAGTAGTTTTCAGTTGAAAAATTTTTTCGATTCGAAATTCCGCAAGAATGCATGTGCGTTCGGAATCCCGCACGGAAAAAGCCGTTCCGAACGCAAGAATGTATGTGGCCGGCCTAATAGAATATTTTGTCAAATAAATTAAAATACAATTAAGACTGTTCTTGGTACTATTTTCCAATCTTACACATTACACATTTACCCAAAATTATCTAGTATTTTTTTCCAGGCGGCCGTCGAACAATTCTTGACATATCCGCCTACGGCTACGAAGACGCAATACCAGATGGTATGACAATCGACAATAAGGGCCACTTATGGGTTGCGCTTATGTTTGGGGGCTCTGTAAGTAATTTATGATTCATATTCTTATACTGCTTCTCCTCCCGTAGATGTCTTTATAAGAAACTCATGCATCTGATAGATATGAAACAATTGAGTTGAATTTGTGAAATCCGACGTGTCCGATCTCTTATGGAAATGGAATTTTTGGGTCCTTCTTTTAAGGTCAACAATTTTAGATTAATATTTACATTTAAGATTAACAGAATTGAATGGCACCTAGGTACCTACTCTTCAATTGGACACCAAAAACAGGAGGAATGCTAAAATTAATGCTTACAAACGGTCACGGTCAATATTAATTCTCAATATGAAAAAGCTAGTAAAATAATATTTTACGTGGTAGAGCCACGCTGCAGTTATATTATGGTTGTAGCACAAATGGGTCGGCTCGACCGGGGAAGGACAACGCTCTCACAGAATACCAGCGTTAAATAGCAGCTTAATGCTGCTGTGTTCCGGAGACTCTTTTTATTGGAAACGAGGCATTCCATCTTAGTCCTCAGGGTGACAACGCATCTGCATTTTGATTCTTATTTGAGAATAAATGTAGATGTCTATGGACCACTGCATCCACTTACTATCATGTAGACTGTGTGCTCGTTTATATCACCCTTATTCTGTAAAAAATAAAAATAAACAATATTTGTCATTGCCAGGTTCTGCACATAGACCCGGATAAACGTCAAGTTGTGTATGGATACAAATTACCTGTCGCCCGAACAACTTCCCTGTGTTGGGGCGGACCCAACCTGGATGAGTTATTTGTAACAACGGGACAAGATCCCGGGACGAGTGAGAACGAACACCTTGCCGGAGCTCTGTTCACGATTCGCGCCACCGGCAGTAGAGGCATTTCCACACCTATGTTCCGATTCGATAGCGCAGATTCATACTGATCAAATTATATATTACTATTTAATATTTAAAATGTTAGTTTGTAAATTAAATAAATGTATTTATTATTTCAGTTTGTCTCAATTATTTTCTTTCTATTCCGCCTAGAAATAATACTGGCTTTTAAATTTCGTAAAAGCTAAAAATATTTGTGTTTTGGGACATTGGATGGAAGTTTTCGAATTACAAACACAATGTATTTTTATTTTAAAATACCTTGCCTCCCTCAGTCTTATTATCTGGATTTATCATTATTGAAGTCCTACATTTAGTTTGATGATAACACCTCCAGTTTGTAGACTCTGTTTTATTTTATAAATTCAAATTATACTAAGCACCAATTAGGATTTTGTATAAATTTTAGTACGAATCCATTATTAATAAAAAATCATTATGGCAAATCAAATCAATATACAAAACAATGAGAATATTTCCATCAATATACCAGACATGCAAATGAGGTCAAAAGATTTTCATGTAGGAGAAGACGTATATAATCTATAAAATAGACTGTATCATTCTAAGCGGTAGGTGATAAAAATTTGTTAGCCTTCATAGAAACAGCAATAAGAATTGTGGTGCCGATTATCCAAAAGGTAATATTTTAGTAGCATATTTTAAGAAAATTAATTTTATTTAGAATATCATGATATTAACACGAGGACGAAGAAATATGTTAATACTGTATCTGAACTGCCCGTCAGTTTAGTAGTCTCGTAAGTTGGTGTTAATTATATTTTATAATATATATGCTCAGGTGCTAATCTCCTGCCGTAAATATCCCGGCAAACCTGCACCATTCAAATTGTTAATTGCAATTATAATAAGTACTGATTTACCCCGTGGTCAGCGAAGTTTCCTACGACGAAACCTACATATGTCTAAATAAAATTCCGATGACGTAAAATTTGCCGACACATGCTGTAGAAGCGCGGTGGACTGATTGCTCTATAACCTATACCGTTTTTTAAATAAAAGGAAGATGAGCAGAAGGCTCCAGCAGTATGTTTAGACCGTAACTTCACTTTTATATTTCAAACGCATTGATTTGGAGGATATTGATATATCTTAAATCCTTTTCTTAAACTTCCACTACACGGCGAATGAATGATAAAAATAAATAAAGTGCCTTTATTGCCATTAAATAATTTATTAAAGGACATTGGTTGACAACTAGTAATATAACAAGATTTAACATCATAGACTCCATTAACAAACAATAAAATATCACATGACAACAGCGAAATGACGAGATATAAAGAGTAAAACTCACGAGCATGATTTATTAATATACCATTAATGTTGGTATTTTATTTTAATAAAATTTCAAAACTTGAGATAAACATTATAAAAAGATTTAAATTGAAACCATAAACGATTTTAGATATTAAATAGTTTCCAATTAACATTATTTACAAACAATTATCTACCATATGGGGTGGGTAATAATTAACAAACAATGTGAAACAGATCTATAGTTCCATAAACACATGAAAATGTTTAGATACATGAAATGGTTTTACGTTAAAAAATAGTAGTAAGCTTAAAAGAAATGATACGGGTTGTATGTTATAACTATTACATCATATAACCATTACAAACAAGTTAACATATTATAAAAATTGTGAACTACAGTTTTTAAAATTCAGTAAAACAGATTTTATTGTGAGCGTTTATGCTCTCGATCAAAATTAAATTGTGTTTGTTTGAACAGAAATTTAATGTTGCCAGTCACTTTGAGCTTGCTCTACATCCAAATATAATACAAATTATTTATAAATGTACGTATTGAGAATGATATATTTGTAGACACATCATTATATGAACATTTTATCATTTCTCTATTCCCTACATTAACTTAATAAAAAGGTAGGCCGTATATATATGTATGTGGACAACCATTTTAAAATTTCCTTAGTGTATTAACGATTAAATTTTGGTATGCAATAAAATACGCGCAGAGATTCATTAGGATGAAGTACCGATAAAATGGCTAACTTCACCCTATGTCACACGAAGAATATAAACCTCTAACGCTTATTTCATTAGTGAATTCTTTCAATGGCTCTATAAATTTTATGCAAACTTGGCTACTTGAGCCAAAGTAACAAACTAAGTAAACATAAGTCAACAGTGATTATTACGAGGTAATAACACTTTATTTTGTAATAATAATATTCTGAGATATTTTCCACCGGATAAACACTAATAGCTTCGGTAGTGCAAAATTTTCTTAATTAGGTATCTTTGCTCTTCTTCCTCCAATAATAGGGAAAAGTTGCTGTAATCGCCGTGTACTATCAACGGTCTGGATATTTTAAATCTGGTACGAACACAAAATATACCTCCATTATCTGAATTCACAACATGTTTCTAAGCCACCTTTAACGACACCCACCACCCACGGTATGAAACAGCATGATAGGTTCTCTTCAAATGCCATCACACTGCATTGACTTTCATTGTTAATTATTTAACTTATGAAAAGTAAAGATAACTTTATATTTAGATAACACTGACACGTAAATTATTACTAAAAACCGACACCAGTGAACTAACAAAAATAAGATATATTACATATTCATATAAAATATATTTTGAATGTACTCATTAATACAATAAATGTGATAGGTGCCATATATTAGGTTTAATTACCTTTAAAAATGCGGTTTAGTATGTAAAAATTGTTTTTTTTTTATGGGAATGGGTAATTGCCTCCGACTTGAACTCTGCTAATTTTGCCAACATCTCTGTCAACTGTGCCTCACTCAGTTCGTGAGGTACCCATTTGTCAAACTTCTTTATTTTATATTATATTTAAATGATCTAATATTGTTTTGACACTTAAATTAAAAGCCGACGCTAGTTCGATTGCAGTTTGAGGCGGGTTCACTTCCACTATCGCCTTCAGTTCGTCATTATCAACTTTCTTCTCTGGGCAGTCACGAGGTTCATTTTGGGGTAAAAAAATTCTAAACTGTTAGGTTCGTATACGTCTTTGATATTGCGTATCATTTGAGACGCATTATTTCGTTTTTTGGTGCTCAGCAAAATAAAAAAAGTTCAAAAATAGCACGAATTAGAGTCAATGGTTATAAATATGCAGAGAAAACAAAAAACCAAAGGAGCACATAACTGCTTTAAAAAAAGGAATAACATGCCCAAACTGGTTACGCCGCGACCCGCGGAACCTCACGATCAGCAGTCGCGCTTACGACTAACGAGCCATTCAAATAAATATACAATTATTAATTAAACATACTCAAATTATAAAGCACTCTGAGATAGACATGTGTCAATCGTGAATGATTCTTTCATTTGACCCAGATCGTATCAAAGTATTGACGATTGCAATTACATTTTTTGAACGTTCCGGATCAAACGATTGACTGGACTACGACCAGAGTATAGTAATGTCCGACGACCTACATTATGGAGCGGGTATCACAGATCACAGAGTACTGAAACTCGAAATGATCCATTTGAATGATCGACCCCCGAATGACCCGGTTCGTAAGACGAATCAATACTTGAATGATCGGGTCACTCGAAATGAATGAATGACACATGCCTACTCTGAGAAATAAAAATAACAAACATCTTAATACTAACAGGTACACCGTGATTGTCATACACTCTAAAATTATGGGCTTACTAAGTAAATTAATCAGACAAATTAACTATACATAATACATAAAGCATTAAATTAAAAACACAACATTTCACAAAGTTAAGTTTTTTTTTCTACATTAAGAAAAATAAAACTTAGGATGACTTAAATTAAACTATATAATAAACTCAGTTTTGGTGGCGCCTTTTTAGATATTTTTATTTATTTTTGTTATTTTATTAAATATTATTTGTTTAATTTTCTACATGAAAATAGTTTACATTTGAAACAGTAACTTAGTTTACATGTGAAATTCCGCTAAAAACAAATCAATAATTTATAACTAAAATAATGTCTGTTCATTTTAAATTTACGCGTGCGGTTGGCACCGTTGTGTTTCGAAATAGTTTGTTTTATTAGATTGTTATTCTATTTGTCGTGTTGTAAAAAGTACATTCATTAATCTTTTAATTTTGTAATAACAAATAATCATGTTTGAAACTATTAGTACCTATGTGCTGTATTGGTGTGGTCAAATACTTAAGTTATATATGCCAGTCGGCTTATTCTTGAAAAGGCCCATATTCTATACCTATCAGCCTCTTTGTTCAAGTGATTTTAAAAATACTGATAAAAAAAAAAAAAAAATTGCATTTTGCTCCTTTACTACTAACGACTTAATGTTTTTAAAATTATATGCTATTATGATTTGCGAAACTGTACTATACATCTCCAGGTGATGTATAGTACAGTTTCGCAAATTCAAATTCGTTTACGATGAAGTGTCTTAAGGTACCGATTAAAACATCAGTGTCAAACGACACATTATACCTTTCCGACACGGCAATGTTCAACATTTTTATGATATTGTAATTGTCGTAGACTTGAGTTAAATCAACAAGTGATGTTCTATATTCCTCCACATGAGAAAAATTACACAAATCACTTCTACCAAGTTTCACCAACAATTTTACTGGATCCGGGAATGCGGGTTTTTCGTCCGGGCATCACGGATGGTAGGCGTGATCCGACAAGTCACCCCGGCAAATAGACGGCTAAGTATTCCGACGCGCAAATATATTCGAGCACGTCATATTACATTCGAATATTTATCTTTTGTTCTCCTACTTATTTTTTAAACTGTATCCATCGTTTTAAACTACCGAGCAATTAATCGAAACCGCGTGGATAAACAACCGTTTTATTTTTAATGATCCAACGATTGAACCCGTTTCACGTGACCTACGTATTACGAAATATGTTACACTCTTAATATATTACATACGGCGATATCTCCTTAAATAACAGCTAAAGTAAAAAAGTGGCAACATCGAATTTTACAAGGCTGCCAATCGCAATACGCGTCAAGTAAAGTGGAAGGAGCATAAAATAAAGCTATAAATAAAACGCGTCAAATAAAATACAACATAGACTATATAAGTACAAAATTTAGAGAAAACCGTAACAACACTATCTACTTAAGCAATACCACCTGTGTAAAAATAATAATTGCACTGAAGCAAATTGTTTTTCTACAACTCATACTAAGAGTACATCAGTACCAGAATTTAATTGACCTAATAACGTACGAAGGTACATTTAATCACTTGTTTATGGACAACGGTATATAAATTTTATTACATACAACATAATGTACTAATATTAAGACTCAAATATAGAACGACCGCAATATAGATTCTCGTCTAGATCTATTGTTTTTATATATATTTTTATGTTTAAATATTATTACATAGTATTTTGTCTAAATTTTTAAGGTATATGTAGCTACATAATAACAGAAAATCTTGTGTACATTTAATGTCCTATAGATAACTTTTAGAATATAGATTTGTTGCATGCAACAAAAGGAACACGGACAATTTTGAAATGTTCATTTTCACTTACCTAAAGCTATTACAACAATTATTTTAATATTTAACGCATCTTATTCTAATCCGAGAGCAATGGCAGTGACATGGCTGCTCTTTATATAATATGTGATATGATCTACTTAAAAAGATGCTAAATAGAACATCCTATGTATAACAGTTATTAACGTCGCAATAAGGTACATTTTCTATCGTCTCTACATTTTTAGCTTAAAAATATAAGAATAGCCTTCGTTAAAAATACCTTCTAGTTTTGCTCATTACTAGTTAAAAGTTCCGTATAAAATCAATTTTTATATGCCAATCCTTTCATTATAGAAAATTTTATCGATTTTACGCGTAATTGAATCGATTATTTAATCGTTGTTATAAAAAAAATGAGGAAAACCATTGATTTAATAAACCATTGATGAAATAATACTTTAGAAAACAATTTAAAATGATTTGTTAACACAAATAAAAAAAAACAAAACAAAGAATAAAAGAGCACCAATTGCAGCGATCTATTATTAACTAATAAAATTTAGAATGAAAAATGAATTTTCCAACTCAATCTAGCTATTTACGAAATACAGGGTATTTTGAAACGCTCCCGAAAACGAAGACAGATGATAGTACTAAGGATACCTATGATGATGGCTCACAATAAAATTCCATCGAGGAAAAAAATCATCTTTTCACAACGTTTTATTAACTTTATTCACGCTCCATCATGTTATTACAGTTATTTGAAACGATATTTCTATTATTACAGTTATTACAGTTATTTGAAACGATATTCACAATACCTAATAATTTACACTACTAAATACTAACTTATCTACTTAACCTACTATTTTGCCACTGTGCTTGTCTCCACGTAGCCACTTTAATTCAATTCACAGGTTAAATAAACCAAATAACTGGTTCGATTCCCGCTAATGAAAAAATACTTAAATAAAATGTTAACAAGGTCATGCTTTTTATCCATTGTGTAGGTATGTTTATTATTCTGATGTATTCAGTTATGTACCTATTCAGATCAGTTCAATACTAAGTTATTTAAAAAATTAGGTTAAATAAACCAAATAACTAGTTCGATTCCCGCTAATGAAAAAATACTTAAATAAAATGTTAACAAGGTTAGAGTCATGCTTTTTATCCATTGTGTAGGTATGTTTATTATTCTGATGTATTCAGTTATGTACCTATTCCGATCAGTTCAGTATTAAGTTATTTAAAAAATTAGGTATGAAACAGCTTACCGATCCTCCGTGGCCTTATGAGATTCTTCAAGGCACATTAACATGTTGCCGTATTCACGAGCACTATAAACGTACCTACGCGTTAGGGATTATTAACACAAATAAAAAAACAAAGAATAAAAGAGCACCAATTGCAGCGATCTATTATTAACTAATAAAATTTAGAATGAAAAATGAATATTCCAACTCAATCTAGCTATTTACGAAATATATTACGAAAAAAACGCATACGCCCGAATAACAAAACCCTCCTTCTCTGGAAGTCGAGTAAAAATGGAAACAGTAGAAAGTACTTTGTTATCTTTTGTAACAATTCCCACAGCTATTACTATCGCCTAGCCGTATTTACTTTCTTCAATTATACAAATATTTACAACAATATAATCATATAGTACTAATATACAGAAATATAAATATAAACACTCACGCCTGTCACTGATCATGTAAAAAGAATGAATGGGGAAAGAGTGACAAAGCAAATTTATGTTGCAGAGGTGAACGGCAGAGACGCCCTAGGCGAAAGTTTATCGACCAAATTGGCGATATATTGAAAATGGGCCAAATTAAGAGTACCCTTAACCGACGAGCGTGTATGCGTAGGTATATGGATGTGGAGGAGGCGAGAGAGGTGTATCAGGATCGTACCAAATGAAAGTCCATAGTCTCTGCCTACCCCTCTGGGTGACAGGCGTGAGTGTTTATATTTTTATTTAGAAATAATTAAAAATAAAATAAAATCAGCACCCCCAACACACTTACTATAATTCCCAATTAATCACCGCGTTAGGTATCCTTATGTCTTATTTTATGCTCTCATGTTAGTGGAATAAAATTCAATATCATTTCGTTGAACCCGGCGTCTAATTTCTATTATATATTATTTGATATTGAATAGGAATTTGGCGCCGTATTTGGTGTGACAATTGACTTGGAAGTTCAGAACAGTAAGTACCATCATGATATGAAACTTGCTCCCTTCAGATTTATGAAGGTAGACTACGATTTGCATAGAAGTAGTTCCCCACCCTTCCCGCTTAGACAAAGTTCCATTTTTTTGTTAGAGCTTTGGTGCAATGAGCCCGCTCATGATATCGAACGTATTCCCATCAGGGGCTACTTTTATCTCCTGCCCTCTAGTGCGCACACGAAGCCAGCCTGCTTCGTCCACGCCTGTTATAGTGCCTTCAACAGGAGTGTCTGAGTCTTTGCTTTTTACGCGGATTTCTTCTTGACTGTAAAGATAAATAATGTAAAATTGATATCCTCCTGCCTCAATATTTAAATATTTTACTAACAAAGTATATTATAATTAATAATCTTTGTTTGGAGTACACTAAAGAGTACAGTATTTTTATTTTAAAAAGTCAACTTAATAACAAAAAATTAAGTATTTTAGACTATTCAAACACTTATTCCTTTAGAGATTCAAGCGTGCAACCCCACAGCACCACAACGAAAAGCTACCGAGACCGAGAACTACGAGGCATCAATTATAAATCAGATACTTGATGTTAGAGAACTAACCTTAGAGTATTATATAAGCAAGCTATAGAGCGCGCGTTAGCGAGTCAGAACAGTAAGCACGGTGTGAACAGTCTCGAAATGGCAAGGGCGATTTTTGGAAAGCCGTGAATTGGCAAATAAAAGGGTGGTAAGAAAAAAAAGTATAACAATAATTTTTAATGCATTTTTAGTGTGAGAGCCCTAATGCAATTATAATTTGATTTAAACGTTTTTGTTAACACATATAATAAAATATAGTTAACTCAAAATATAGTTAGTGGATAACTGTTATTGGCCGAATTTTCTAAAATTATTTGTAAAATTTGTTTGTTATAATATTGTAAGACTGTTTTTATCCTAAAACTGGGAGTTCAACATAAGGAATTTCGTTTGTTTCATCCATTTTAGTGCTACGTACATTTTTAAAAGCAAGGGTGGACTGCGCAAGCTGGTTGGAGTATGGAGGTGCAATACCAGTGCTTAAAATTGAAGTAAGATTACACTTATTTTAAAGAGATTAAAAACTAGCTTCGGCAGTTATTTATGTAAGTAATACCTACGTATTTACGTGTAAATGTTCACAATTCCTTTTAAAACTAATGGATGACATTAAACAATATATTGACATTAGATTAAATTATCTTGTACGTAAAACTGCGATCAAGCAATCAAAACTATAATTATAAGTTAACCCTTTTAAGGGCAGTAAATTAATTAGGTTTTTGTGTTTGATTAATAAACATTGTTTTATAAATTTGTACCTGTGTTTTATTGATCTGCTAAAACCTACTACATAATTACCGACCTACTTAATATTTAGAAATACTTATATAATTAAATTAATGACTTTAGTACAATAACGCATAGGCGTCAATCTTGGCGCATCACTATTCAACCGCTCTAACAATCTATCAGTATCTATAGAACATCTGGTTACTGGAGCATCTGGAGCGATACGCGCGCTCTATAGCTTGCTTATTTATACTCTAAGGAACTAACACACCATCTGCTAAATACCAATATAAAGTTAATAACCAATAAAATAATTTTCTTGACATTGAATTTTCGGTACATGTGGCAGTTAATTTTGACTATATTTTATATCAATACTTACTCATGCAGCCAGTATTGATAATACTGCTCCAAAAACACCTCCAACCCTCCCTCAGTGTCGATATAATCGAGGATCCGTTCGAGTTGCGAACAGTAGCGCGCTAGGAACTTCTCTATCGATATCGAGGCCAGGTTGGTTCCGCGTTCCTTGTTGTATTCAGATATAATGTCGTTCACGCACGTCGTTGGAACACTGTTTGATATGTTTACACCAGTGCCTGCGAATTGTCATGATAATGAGACAACAATAATTAAGCAGTACAAACCAACTAATCAAAACGAAAGGCTGTCTGTCTGTGTTAGTAAATGGTGGTAGTTCCCCACAGCAGCTGGCTCAATTCAATTCAAGTGGACTCAGATAACTAACATAGAATAAAGTTTTTGTTTCACCAGATCATTAAAAACCTATTCTTAAAATTTCTTGCACACCGGACATCCTCTTAAAGATCGTAGTATTCACCCGCAGTATTCAACCGCAGGCCATCCAGGCATTTCTTCTTAAGTTTAGAGGAGATAGCATCCTTACCTTTAGTTTTCACATTCATAAGCTAGTGTCTCCAACATAAGGGTGCTAATGATGTATTTTTTGAATAATGCATTTGTATTTCTGTCCATAAGTCTTTAAAGTTAAAATAATGTAGTACCTATGTGTAAAATCACGTCATCATCTAAGCAGCTCGCTGAGGTGATGATTCCACCTATCTTCACGTCGCGACCATAGTAAATGTCATTAGGCCATTTTATTCTGAAACCAAAGACATATTTATTAAACTTCTAATACAGTTTTGATTACAAGCGATTAAAGCAACAATTACGAACATATTGTTAAAACAGACAGTTGTATGAACACGTTTGTTTCTTTTTAAAAACAAAGTTCGTGAATATTTTAGTAAAGCATTGCAATCATTTTTTCGTGGATCGCTCGCAAGGGTGGACGTGGAACAAGTATTTATTGTGCTAATTATGAATAGACAAGGACACTGCTACAGGATAGAAGTGATAACGAGTGCGTCTTAGTTCCTCTAATTATCATTACGGAAAGTGAAAGGATTGTGACGTGTATGTGAGTTACTGTGATTGGACGAGATTGGGAGCGTGGGGACACGGTGCCAGCGCATCCCTCCCCAACTAGCATCTATCTACAGCAAAATAATAATTATCCCCCGACGGCTTCAGTTCAAATAGGCCTAATTCAAACCGGCATCTGCGAACGGAAGCGTGCTGAGACTGTTAATATGCCAAATACATTGGATGAAAAATCACAGTATGGGTCTGACCCAAATATTCATGCACAATGGGTCAGTGCACGACAAAAAAAGAAGCGAAGTTCGTCCGATTCCGACAGTGACAACCCAACTTTGCACTCCAGTCGAAGATATAAGGGCGCATGCTGTCCCTCATCAAGCATGTTAAATGAAACAATAAATGCCTTCCGTGAGGAGATAAAATCTATGCATAGCCTTTTAAATGAGATGAAGGAGGAGCAGGAAGCGAACTATGTCCAAATAAAAGCAGACGTTAGTGAAATCAAAAATGAAATATTGGAAATAAAAATAAAAAATCTAGAGACTGAAAAAGCTATGGAAGATATAGAAAATAAGTGCACGAAAATAGGCCAAAATCAGCAAGAATTATTAAAAAAGGATTATTAAAAAAAAACAAGAAAATGCGCTAAAGGACTTAACACATAAAAGTGCATACCTGGATAAATATAGCAAGTCTCTGGATGAACATTTAAGGTTATTGGAACAAAAGAGTTTGATTTAGACATTGAACTGAATAATGTGGAAATGAAAGACGGAAAAACGTTGCAGAACTGGTGAAAGATATTGCCAAGAAACTGAATTTAAAAAATGAGGATATTGTTAAAATTTGGAGAATAAAGGACAATACATTAATAATAAACCAAAACCTATAATTGTATCATTACGATCAACGGAAGTACGTTTTATGTGGATTAAAAACGGGAAGGCGGCGGCGATGACTAATCACACAATATATAATAATAATAGTAATCTACGTATTTACATTAATGAACGGTTAACTCGCCAAACGCGACAACTATTTTGGTCTACTAAAGTGCAGCTTAAGGATAAGTTTAAGTATATTTATTTGGATACAGAATCGTAAAATATTATTGCGAAAAAATGAGCATGAGAAAAAAGTTGAACATGTGGGATGTGATAGTGATATAAATACAATTATTATGAACCTGGAAAGTAAAAATACTGCGTAAGTCTATTAATTATTACACGTTCATACTAGATTAATGGACTTTCAAGATATTGAATATAAGAAATTTGAAAACTTACAACTATGGCAAAGCTACTTAGTAAATAACCATAATTCAATTAATTTTATACATATAAATATTCGTTCGTTAAGAAAAAACTTCAACGAACTTACTGTTCTTATAAGTAAATACTTGAAAAACCTAGATGTAATTTGTCTCACAGAGATAACTTTCAAAAAGGATGAGGTATATCAATTTGAAATTAAAGGTTATAACTGTTACTCCTACACTAGAGAATCAAAACGAGGAGGTGGAATTATTATATACTCGTATGTGAAAAGTAGCATGCACTTTGAGATCCTACAAAACAATACCCAAACATTGTATAGTGAAATTATAAACGGGCAGTTGAAAATTGAAGACCGCGAAATATACGTATTAGTTACATATAGACCGCCAAGTTCAAATAAAAACTCTTTTATCAATGAAATAGAATCCATAATACGCGCGATACCATCTCGTAATGAGATTGTCTTCATGGGAGACTGTAACATCAATATATTGGAGGACGCAATAGATAACTCGTCAAGCCTTTACTTAAATACCCTTAGTGAATTAGGCCTACAGTGTGGAATCCGAGATGTAACACGCGAGGTGGTGGTTGCGGAGCGGCGAGTAACGTCTTGCATCGACCATGTCTTTGTGCGTACTGCTAGCCCGAACAGTCTGTTTGCGTATGTATTATTGTGCAGTGTGTCTGATCACTACCTAACGGGACTAACGATGATGGGAGGGAGACGGTACAAAGTCTCATTCCCCCATGAAGTATTGGACAATAATGCTATAAAATGCAAACTACGTACTGTGGACTGAGATGAACTGGCTAAAATCAATAATCCTACTGAGCAATATTATAAACTCTGTGAAATTTTTAGCAACATTTACGCAACCTCTAGAAAAGTAATACGTAACACATCTCGTGGAACACGTGCCTGGGCGAATACTAAACTAGTTCTAATGATGGAACATAAAGATAAATTATTTAAAAAATGGAAATCTAACCCGAAATCTTCAACTTTGCGCTTAGAGTACACTACATATCGGAATAAAGTTTGTCGGATTATTAATGTTGCTAAAAATTCACAAAAGCGGGAAAATATTAGGGATTGTAATGGAGACAGGCGTAAGGTGTGGAGCTGCTTAAATAATTGGTTGGGTAGGTCAATGTCAACTCCAGATCATGTCATAGAAAAATACTTTTTAAGAGATAAGGTAACGATGGAACACATCTGTAATAACTTTTGTTTAACTTTTACACAAGAAATTGAACAATTAAAATCGAACCATTCGTGTCATAAATATTTCTTTGATAGAACTAGTTATGTTAAAGATTGTAATGTAAGTTTTTGTTTTAGGAAAGTCGTAGGGAAGGATGTATGTAAAGTTATTGACTCCATGGACTGCAACAAGTCACCAGGTATTGACGGCATACGGGTACGGGACTTGAAATTAGTAAAAGAGTATATCAGTCCTATTTTAGCTTCATTAATAAATAATTGTATTTGCGAAGGTATTTATCCTGATCATTTGAAAACTGCAATCATCCGACCTATTTACAAACATGGATCACACAGAGACTACACTAACTACAGACCAATTGCTATATTAAGTATTATAAATAAAATATTTGAAAAATATTAATGAAACAAATCGGTGCGTTTCTTGAAAAAAATAAAATTTTAACAGAATTCTAATTTGGGTTTAGATTAAATAAAAGTACAACGACGGCCTTGACAGCATTTTCAGATGATGTAAACAACTCTTTAAATAATAAAAATATCGTAGTAGCTCTATTTATAGACTTTAAAAGGCGTTCGATACTTTGGAACATAGTGCTTGTTGCAGGTCATGGATGAATGTGGAATAAGAGGCCCAGTGAAAACTTGGTTCAAAAATATTTAGAAAATAGAAATAATAATAGTAAACGGAGTGGATAGTAGGATAGGAAAAGTAAAATTTGGTGTACCGACTGGCTCTGTATTTGGCCCGATCGGATATATAATGCACGTCAACAGCATGGTTAATGTTATCAAGAATTGTAGAATATACATGTATGCTAACGATACCTGCCTCGTGTATAGTGGAAAAACAATAGCCAGATACAGTTAAAAGTGCAGCAGGATTTAAATAATTTAATAAAGTGGTCCCACGACAATGGTATTATCATAAACATGAAAAACTGAAATTTATGGCAATCCTATAACCGTTCACCCTATAACCGTTCTATAAAAACTGTAGATATAACTCTTATGGGTCACACTTACGATTGCCTGTATACTGATCAGTTGAGCTCTCTCTGCTCTCTCTGGTTATAGATAGTCGTTTCTCATGGGACTTGCATGTTGAGTTAGTGTGTACCAGGCTTAGGCAGTTTTAGGAAAACTGAATCATATAAAATATGTTGTGAACCGAGGAACCATGTATATGCTGTATTATGTCCTGGCAGACGCAACGATCGGATATGGCTTAGGTGCATATGGACTTACATTCCCGACATATCTTAAAGTTATTTAAAGTTAAAGTTACAGCCTATATACGTCCCACTGCAGGGCACAGGCCTCCTCTCATTTCTGAGAGGGTTTTAGGGCAGGAAATGTCCGCCACACTGCCCCAATGCGTGTTGGCGAACTTCACATGTCATCTATTTCTCAGACATGCAGGTTTCCTCACGATGTTTTCCTTCACCGCCGAGCACGTGGTAAATCAGCACCTAAAATTGCAATCAACAATTTCATTGGTGCCGGCGGGGATCGAACCTGGGTTGCTCGCGTACTGTGAAACTTATAGCGAGAGCTAACCATCTGAGCTACCACGGCTCAGATGGTTAGCGCTCGCTGTAAGTATAAATTTCTAAGAATAAATTTAAAAAAAAAGTGTGAATTAACGCATTTTCCTAAAGAATGATTCTATCGTCACATATTTTCCCTATTTATCATGGCACAGATATATGTGTATATACCTATATTAAATACATTATAGTATATATATTCTGGTTTATTCGAACTTCGTTCTTCTTATTATTACTTTACTTTTGCTGCACTACCTCCCATATGTTTATCTCTGCTTAGCCTAATGGTTGACTGGGAGAGAATGCCTTAAGGCATTAAGTCCGCCATATGTACGATTTTTCTTTTGTGCATTAAAGTTTAAATAAATAAATAAAACGTGTCATTCCAATAGAAATTACAACGACGTATACGAAACCACTTTTCCAAGTCCAAACATAGACATAAGGAGCAAAGTCCCCTGTCAAGTTATTAAAATGTGTAGGCGCTAGAATATACAATATTTAACCTTATATACAGGCTAGGGCCAAGCTTATGTCTATATAAAAAGCCTTTTACTCCTACAATTTTTTGGACATATTTATATCGCAAGTGATCAAGCATTTTCGAATTGAAAGAGGGGAATGTCACCTACCTACCATTCAGGTAGGTGAACACAAATAACAACAACAGATTAACCTAGAATGTTCTTCTTCTCTTATTGGGTACAAATATAAAGGCGTACGATTGAAAATAAATTATTTCGAAATAGCGATTGTGAAATCTTCTCCGGGAAGCATTTACAAGAAATCGACCTATGACATCACAACTTTGCGATTATGTATTCATATGATATGTATTTCTTTATTTTATAACTTTATTATTTACATTGCAAATAAAGGAAAATAATAAATAAATATACGATAAATTATTCGTATTTAGTAAATAACAGAATTATAAAAAAAAAAGTAAAGAGTATGAATATAATATATAACAGAGAGGTACTAATCACAAAAGGTATTAGTTTAGGAATATTAGCACTTCAATAAACTAACCTGATGTCTAAGTGTTCGTAGGCGGGGTCAGTGCGTACAGCGCGAACTACCGCTAACGCCGCCGCGTGTTGGATGAGGGATAATGTTGGAGACATCTTACGCCATACCTGAAACAAAAATAATCACCATGTAAATAGAGAGAGAGAGAGAGAGAGAGAGAGAGAGAGAGAGAGAGAGAGATAGGATAGTGAGTGAATAGGCTTCTGTTAAGCTTAAGTCAGTGTGCTTTACCATTTTCGATTGCATCACCACTTAACATCAGATCTTTAATTCCGTCCTCCATGGTGGGAATACTCCGGAGGCGTGGAGCAGAAGTGCGGTGGTCTAGTTCTTCAGGAAAGGCGACAACGCTCTCTTGAAGAACCACAGACCAATTTCCCTTCTGAGCCGCGTCTACGTGCGGTTTTCGAGTCATTACGAACAGACTCGACGATTTCCAGCATCCCGAACAAGCCGGTTTCCGAAAAGGCTTTAGTACCATAGACCATATACATACCCTTCGGCAAATTGTACAGAAGACCGAAGAGTACAATCTGCCACTTTGCCTTGCGTAAGTGGACTATGAGAAAGCCTTTGATTCCGTCGAAATTTAAGCGGTGCTGCAGTCCCTTAGCGGTGCCAAGTTGAATGTCGGTATATCGAAGTGCTGAAGTGTTTGTACAGTAGGGCTACGATGGCTTTCCGAGTACAGGACCAGAGTACGAAACCTATCAAACTGCAGAGAGGTGTAAAACAGGGTGACGTTATATCCCCGAAACTCTACACAGCTGCATTTGAAGACATTTTCAAGCTACTGGACTGGAAAGGATACGGTATTAACATTAATGGCGAGTACATCACTCACCTACGATTTGCCGACGATATAGTCCTTATGGCAGAATCGCTGGAAGACCTAAGCACTATGCTCGACTCTTCAAACTCGACTCTTGATGACGGGGACACACCGCCGACCATCCCGCGGTGTGAGTGCTCCATGCCGGATGTGCGGTTCTCACAGCGCTCGGTTCGCAAAGCACTCCTCTCTGGACATCCACAAGTCGAGTGGGCCTGACGGAATCCCCAATTGTGCTGAGGACGTGTGCTCCGGAGTTGGCACCGGTTCTAACGCGTCTTTCCGGTACTCCTACTCCCAGGCGTAGTCCCGAAATCATGGAAGACAGCTTTTGTCCAACCGATCCTAAAAAGGCGACCGCTCAGACCCGTCCAACTACAGGCCTATCGCCATCATCCCTTGTTCTCCAAAATAATGGAGTCCGTTATAAACTGCCAGCTCATGCGGTACCTCGAGGATCACCAGCTGATTAGTGACCGTCAATACGGTTTTCGTCGGGTCGATCAGCTGGTGATCTTCTGGTCTACCTGACTCATAGATGGGCGGAGCAGTAGAGTCAAGGGAAGCATTGGCCGTTAGTTTGGACATTGCGAAGGCTTTCGATCGGGTTTGGCACAAAGCGCTTCTTTCGAAGCTCCTTCCTATGGGCTTCCTGAGAAATTGTGCAATTGGATCACCAGCTTTCTTGCAGATCGGAGCATCAAGGTCGTTGTAGACGGTGCATGCTCCGACTACAAGCCTATTAAAGCTGACGCCGCGCCACGTGACACACGGTACTTGCAGCGACACGTGACACACGGTACCTGCAGAGACACGGCCGCCTGTCCGGGCGGCGTGAGCCAGGCGTTGCCGGCGCGGCCGCGGGCGGCGAGCTGACGCCGCGCCACGTGACACACGGTACCTGCAGAGACACGGCCGCTTGTCCGGGCGGCGTGAGCCAGGCGTTGCCGGCGCGGCCGCGGGCGGCGAGCTGACGCCGCGCCACGTGACACACGGTACTTGCAGCGACACGCCGCTTGTCCGGGCGGCGTGAGCCAGGCGTTGCCGGCGCGGCCGCGGGCGGCGAGCTGACGCCGCGCCACGTGACACACGGTACCTGCAGAGACACGGCCGCTTGTCCGGGCGGCGTGAGCCAGGCGTTGCCGGCGCGGCCGCGGGCGGCGAGCTGACGCCGCGCCACGTGACACACGGTACCTGCAGAGACACGGCCGCTTGTCCGGGCGGCGTGAGCCAGGCGTTGCCGGCGCGGCCGCGGGCGGCGAGCTGACGCCGCGCCACCGCCGCCACGCCGTGTGCCAGCGCGCCGCCACCCACCACATGTGTCGTCGAATCGATCACATCCGCGTATACCACCAGCCGACCCATCGATTCCGAAGTTAAATTCTGAAAATCAAATGTATTAATAATAATTAGACAAGGTTATTTTTAAAAGAGTTTTTTTTTTTAAAGAGAGGGAATTGTTCGGATTAATTCCAGTATGAATTAATCCGAACAATTCCTCAGAACACTCAGACTCGGAACAAACTAGTGTCTGAAGTAGAGTCTTTGCTGAATAAAGTCTCGGATTGGGGGCGACTAAATCTAGTCAGTTTAATCTTCAGAAAACACAAGTTTGCGCGTTTACCGCTAAAAATAACCCCTTTGTCATATCTCCTCAGTTTCAAGGCACTCCCCTTGTTGCCTCAGCCAGTATCGGAATTCTCGGCGTCGACATATCGAGTGACGTGCAGTTTCGTGGTCACTTGGAAGAGAAGGCTGAACGAAGAAACTTGGTTGAACGAGACAGTATTTCAAGCCGGCACACCGCCTGCAACTTTACAAGGCGCAGGTTCGGCCTCACATGGAGTACTGTTCACATTTCAGGGCTGGGGCTCCCCAGTGCCAGCTCCTTCCACTTGGCCACATCCAGCGCAGAGCGGCTCGAATCGTCGATGACCGAGTCCTTTCCGAACGGCTCGATTCACTGGCGCTGCGAAGAGATGTTGCATCCCACTGCATTTTCTTTCGCATCTACCACGGGGAGTGCTCTGAGGAATTGTTCGAATTAATCCCAGCCGCCAAATTTCACGAACGCACATCGCGGCAAAACTTCCGATACCATCCACACCATCTGGATGTTTGTCGGTTCACCACTGTACGATTTACCAGGAGTTTTCTTCCGCGTACGACCTCTCTGTGGAATAGTTTACCATCGGCGATTTTTCCGGACCGATACGACTTAGGGACATTCAAGAAAAGAGCTTACTCCTTTCTAAAGGGCCGGCAACGCACCTGCAATTCCCCTGGTGTTGCAGTTGTTCATGGGGTTTGCGCCATCTCCTATAAAAAAAAGTCCACCTGATGGTAAGTGGATGCTGTGGCTCAAGGACACCTACATCTTCGATTAAGAATCAAAATGTAAACGCGTTGTCACTCCTAATGACTAAGATAATAGAATGCCTCGTTACAAGTAAAATGGGCTTCCGGTTATTTGCACTCAGCATATGAGACAGCAACATTAAGCTGCTATTATACGCTGGTATTCTGTGATTCTGGCCCAAATACCCTGCAACCATAATAAAGCTGCAGCGCGGCTCTACCACGTACTAACGATAATAGAATGCCTCGTTACAAGTGAAAAGGGCCTCCGGTTATCTGCACTCACCATACGAGACAGCAGCATTAAGCTGCTATTATACGCTGGTATTCTGTGATTCGAGCCAACCCAATCCGCCGCAACCATAATAAAGCTGCAGCGCAGCTCTATCACGTACTAACATATTGGTTTTTATAGTTACGAAGGTAATAACTACAAGATTGTTAAGAAATTCCTACACTACACTACAGTATCACTATATTTTACTTACATCAAAATATTCTACCGTTGAGAAATTTTCAGGACACTCATAAAGGCATACAGGTAAAAATGTAACCGATGGAGGTTCGATGGGCTCCTCTCCTCTCATGCACCATTGAATAGTTAATTTGTCTAACTTCTGCACACGTCTGCCTTCTTCCACTGGCGGACACCAACCATCCACTAACGAGAGCTTATGCTGCGAATAAATAAAACTTAATTAATGTAATCCTAAGTAAACATTTATACTATACGACAGGAGACTTCTACCACTCAAAACAAACTGTTTGTTGTTGAAATCTAGAGTGAGCGTGCCAAGTGATATTTTTGTGGGACCATAGAGAACCTTGTAATAAAATGGATTAGGTAATAGATATCTTTGTTATGTACAATTAAATGTTATTGCATTATACTAAAAACAGAGAAAATAAAACAATAAGCCAAATCAGTATCAATAGAAAACTGCACACTTTAACAGATATAAAACGAAACAGACTTAACGTTTTAACTTTTATTTATATAGAAAACGATAACTTGTACACCTTTATAGCGAAACTGAGATAGAAGTCTCCTTTACACCGATACATGCAACGATAACGGAAGAATAAGATTTCAATTGTTTTATGTGTAAAAACAGCAGCTTGTGCTTATTACATTTATTTATTTTCTAGCATTGTTTCAAGCGTTTTGTTGCAAGCTGCAAACAACCATTTAAAAGAGCGTACTAGTAAGCCAAGTAATTATTTTTAAATTGGATCGATTTGATAGTTATTTAGTTTCTTATTCCAATAAACATAATATAATATTTATATTTCAAAATTACTATTAGGAGCAATTATATAAATATCAGGTTCACTTAAGTAGCTTTCGAAAATATTTGAAATAGTTTAACAAGTACCCAACAGATAACAAAAGTACAGGTGACAGGTATCCAAAATTATACTTAGCCAGAATTAGCCGGTAAATGCCACATAATGAAACTATAGATATAACTTTCTTTACAGCTTTTAATCTTCATAATAATTGCACAGCAAGTCGTAATTTTACTAAATAATATATACTTACTCAACAAACAGCAGACAGAGATAAAAACTTGGTAACAGCCATGTATAGTTTTTTGATAGTTCAGATTTATTCTAACATGCAACTGGACAATCACGAAAAATAAAACAGATATTATTGCGGTTGAAGACTTCAAGAAGTATAGTTGATAAAACCAATAATACTTGTTATTGGTTTTTTAAGATCTAACAATTTTCAGGAAATTAATGTGTTAGCGATATTTTGAATGAAGGTAGCCAGCAATAATCCTCAAATTAAAACCAAATATGTATTCATAATATTGTAATATGTATTATTTTCCGCAAAAAAATATTAATATATTTATTACCTCTAAGGTAATAAATATATTAAGATACCTGGCCGACTTAGCTTCGCTCGTTATAATATTCATATAGTATATGAAATTGCTCGCTTAAAGTATTAAGATAAACTATCTACCCAATTCAGAAAACATTTTGAATGTTAGGCTCAATTTACATTGCGGTGGAATGGAATGGAAGCGAATTTTTATAACTAAATTGTACATAGTAAAATGTATTTTATGTTAATTGCGTAACGTGCAAACTAGATATGATAAAAAAGACGCGCGACTTTTTTTGGCTCATATCAAGTTTGAACTTTACACAATTAACATAAGACTCATTTTACTATGTACAATTTCGTTACAAAAATTCGCTTCCATTCCGTTCCGCGGCAGTGTAAATTGGGCCTTAGGATGACTTTTTTCGGAAAAAGCAAGAAGAGAACTGATGGGTTTAAAACTTGTTGAAATCTTCAAAAAGCAGGCAAAGTACGAGGTGTAATGCGAAGCAAGGCGGGTCTCACCGGCCATCACACCGTCACGTGGCCGGAGCCAGCGCGCGACGACGTCCACGCGCCCTACCGGACAACACGCTCTAACTTTATTGTTGTCTCTCGTTTTCAAACTAGCAATGTGTGTTCCGTGAGAATATTTAAATTCTCATAACATCATCAGTGGCAAGGACTAATTGTAAAATTAATATCGTAATTATTTTATGAGCCTCTTCCGATAGTCTGCACACTGCAGTCTGTAAACATCACATCACGGAGGGACCGTGTGCTAAGTGAACCAGTAGCGATTACGCTACACTGGGGTATCTTATTTACGCTACTTACTACTACTATATTATTCGATTTCTTATCTAGACACTTAATCTCAATACATTGCTCGCGATTGCACAAATAAGATCTGAACCAAGAATATGCTATGCCACGCTATTCCTATGAATATACAGTTTTATTTTTCCTATTCGGGTCCAATAAAAATTCGAATGCGTATTTTCATTTCATTCAATGTTTTTAAATCTTTATTAGTGTATTTGTGAGATGCTAATCATCGACAATAATTCTCACAGAAGGAATATTAAAAAAGGCATACATTTACAAATATTTTAGGAAAATCCAGGTAATAGAGCAAGGGGCAAGGATATTTTTGGTCGTTTTTGGAGTACATTTTTTTTAATAGGATAAGGGTGACAAGCGAGCACACAGTCCACCTGAAGGTAAGTGCTTGCTGTGGCCCATAGTCATCTATCCTTGTTTGCGAATAAAATGCAGAGGCGTTGTCAGCCGTGAGGACTAAGATGGAATGCCTCTTCAATAAAAAGGGCCTCCGGTTCTCTACACTCACCAAACGAAACACAGCAGCACTAAACTGCTATTTTACGGTAGTATTCTGTGAGAGCGTGGTCCTTTCCCGGTCGAGCCGACCCATTCGTGCTACAAATATACTATTAATATAGCTGTAGCATGGCTCTACCACGTATAAATATATGTATGTGTGTGTGTATACAGGGTCATTTTTAATTTACTAAAGACCTTTTGGGAATATATTGGTTGCATCATTACAAACAATTTTAGCGAAATCACACTTTACAGAATATAATACATTTACAAAAAAAACTACTTTTAAGTTTTTATTGTCATGTCTCTCCTTTTAAGTCTGCATTTTGTAGTACCTAAACAATTTCATAATAAATCGTCAAAGAAAATGCCTTTTTTATTTTACACTTGATATCAGTATCACACATCGTGTTGAAATCATTATACATAATTAAATAAGCAAATAACATTTAAAAAATCACAAATATTAAAATTGATAATAGGTAATTATAAAGTATGATCTCTGCGACGCTAATTTTCGACGTTCGCAATATTAATCTCACAACGTAAGAAAAAGCGTCGCGGGCGCATTAAAGGTAACTGACGAGTAACGACACAGGTAATTAGGTCCAGTTCAGATGAGTAAGCGCCGCCTCCTACACTCCTCCACCACTACTCCGCCACGCGCTTTCTTTTGCTAATACTACGACTATTACCGTTTAGAAAGTCCAATTAAAATATTTTTATTTTTGTATGAAAATAAAAATTGTAGCAATGAATTTTTTTTCTTACAGATGTTGTTGTTATGATGTAAATAATATATTCCCAAAAGGTCTTAAATTAAAAATTACCCCGTATAATACTACGCACATGAATGCGTGGATTTGTTTTTTTAAACAAATCACAAGTTTATCTTGAGAAGACGATCAATAAGGGTAATGTCAAATCATCGGCACATTCTATAAAACATAAAAGTATTAATTGAAAATTTATATTTATTAAAATTATTATATATAATCTTATATAGTATGTAATTTATATAATAAATTTAAATAAATATATATATATATTTATTTACAATTTTTTGAGTTTGTTAAAAGTAGAGTTTTGATAAGAGTCTATACACGAATACAGAACTCACGGAATACACAGTACTATGTTCAAGGGCATGAATTTGAAATTTCGAAAATTGACCATATGAAATGAGTATGATACCAGATGACGGTGTTTCTATGAAGCTTGTATAGGTACGTGGACATATTATGTAGTCATATATGTTACTTCTAAAGTACGTATAATATGCAATCACGTAACTGCACTATTGTAGTAATGAATAATTAGAGTTGTTGAAAGACGTTTATTTTTTTAAGCCGCGCTATATTTACGTATAATATTCATTATCTACCTCATTGAAAATTTAATTTAAAAAAAAATAATCGCAGGTATAATGGAAGATTATATCAATTACGAAATATAGTTAGGTAAGCTTTAGAAATTCAACGGATTATTTGGTTTGTAAAAGAACGAAGCAAAGAAATGACACAGTTATTTTGGTGTAAGATAAGCTTTGTGGTGGCAGCGTAAAAGAACCCATCACTCAATTTAGTCCCGAGGGTGTCGTAAGAGGCGCCTATGGGATATGCCAAAAATATGTTATGGCTTTTAATAGATGTCGGTATAACAATCGCGTTTACGGCAGGTGTGAAACAATCAGCGCGGCAACGGGAACCAGCATATAGCTGCACGGTGTTGTTATCGCTGCCTGCCAAGCATGTGTAAGTGAGAGTTCAGTTCCTTTTGGGTGTAAAATGTGAACACGCGTCTCGGCTACAAACTGATGTGAACAGTTTAATCATTTTCCTCCTTACACAAGCCCCTAAGATAGTCCAGCCACCTAGGTTCACAACATTGGCGACCCCGACGTGATTTTAACACGCAACATTCTGATAGGTTCACAACACATGCAAATATTTCCTTTTAATGGGAGCGATCCATGTATAACGAGACTGTTATGGGCTAAAAAGTAGATACGAGTACAGCACAGAGGCGACTAAATTTGTTTCAAAACTATTTTTGATTTTAAAACTGTCAACAAGAGCGGCATAGAAGTGCTCGATGTTTGGTTCATGGTTTTTTGTAAGCCTTATGTAACTGGTTAGAATTGACAGCTAAAACGTCACAAAATCACGCAACGTCATTCCTACTCTTATTTCGATAGCATTTTTTATTTTTTTAAGAACAAAAAATACTAGTAATGCTATTAACATTACTAATATTCCCTTAAACCACTCCTGGTGAGCTTAAAATGCTTGTGTTGGGAATGGTTCTCAACAGTGGTCGAATGGCGGATTCGAACCCAGGAACTTTCGAGTTCGCGGTCGGCACCCTGCCATTAGGTTACTGTACAAGTGACCCATAATTTTGTAAGATTACCTTTTAATATTTAGCAGTTGTGAAAAAAATAAACGTCTTAGAGTAGTAACTACCATGGACTTATTATGAGGATGCGAAACAGAAATGATTATATGATGCTTTCATGCATAGCAGTGGTCCTTACCACGTGATTTCCTAGAAAGTATCCCATCGTGTAGTCGAGATTGCGTATCTCCTTTGAGTCTTTGACATGGAGGCCCAAGATATCACCCATTATCTTGTGAAGGATTCCTAAGCGGGCTTCGTTGCTTATCATACCTTCCTCGCCTAAATAATCGCTCGGATCGGCTTCAAGATGAATCTGTAATTGAAGCTTATTTTGCGTTAATACAAAGCCGTATAGTAGCAACGTAAGATACGAGGGGTGATCCAAAAGTAATGATAATGAAAATAAAACACGGTAATTAAAGTTAAAATAATAATTTATTTTTCTACATAGTCTTCTAACAAATCAATACATTTAGTCCATCTTTTTTCTAAACCCAGGATTCCCTTTGAAAAAAATTATTTGTCTTGACCCTCCCAAAACGCTTCAACAGCGGCCATTACTTCGCTATCGTCTTCGAATTTCTTGCCTCAGGCGTTCCTTGAGCCGAGGAAAGAGGTAGAAATCACTAGGAGCTAGATCTGGCGAATAGGGAGGTGTTCGAGCAGTTCGAATCCCGTTTCTTGAATGGCAGCCATCGCAACTGCGGCTTTGTGAGCCGGTGCGTTGTCTTGGTGAAACAGCACTCCAGCTCGCAGTTTGCCGCGTCTTTTTTCCTTAATGGCCTCCCGTAATCTTCTTATTTGGTCTGCGTAGTAAGAACCCGTAATAGTGGCTCCCTTTTTCAAATATTCCACCATAATTATGCCTTGAGCGTCCCAAAAAACAGATGCCATAACCTTTCCCGCCGAACTTGAAACTTTGAATTTCTTTGGCGTCGGTGAGAGGCTCGCTTCAAGTCATCGATTGTTGTTTCGTTTCAGGATCAAAATGGTGGATCCAGGTCTCGTCCATAGTCACAAAACGGAACAAAAAATTTTCTTGATCTGCTTGGAACTTTTCGAGATTGACCCTCGAAATGTCAACTCGATTTTTCTTTTGTTCGTCGGTTAACATTCTGGGTACCCAACGCGCAGAGACCTTTTTCATATGCAACTCGTTCGCAAGGATTCTTTGAACGCTGCCATATGAGATCCCTGTGACCTCAGCTACATGCCTGATGGTCACTCTTCGATCTGCCAACACAACATCTTCGACTTTTTTCACGTTGTCTTCAGTGAGGGACGTGGATGGGCGTCCTTCGCGATGTTCATCTTCAGTGGATGTTCTGCCCAGTTTAAACTCCTTGGCCCAGCGTGCAACTGTAGAATATGGAGGAGCAGAGTCCCCCAATGTTTCCACTAAGTCACTGTGTATGTCTTTTGAAGACATTTTTTTCAAACAGAGGTACTTGATGACAGCTCTAATTTCGTTTTTCTCCATGTTGATGTTATCTCTTTGACAGTTCGTATTCAAATGAATGTATCTCCCGGAAATCGTGATCTATTTATATTATTTTTAGGCTGACGTAGTGAGTATATAAGCAAGCAAAAAATATTTTTTTGGATTTTTATACGGACCTGAAGTAACCGATTATCATTACTTTTGGATCACCCCTCGTATAGCATGACGCCATTTCCCACGGTGCGAAATATCGTAAGTCAGCTTTTGATTTTGCAATATCACTAATAAAAAAAAACTAACTTTAAAGTGTATATATAAAATGTTATTGATATACAATAACATTTTACCTGAGAAAATATCGCGACACCGTTGTTGATAGCATCAGTAGCTTGTAATAAAGATGGAGTTCGCCATGTTTCCTCCGACGCCAGGATTTGAATGTCCAACTCATGTCCAGGGTGACCAGTGTATTTTGATGGTCTAAAATAAAATTAGACAATTACTAAATACTATTTGACCCATAACATAAAGCAGCGTCAACATAATACTAGTAATTATTATTAATAGAATTAAAATACTACAAAATATGCAACCATACACAATCTATAAAAATATAAATATACTTTATAAAGCAAATATGAGGATTAGTTTATCAAATTTAGCTATAGCATTTATTTCCTTTATTCAAATTACTTTTTATAAAAAAAGATATTGATAATTATCTTACTTATTAGCTTATTAATCTTCACTTACAGTTCTTAAAACAATAGCATTATGATGGAGATACCTATTAATTTATTCCATGCAGTCATTCTATTTTGGTGAATAATTAAAATATTATTATTATTTTTAGAATATTATATAGTACTCACTTGTTTTATTATGCGTAATGTAAATATAACTACTAAATATATTCAAAACATGTAAAAGAAGTAAAATAAACATAATATTAAAAAATAAATGAACTCAATGTGATTAAGATAATTAATTATATTATGAGAGCCTATCATAATAGTGTCAATGATAATAGAAAAAAAATTCAAATAAAGTTTGTGCAAATATTACAGAATGCAAATAATTTACAAATTAGATTTATTATGCATACCGGCTAAAATTGCCATCTTGACTTGCTCTGAAAATGATTTAAGAATTACATTTTAAGCACAAAATCACATTAAATATAATAAAAAAGCTAACAAAATTATGCTGTATAAACTCACTGTCTATCACTTTCAGTAGAGAATTGTTTCTTAGCTGGCGATGCCTGATAACAAAATATGTGATGTTTCATTTTTACTGACTTCCATTTGTCGTAACTGAACTGTACAATTTCATTTTCACGAACCTAAAATATACATTTTGTAAAATAAACAGTTAAATAAATAAAAAAAACAACCAAAATATACAGTTGTACGAAAATCTGCAGATAAAATGTTTAACTAAATTTTTACAAGTTGAGAAACACTTTTTGTTATTTTTTTAATTTGTCAGAGCCATTTTCGAAATACCAAATACAAAATATAAATGACTGAGAATACACGAAGAAATAAAAAAAAACAATTTTATATACTGAAGTACTCTTACCTCAGCAGTCTTATAATAAGGCAACACTGTATGTAACAAATCTGAGCATAGAGCAAGCAACCGTCCCCCATCGAGCAAATGCGCCAACAGCAAGGGCGCACAGCGACCCACACAACCTGCGACAGCCACTAACGCTGCACGTCCTCGCCACGCCCCGGCCTCTAAAGACTCACGGGACACGCTGTATAACGTGTACCTATGGATAATAAAAAAACATGCGTGAGTGTCGTGGAACACTCGGTTGGAACGAAGTTCCTTTCGTAGTATATTATTATTGATAAACGTATTATATTATTGATTAACAAATACAAATAAATGTATTACTAGCGTCTATTAAAGTGAAGCGTCATTTAAAATAAAAATAATATTTCTTTCGTGGCAAGATAAGAAAAAGTGCAAAGGAGATGGATATTATTCCATCTCGCTTCCTTATAGCCGCCAAGGCCGTCTACACTCGTCGTGACGGAAAAATCTTACACTTTTTCTCGCCTAGCCCCCATCCGCCAAATTCGTACTGTCCGATAAGGAACTTCGTTTCAAAAATATGTTCGAGTAAATCCAACTATATCTCAAACCACTGCAGATCACAAACATCTAAATATTGCTCTCAAACTCATTTTATAACATCCAAACTGTAGAACGTAACGTTAATTAGTTTTAGCTAACTGTCCCCGATAAAAGTCGATAAAAGGAAATACCGAGAAGATCTCTTGGGTTCCAATGAATAGCGACGCCACCAGATGTAAAATACCTAGACGATGGGCAGTAACATTAGTAACATTAAAGGTGCAATTTATATGGTACAATTATACAATTGAAGCAGTTTGCCAAGAGCCTTTTTCTTTCACTTTTTCTCTATAATATGTCAACCTCATCTGCATGCGGTGCACCCTGCTACTTGACAGACAAGGTTCTGAAGACCAACTCCCACGATGATGGCAAGAAGTATTATCAGTGCAAGGATCAGCCCACAATGGTGTGAATTTTAATGGCTGTTAATGAAGAGATAAATTATAAAATATGTCTTGTGACTTACCTGTCACAATCCAACACTTTCCTAAGGGAAGCTTCTAAATTATCCCTAGCTACTACACTATCAGAATATATTAAAATATTTGGTGATTTTGTATTTACTAATGGACGGGAACTCTTTAATGACTTTGATGTAATCTGTTGTGATGAACATTTATTTTTATTCTCTTCCTTCGTTGCCGGTATTGTATCAATTTGTGGTTGACTTTTCTTTGGTCCTGATGTACTTATTATTCTTTTATGGGTTGTTACGGATTTTATTTGACTAGATATATTTAACAATGATGTAGAAAGTTGACTAGTGCCTTTTCTTAAATCTAATTTCAAGCTAGATTTCTTTGGTGTGATATTATGTTGAATTTCAACAGTGACATTTTCAACAACTACTTCTTTTCCTTTTTCTTCCGACTTCTCTTTACTTTTATTTTCTGGTGACTTTTCTTGAGCTTTTACATTTTCATCAACTTTTATGGTTTCTACAGGTTTATCAAATTCTTCATCTGGTGATAGTGATTTAGTAGTTATGGTGCTTACATCAGCCAGTGTCACAGTCCTTTTCACTGGTGTTGTATCCATAACCTGATCAGTACCACCATTCATTTCGACAGTTGTATTTCTAATATCTGATTTGATATCAACAACTTTAGATAATTTCCTAAGCAAAGCTGCATGAACTGACCACTGGAATAATTCGGGAAATTGTTTTAATCCTTGTTGGATGTCACTGCGTAAACCCCTCATTGACACATCAGCTGCTTTGTTAGGTTCTCCTGAGATTTGTACAGCTAAAAATAAATAACTCTATTTTAAGACCATCTGCATTTACTAACTAGGACACAAACAATCTTATTAGATTTCATTTTTTTAACTATATTGACTTACTTTGTATCCTAACAACTGGAAGTTTATGGTCTATAATAAATTCTCCACCAATAAAGTGAAAACCAACCACACTGAGGTGCTCAATATTAGTCTTTAAGACTATTGCTAAATGTGAACCTGCCTTCCACGCCACTGGTTGGCCCATGGACTCCAACTAAACATATCAATTAATAACATTTTAATTTTAAGTTCAAAGAGGAAAAATGTACATAGTATAAATAAACAACTTCACTTTATTGTTTTCTTATAGTTTCTCTTTGAGTAGTTATTACAAATTGATTGTATGTTATATAACCATGAAGGGAGAAGGAGGATCATAAATGGTTTGTAGCTATAAAATTCCGTTTGTATGGAAAAATAGTTTTTTTTTTCAAAAACAACACTTTAAATAATCAAAATATTTGCCTAAACTATTAACACATCCATTTTATGGGCAGTTTGTAGATGCCTTAGATAAAGAAGTCCGCTGCATGATAATGGATACTCATTGAAATTTTTGCCTGTTAAAAAGATATCTAAACTTTGAAAAAAGTGGAAGAATATGGGGGCAAGTTTTGAAGAATATGGTGAATGTTGAAAAGTCTCTAGCTTTCCATCACCATTACAGCCCTTCACAAGTCCACTGCTGTACATAGGCCCCCCAAGGAATGCCACAAAGCATGGTCCCGAGCCACCTGCATCCATCGATATCCTGCACGTCTTACTAGATAGTCTCTAGCTTTAGCTTTGGTAATTGTGCTAATGTTTGTTGTTGAGTATGTGGTTGGGCATTAATTCGACAATGACAATAATTCTTGACATTAATTCAGCAGTAAGTTTTTTTTTCAAATCCACTATTGCATGCCGTAAGCGCTAAGCGCGCAGGTATGTTCTACTAGGGCCTAAAAATTAAGATTCCAACGTTTTGTCGCATGAAATCGTATCTAGCAATCATATTGTACATATAAGTGATATAAAAAGCACATTGTCAGAAAGATAAATGATTGTTCAACTTATAATTTTTTTTTTAAATCCTTTAATTGCTATTTTTACATAAAAAGGGGTTTTAGTGGCTTATGGTGTGGATTTATCAAGTCCGCATGGCTTCGTAAATACGATAACTTTTGAAAATATCAATTGTTCAAGTCAATCTATTTTTAAAACTCTTCATCTATCATGTGGGAAGCCATTGAATGTAAATGGCAGTTTAATTTTGTTTAGTTTAGTTATAATTAATTTTTTTCGGCTGCGAAATGTCGAAATACTGGGTGTTTTAGCAGCCTTGTATGAATTTATTTTTTAGTAAATAGAGACTGCGTCACTCACTCGGTTAGTTCGGCGTCAATCGCCGTCGTGAGTGGACACTGTATCGGTTGTTTGCAGCGGCTCAAAAAGATCGCTGTACAAATACACAATATTCGAAAACATATTTGATTATAATAATAATCAGAGATTTTTATTACAATATTTTAAAAGCACAGAATAAATAATAGTAGTACGTACTAAAAGTAAGTAGGATGTAATATTTATACTTAAATACGTCTTGGACTTTATGGAGTGATCTGAATGATGATATGATGATCATATGAGCATTATGAGTCGTGCACTTTTGGATTTTCCAAAAGTATTATACGGAGGACATAAAATTATCGGAAAATTGGAAGTATAATAAGGTTATTAGTGAAAACTTGTGTGTATTTAAACTACTTTAAAAAATTCCGATAAACATGTTATACGTAATTTTTTTAATGCGCTTAGGGCATGCCCAATTGGATTTACCAATATTTATACCAATATACAAAAATGGAATTTCATTGGTGAAAATTTCGCAAATGAAAGCGAATAAACCAATAATGCGCAATTTTTTGTTAGTAGTGCTAGCCCCATATATTATGTCATTGATATAGCACGCTGTTTGAGAGACATTGTTTTCATATAATACATATTAAAAAATAACAAATTAAACATTTACTCAAGTGTTGTGTTAGAGAAAAAAAAAACACAAAGAAACTAGGTAAAAATCTAATGGGTATATAAATATACTTGAATCCATATCTTTTTATGTTTTCTTCAATATAATCAAATAGTAAAATAGATAAAAACTTTAAAATTATATTTGTATTACATCCACTATTCATTAAATTCTTTTATTTTACAATTGAATATATATTAAATCTAATCTTGTGTATATTTAAGAAATAAACTTGTATAAAAAGTTAGACTGGAAATGTTAACTTTTTATTTATTTTGCCATAAATTTATATTTATTTATTATTATTTATTTTATCCTTTATTGCAACACACCAACTAGGGGTCACAAAGGGCGGGCTTAATGCCCTATGGCATTCTCTACCAGTAAACCCGACGAAAAATGGAATAAATAAAGATGTTGGCAGGCTCTTTTTATTTACAAATTAAACATAACTTATAAATAAAAACAGTTCAACTATACTAAATACATTACACAATACAAAACTACCTAATTGCATTATATAAATACAGTACACATAAAATACATATATATGTATATATATATATATATATATATATATATATATATATATATAAAACGGTGAAGTCAAGAAACTGACTGAATGCAATAAATTAAATCTAATCTTGTGTATATTTAATAAATGAACTTGTATAAAAAGTTGGACTGGAAATGTTAACTTTTTATTTATTTTGTCTTAAATTTATATTTGTCTTGATATATATTTTAATGGGCTATGAGAATAAGAACCAATCACTGCCAAAAAAAGCTATTAAAAAAGCAGTAATTGAATTAATACCAAAAATTCAATTTCAAATAAAATAAAAATTTAAAACAATATTTCTAGTAAGCACTCTGTGAGCGTTGGTCATCAATGAGCACATTAATCTACACATCTATACATAAATTATATAAAATGATTATTTATTTCTTACAGATATTATATCATGATGTGAACTTCCTTCATGTGGCTCCATTTCACATTCAAGGAGCACTTCAACATCAAGATCTGTTACTGGTGAAATGTCACTTGAACCCAAAGGCAGACCTCCTGCACATGTTACCCAATCATTAATCTCTATACATTGTGTTGGTTTCATACTACAAATTCTTGATGCATTGGTATAATCCAGTAAATCACAAAGGTAAGCATTTTTTGGATTTGTGCAAAGTTTTGAACTAAGTGTAGGTGTTTCTGAAAATTAAAAAAGAGAATAGTATAATTTTTATTTAATTTAGGTAGATTATCACATGCTACTTATTGAAAGTCAATTTTTTTTATACCACTGGTTCAGCAAAATACTTGTCTTGGGAAGAACCAGCAAACCCAGTGGGATTTTTTTTTTCAAACAATTATGTATATGAATTATAAAGGAACCAGCTTGGCAGCAACCTCATTCCTAGCGTTTATTTTCATTCATCTATTTCTTAATATTATAACCCTTTTTGTACCGTTGTTTTTTTTTTTTGTAAAACCAAATATATTGTCCTATAAATGAATTACTTATTATGTGGCGTCTAGTAACTTACATTATAAAATTGTATATTTTCCTGGTAGGTATTTAAGGTATTAACATCTTTGTTCTTAACAAAGTTATTCTAATTTTATGTGCATACATAACAACACTAAAGTTAATATGTTTATTTCTTTAAATTTTCCTCTGAGGGACTCTTTACAATTTAAGTTATAAATTGCCTGTACAGCCCTCTTTTACAAAACAAATATGGTTTCAATGTCAGTCACATATCCCCATAGCAAATTTTTTTAAGAATACAATTTAGGGTTTGGGAAGTCCTGACAATTTCAAAGTCCCGGGACACAAGACAGCCTACAATCATAGTCCCGGGAATTCCCGGGACTTCGAGACTTTTAAGAAAAACCTTTTTTGTTTTTATTAAGAGGGGAAAACCTTTGAGTTAATTTCTGGTGAAATGTATTAAAAAAAGTCAATTTTTTTTAAAAATCAACATTTATTAAACAAAAGATTTAATCTTAATAACTTTAACGTTAATTTCAGCCTTAATAATTGCTTTGTTTATTTCTTTTAGTCACACACAGATTCACTTTTAAGCAGTTATATCTTATAGCTGTAAAATTAACTAATCTTTGTTCATAATCATAATGTTGTTAATTCTCATAATCACAGATTTGTTTCATTTATTATGTTGTGTACTCAGTAGTTACATAGTAGACCAAGTAATTAATCATTAAACTAACAGATGGCGCTAGGCTCCTTCAATTATTTGAAAATAAAAATGATTACATAACAATTTGAACAATCTTGTCTCTTCTCAAGTCTCGACCCGAAAGTTCCAGGACTCGAGACAACTAAAATTACGAAGTCCCGGGACTTCGAGACATGAGATGTCCCGGGACCCAAACCCTAAATACAATATGAAAGTAACTAAAATAAACTAATTTAGCTGTTTCAACATTGTTGAGACTTCTAATGTTTCTTACAGCATATCCTGCAGAACTAAGTCTGCTTGCTAATTTAAATATATGGAGGCCCTATAGGAGCTTCGCCTAAATAGAGTCATGTAATAAACATTTTCAGAAACAACAACAAAACATAAAACAAAGATGATTCATTGACATGATGGTTATTAACTATTATATATATTAACTATTACTATATTAGTTAACTATGAAATAAAAGTATTTGTATGTATATAAAAGTAATTATCATATACAGCAAATACTAATATGTAAGAAAGATTTTCATTAAGTACTTCTCATCCAATCCCTTGAAACACAAGAAAATTACAAAATATAAGACACATAAAAGGTAACATATTCGTACCTGCTGCATTTTCAGGGACTTTGCAAAAAGCCACACTCGTATTGCCACTAAGGAACTCCAGGAGACGAGCACGAAATGAACGAATACGCCAAGTTTTTATAAAAGTCATTGCAATGTAAATCGGCGTCAACAACATGGTAATGCAAAATTGAGTAACACGCCACACCCAGATCAAATCAAAGTTTCATATCATTAACATTTCTATTTTTACTAATTCATTACAAGTTCAATAGCTACAAATGTGCAATATCGATTATGGCATTCATCGAAATTCATGCAGTTAATATATAAAAAAGCAAAAACAGTTGCAATACAACACCATACGTATGTTTATTATGTCAATAATAGCGACCCTAACATGAAACATTAGATTATTACTTGCGAAAATATACAGAAATAAATTAAATTTCAAAAATTCAATAATTCACTGCATTTCAAATATGAGCGAATAAAATGACATTGACATGACACTGACAAGTTTTGTGGTTGTTATGATTCGCCAATTAAGGCAAACAAAGGTATTAAACCATACAGCCTAGTCTGATTTTATTCACAAAACTTTTCACAATTCGCTGATGCGTCACATTGCGATGTTCGTGGGAGATTTTTGAGCCAAGTGACTTTAAGAATAATAGATTGGTGCGGTTATACATTTGCCAGTGTTAAGTAATAAGAAATTATCTTTTATATTGATTTGTATAAACTTCTTCACAATAATATGTTAATGCGTCAAATTGTGAAGTTTTAGGGAGATTTTAACGTCAGCTAAGTCGAGACGCCTAAGTAGTACTTGTGTTTTATCGTTCCGCTAATAGTTTATATGCGGAGAAATTTAATACACAATCGCACAGTTTTTAGCCAACTTCAAATAAAAAGGAGGAGTAAAACGGCCTCGGTATGTTGCTCCGAAAGGCGGGCTTTGAGGTTTGATGTTGCTCTTCCTTATCTTCACGATTGAGAAGAACAGCGGACGTGACATGCGCGGTGAAGTGCCAGGTGCACCCAGTTTTTGCCGGCGCCGGACAGAAGAACCTGTATCGACACAGTCACCATTCGAAACTTGGAATCCCTCCGGCGTGTCGTGGTCACACAGCTAGCATACAGCCAGATCGCTGGTCAGCAGAAGATTGCAGACTACCGATCTGGCACCGTGCGCCCATCCACTACGGGTACCCTAGTCGCTTATTTTCCCAGTTGGGAAAGTCCCAGCGATAATGCAAAACCCCATGCCACTCGGTCTTCTGATATGTTTCCAAACCAGCCAGTACAATAGGATGTCGATTAAGGGCCACACCAGAGGCCTCATTGTCATTGAGGCGTTCAAATAGTCTAGTTGTCTCCTAGTCGCTGCTGTTCGATCGGTAGATACAAGAATAAATAATTTTGTCCATTCTGGTGTTTATCAAAATCAAAATCGTGTAGAAAGGGTTTTTTAAGATGACAGAGACGCCTACAGCAGATATACACGCAGACTCCGGCGCGCTGGTGGAAATTATGATCAAATGTGTATCAAGGGTAGCCAAAGTACGCCGCATCAAGAGGACATTTAATCTGCGTCTCAGTCGAAAAGAGTAAGTGTATCTTGTCAGTCTCAAGATGGTAGTGAACTGTGTTGACTAAAGTGCAGACCTCGAATGTTTGTAAGGTGCACTTTGTCAGAAAGAGAAACCGCTATAAAAACGTACTATTCTTTTTCTTTATTTTCAATATGTGGTTTAGTGAATAAGTTGAGAAAATGGCAATTGAACAAGATGTCACATACTTAACCTAGGGGCGCAAACAGAGCCACAGCATCGATGGTGCCTAGCATGGAGACCGCGGGGATGCCCGAACCCCCCCGAAAATTGTCACCAGGCCCTCCCCTCCGTTCGTGAACCGGCATGGTGGAGCCATCCTAGGATTTTTCGTAAGATGCCGGGGCAGACTTTCATGAGTTGCTGGTATTAATTAGGCTCCCACCTATCCACGGGTGGGCGGCGGTAGATCTCGATAGCATCCATATAAATAAATTAAATAAAAAGTAAAAGGCGACTTCAAAGAACTTCTAAGAATAAATAAATTTCACATTCTGAAGTCGAGTCTTTAATTCTTCTATACATTATGCCTTAGCAGCAACTTCAAAATGTGAAATTATTTTAGTCACCTTTTACTTTTTTTTAAAGTTATTTTTTATCAAAATCCAATTCAAACTATTATTTAAACAATAATACAGGGGCAGCACTCCACCGGCGCTCAAGTTTCGCCAAAAGCTCAAGTGGCATTAACAGTCACCAGTCGGTACAGCTTACTTTATAATTTTTGTTGGTGTCTCTTAGACTGATGAAATTTTGCTATAATAGATCCAAAGTCTTCTTATACAAGGCCGGTAAGTAATAAGGTAGGTCTCCTCGAATAAAAAGGTAAACTGATCACTGAGTAATCTGATCTGAGTAATTTCAATAATCTGACTCTGACGACCGAGCTGCCTTGTGATCATATTACCTGGTTAATACAGAGCGAAGCATTTGAAAATAAACGCAAATTTAGACAGTTGGCTTTGAAACTTGTGGTGTCGTGAATATTCCGTGTCTCTGACAATACACCCTAACTCCACCTCTGGTCTTTCATTTACATCGGTCATATGAACGGTAGAATGTGTCTCTTTGTTTGTTCGTACATTCGTTTTACTATTAATCAACATAAGTACATCGTAAATTACTTATGTTGAACTCGTGTGGTACCCAAATATGGAGCTTTTTTGTATAGCCAGACTTTTTTCAAATGGGTCAAAACTGTAGCTATGTCGTAACTACTAATATGCCGATCTTGCTCCAACTTTTTCAAAAATGGCATCGACTTTATCCGTATGAGAGCGAGCTGCATCTTTGACATCAAAATTCCCGGACTGAAAACGCTTGAACCAACTTTGTGCTATTCTTACTGACACTGCGCTACTTATTCGCAGCTTGAGTCGCATTTTTCCCTTTTTGTAATAAAACTTCAGAATGTATTGAATTTCTTTGTTAGATTCACTCATTTTGGCGGACAGAAAAACATTTTTAACACGGTAGAGCCATGCTGCAGCTATATTAATAGTATAGTTGTAACACGAATGGGTCGGCTCGACCGGGGAAGGACTACGCTCTCACAGAATACCAGCGTAAAATAGCAGCTTAACACTAGAGTGCACGCGCGTTCTACTATGGTAGATCGAACATGCATTTTTGTGTGCCCCTCTCTCATTTCTTGACCTTTCCCCCCGCGCCCCTAGATAAGCCTCGAAAACAAAATTACGCAACGGGTTAGTGCGTGGCGCCAAGCAACAGCGTGGGCGCATTCTTCCACAATTTCCCGCCAAAATCTCCATTCTACTATAGTAGTATGTGCGAGTGTAGGCGTAACCAAAAGTAATGAAGGTAAATACTTCTTTATTTTAAAATATTTACGAATAATGATAATAATATTGTTCCTTATTGTAATAATTTTGAAAGTGTTGAATACGAGTTATTATTATCTGTATATTTTGTATAAATTTAATTATTTTTATTTTGCTTTAAGTGATTTCTTGACAAAATATGGATCCACGCATGGAAAGTCAAGACTTGAGGTGGCTAGAAGAAGAGAATGATGACGATGAGGTTCTACCGAGTGACTCTGATGATGGAGAGGACAGGAGTACGGCTCCTGCGTCAATACCTATGGAACAAGATGGATCTGACTTTGCACGCGAAGAGGTGGTGGAATTTTTTTCATCTGACGACGACGTACCTCTCTCTGAACTGTCATCAAATAATGCGAGTGGAGAAGTTTATGTGTCTAAGAATGGAACACGATGGAGTAAAGGATGTCCTCCAGAAACGCGGGTAGATCTCAAAATATTAGATTTCGACCTCCGGGTCCAAAGGGTAACGCAAGAAATGCAGAAACATCATTGTCTTGCTTCGAGTTATTTTTTGACCGAAAGTTTTTAGAAATTGTTGTTTCTAGTGCAAATATTTATATTTATAAAATTCAAGACCGTTTCCAAAGAAATAGAGATGCAAAAATAAAACTGATTTGGTTGAAATCAGAGCTCTGATTGGATTGTTGCTGGCGATAGGCATGTCACATTCTGGTCGTCGCAATCTCAATGACTTTTGGGATAATTCAAAAGGAACTGGCTTGCAACTTGTTTATTGCACAATATCAATATATCGATTTTGATTTCTTTTGCGTTCTCTCCGATTTGATAACGTGAATGATCGAGAAGAACGACGGACTGTTGACAAATTAACCCCTGTTCGAGAAATCACAGATAATGGTGAATAACTGCAAAACAAATTATACGCCTAGTGATTACCTCACGTTGGATGAACAGCTAGTTGGATTTAGGGGACGTTGTGGATTTATCGTTTATATTCCCAATAAACCAGATAAATTTGGTATAAAATTATACATGGTTGTTGACACAAAGTTTCCTTACGTATACAATTTTGAAGTTTATGCCGGAGCACAGCCAGAAGGACAATTTCAACAGTCCAATAAAGTAAACGATGTAGTTCTTCGTCTCCTCGATCCACTTTCTGGCTTGGGATGCAATGTGACAATGGATAATTATTTCACAAGTCTTCCTACAAGCTTAGAGCTACTGAAGAAAAAAATCACTGTTGTAGGAACTCTGAAAGCAAACAGGCCTGAAATACCAAAGGAATTCCATAAATCTAAAAACAGACCTCCTATGAGCAGTATTTTTGGGTTTCAACCAAATTGCACACTAGTATCTTACGTGCCTAAACAAAATAAATCACTTGCTTTGCTCTCAACTATGCACTATGACAATGCCATAGATTCAGAAACAGGGGATGATCGAAAGCCGAAAATAATTACATGTTATAATCACACTAAATGTGGAGTCGATATTTTGGACAAAATGTGCAAACAGTACAGCGTTTTGCGGAATTCACGACGGTGGCCGCTTACCCTTTTTTTCTATTATTTGAATATAGCTGGTGTAAATGCTTTGATTATCCATCAACTAAACAATGGTCAGCAAAATATTGTGCGGCGTGATTTCCTGCTTGATCTCTCATTTGAACTTACTAAACCCCTTATGGCAAGACGATTGACATGGGAAAACCTTCCTCGGGAACTAAAAATAAGACAAAATGGCTTTTGGGCTACACTGATGAGATGCCACGTAATGAACCCAACAGGTTGGGAAGTGTGGGAAAATGTTGCATGTGTTCTCGAGCCCGTAATCGCTCCACTAAAAGTGGTAAACGTTGTGCCAGGTGGATCTGCCCTAATCACCAGGCTGTCCTATGCTTCGAATGTGAGGAAGAAGTTAAATAAAAGTCTGAACATTTTTTTTATAAGAGCTGATCTCAAACTTGCCAAAAAAAATTTTTTCGTACTACTAGTTACTAATAATGTTCCTAAAATAGTTCGTAAGTGTTGAGAACCTCAATTTTTTTTTAGAATTATATTTTTTAATAAACAAATTCTTAAACTTATCTGGTTTTATTTACTTCAATACCTTTTTAGTAAGAAAATAATACATTTAACTTTTTCTACCATAGTAGAGCGCGCGAGCAAACTTGTAAAAAAATGAAAAAATGGTGAACGTAGAGAACCGGAGACCCTTTTTACTGGAAAAGAGGCATTGTATCTTAATTCTCACGGCTGACAACGCATCTGCATTTTAATTCGCAAACGAAGATAGATGTAGATGTCTATGGTCTATCACAGCAACCACTTACCATCAGGTGGACTGTGTGCTCGTTTGTCACACTTATTCTATAAAAAAAAAGAAATGGGGGGAAAGCTTTTTTACTTTTTATTTTTCTTTTTTAAATGTTCTATATGTATTTATATTAAAACCAGCCAGATATAAACAGTACAACCAAATACATTTTTCTTCAATTTTATACAAATAACATACGAAGAAACTTTTTCCAAAATATAAAATAGAAGCGCTAAGCTAATTGTATAGTATCTACTACATTAATTACTGATGACCAATTAAGTTCTACGTACGTATTCAGTATAATCATACTGAATCGAATTTAAAACAGATATGATTATATCTTGTTATGGATATATTATTTATTTTTATAACTTATAAAGTTATAGTCACAGCAGGTCATTATCTTCGCTATAAACCTATTAGACATACTCCATTTACAAATAATTAGCTACTACTTATCGTTATCGATTAGCGAGTAAATACAAAAATATTCCTATGTTTACATCTAAGTCGTGAATAAAAAAAATACTTTAAAAGTAAATACAAGCGTTCACTAAAAAGTGCAATTTAACAGGAAATGAGAAAACATTGGCATGTGAGGGGAATAATAAATGCTAACCTCCCATGATACATGCACGTGGCCTGTCCTGCTAAGAGACCAGACTTCAGCAAACGACCTATACATTATAATTGTATATTATAATAGATAATCCTAATCTATGGGGCGACTGATGATGAAATATCCATCTATATTTTACATTCTACATACAAGTACGACAGGCCACGCAGATAGTTTTGCGACACTGGCCAGTTATTATTCGTTTAAAAAACATTATTTACAAGTAAAATACGAACCTTTCAGTTTCAATTATCTACCTTCTTTTACGAGCTAAATTGTAATATATTATCATGTTTCATGAAAATGGATTTGCATTGGGAAATTTTCGCGCGTAGGTAATTGTTTGATACACTTGAAATGGGATTTATGGATATAGGCTCTTGTATGTTTGTACCTACCGTACCGTGTACCGCTGGTATTAGAAATTTCAGCACGGTGGACTAACTTTGAGATATGAAGAAAGAAGTGTGGTCACCCTTTAACGTATGTTACAAAAGGAAACATCATGCTAGCAGTGAAAATTTTAATTAAAGAGAATAGGCGAATTACGTATGAAGAGTTCATATTGCAGATTTGATCGAGAAACGTTCACGAGATTGTATACGAATTTTGTTTGTAACATATAATTATTTCCTTAAATTAGTCTACTAAGATAGTTATATTACTAGATCGTGCTCGTATCATAGTTATATTCCTAGTAAGACAGTTATGAACCACATTCATATAACTATGTTATGGTATATAGCTATATCCCTAGGGATATATCCACAGATTTAATAATGTGATATAACTATATCACGCCTTCAACCTGGCTGCTTACTCCGACATATCAAAGCCTCAATGCCGTGTTTTATAATTTTTAACACATATTTAACTTTTTTTTAAATTCTTCTACTTTTAGGAATATGCGTAATTTGATTTATGCATTTCTAGTATAATTAATATAAAATATAACTAATATTTCAGAAAGAAACATTAATCTCTACACTTTTCTAACAAAATAACTTCCCCCGCCTTGAAATCTAGAAATATTTCAAAATTTTAAATGCCCTCATTCCTTTACGAAATCGTATTAGCACATGCCGAATGGTGTACTATTAAATAATTGCCAGAAGCATGATTGCTATGAGCAACAAGCGACCGAAACCTTAAGAATTAACCCGCAGAGCTCTGTGCTATGGGGGCTATTACTTCACTGACTACATGCCCTGAGCGCTCACAATGAGGCATTTCCTGGACAGCATACTGGTTAAGCAACCTCCTTATAGCTCTATTATTTGGCACCATGTAACTTCTTTTTATTCTAAAACCCTCAGATTGATAGGGAGTAATGGATTATCTTATGCCGACACTACACGGCAACTGAACTACTAACAGTTATTCTGCGGTTTAGAGTAGCAGAATAATGTAAGTTTTGTGAAACTGGTGCTGGTGGTATGCTAACACGGCAATTTCACGCTTATATTTTGTAAGAGCAGGATCTGGAATTCCTTTCCCGGTCGAGCGGACCTATTCGTGCTACACCCATAACACGCTGCAGCGTGGCTCTACCATTTTTATAGAATAAATCTAACCTACACTTAAAAAAACTACATTGTTGTAAATTTTATGCGAAAGTGTCTCTTCTAAAGATAAGTAATATATTCGTATATTATCATCTTGCATATTTTTACAATAGATTTATGTACATAATTACTGCGCAACTTGACGAAATTTCAAAGGAAGATGAAGTGAAATATTTGCACCTCCGTCGATTTTATACGAAATTAAGAAAATTATTTCAATGCCAAAATTGTTTTGGTTTTAGCTCGTAACTCATTGAGGCAAGAATATTGAATATTATGGTTTTAATCATTGAATGGAAAATAAATATTGTACCTACATGAGTAATGTATGTTTTGTTGGTGATCCTAAATAAATAAAATTAAATCATTTATTAGAACCGGTGACTCGGTGCCGGAAGCATGTAAGGTACTTAATCAAAACTATCAGGATCACGCGTGATTGTGTAGAATACATTTGGAATATTGGCTTCAAGGTTTCAAGTATTTAAAAGGGTAATCGAGCAATGCCCTGAAAAAGCTTCTGTTATTACCATGACTTGTATAATTATTACATAATTATTTAATGCGCAGCAATAATTCTTCACAAATATATTCTCCCCCAGGCACTGTTGATGTTTACGATAGTGACGACAATATTATTCGCCCTGCTGCATGGCGTAGAGAAATCACAAGCACAAATGCTATTAGAAATTTGCCACCCATTGCGCGCCGAGCTGCTGCTAGCGCTAACCAAGTACAAGAAGAGTCTAAAAACTATTTTTTCAATATAAGTTAATTTAGAGAATTTTTGTAAAGTTTATTGAAATAAACTACTTACATTAATTGATGTCGTGTTTATTGTTGGCTTCACAGTGAGCGCATCACCCAAAAATGAGTCCAGGGCATCATAGGCAAACCATATTGGTTTGTATATTTCATCTTCCCCAGCACTCGATCGGCATGAATCTTTAACCATCTTTCTATATTTCCGGTAACTTGCAAAAAGTGATTCCTTCTTCTTTTTGAGTTCTGGTACCGGTTTTTCCATTAATTCTCCAATTCTACTCCAAGCGTCATTGTTAAGACTTCGGTCTTTGTAATAACGGTGTTTTGTGTCCCACAAAATGGGCTCTGTTTGGAAATATTCGATGAACTTAAGTTCTGCTTCATTATCCCACATGTTAAATAACCTTTTCTTACTAAGAAATAAATAAAACACCCAACGTCGGAATACCGTGACTTCTCATATCACACTGAGATCTAAACGAGAATGTAATAGCCTTCTCTTTCTCGCCCAAAAAAACTCTTTGAAGCAGGCAAAAAAACCGACACCGACGGCGAGAAACCGATCACATTCACGCTTCTCGGGTATTCTCGGAGGTTCTCGGCGTGAGTCTGGAGGGGCTATTAGAGAGTAGAGACGATGACAGGAGCCCGACAGTATGACTTTGGACCCTTGGGAGAGAGGTAATGCTCGATATATAAAGGTACTCTGTGGTAAAGCTCTAGTGTAGGAAGCTACGTATGTAAACACTTTGGCAAACTCTCATCTCAGGAGTACCTCACTTAGAGCCGGGGCGGCATCAGAGGCGACTGAACTAAGCAAGTGGCGCAAGTATGAGTCTCAGAGAGACTACATACATATTTATGCCATTTGCTAAAAAAACTATCGGTCCGTAGGGTCCACGCGCGGTGAATTTCCTAAAGAAACTCTATCAGCGTTTTGTTTGTTTTCTTTTCTTACTCAAAGGCTAAGTATAGTCATTCAGCGAGAATATGCAGCCAGCGTTCTTGGCACTAAACCGCGAGTAGTAGGACTGTATGATAATTTAAGTTTTTAGTTTTAGTTTTTTTTATTATAGTAATAAATATTGTTTATTAAATAAGTAATTGAGTTATGATTTATAGGGATTATTTTAACAGTAATTTTCTACATTCACAAGTTACTGTCGTGTGACACTGGCGCCATGCCATAACTTTCGTATGTTATCAGGTTTTGATATCCCTGGTATATAAGGTACCTGTGAATTATCCATAGTTGTTTTCCTACGCTAAGATAGGTCGTTACAAATTTATTTGTGTATAAGAATATCAAGTGCGTGTATCTACCTAGGAACGCAGAATAAACAACTGATACGTTAAATCAAATACATAACAACAAGGACTCATTTTCCTTGTTGTTAACGCACAATAGATATCAATGGACGTTTAACTTATTTTTAATTCCTCAAACAGTACTTATTCAATACAATTATAGTTCAGTTAATATATTTATAGAATAAATGCATTGAGATTGGATTATTAATGCCTTGAACGCGATACATCAATGTAAACTTGAATAATCTTTAGGATTTAGGTCAATTGTTTTGTCGATAGTAAAGTGTAGGTCAGGGTTCACAATAATGGACAACGTATAAAACCTGTCGTTTGTTCTAGAACCAATTTTAACAAAAATAGCCAAATATACCACCTGACTAATAGTGTCACCTGACCCTGTTTACTGAAAACTAGGCATCCCATCTTAGTTCTCAGGTGTGACAACACATCTGCATTTTGATTCTTAATCGAGGATAAATGTATATGGGCCACAGCATCCACTTGCCATCAGGTGGACTGTGTCGAGTAAACACAGTCCACCTGATGGTGATGTCACCCTTATTCTATGAAAAAAATATTTATAAGAAATATTATATTATAGAGATTCAAAAATAATGAAATATTGTAGGTACCTGTTCCCAAAAATTGAGAGAAATATTACACACTAGAACTAAAACTTAACACATGTAGTAGGTAAGTATTCAATCAATTATTGAACTGTGGACACGTTTAGAAACTTGTTTTGGAACATTGCATTTGCCCACACATAGGTCAGCGTGACCAACAAAATCACCAGTATCAACAGATAGTCAAGGTTTTCTTTACTCAGTTATTTCATTTACCGTTACCGTTAAATGAAATAACTGAAATACTCTGAGTTACTCCTAGGAACTAAGCTAGCCGAACAATTCAAATCAAATATACACTTTTCTTGCCTTTTGTTCGGCGAATTGTTGTTATTTATTAAATCATTCATAGCTGAAGACTATTTCCACCACTGGTGTAATCTCTTTTTCTTTCACTCATTGTCTTCACAAAATAAATTTATAAACCAATATATAATCACAAGAACAAGATTTTATTAGGCCGGCCACATACAGTCGGAATTCCGTTTCGAAAAAAGTATTTAAAAAAATTCTCTGGATAGGCTCGTAATTTCAAATCTTGCAATATTGGGATGTTAAGGCGATACCCAGTAACAACGATACAGCAACAATGCAATCGCAATCAGAAAATCGTTGTCAATATTCGCTGGCAGAATGTCTGGACTCAATGCCTAGCGCCTCTCAACGGAGCCTTCTTAAGCCGGCCACATACAGTCGCAATTCCGTTTCAAAATACCGTTTCGAAACATGGATTCGGGATTCCGAACGCAGCAAATCCATATAAATCAAGGACCTATCACACATGTACAGTAGTTTTCCTGTGCATTCGGAATTTCGCGCGGAAAAAGCCGTGCCGAACGCAATTCTTTCACAGATTTTGTATGAGTCGCATCACACATACGTTAATTCCGTACGGAAAGCACCCAGTGTGCGTCGCACGACCGAAGCGAGTAGGTGTGTTTATGTATGTTTGTATATGTAATCTTATATGTGTATCTCTTTTCGTATCCTTTCCTCATACTTTGTTTAATAATTCGTCGAAAGAGTTTATAGACATCCGATAGTATTTAAGAAATTCTCTGGATAGGCTCCGTAATTTGACTCTTTTTACATTATTGACTAACTTGAAATTTTGTGGTGTTAAGGAAATATTTAAAAAAATCTCTGGATAGACTCGTAATTTACGTAGCTACGCCCCTGCTCTGTCGCCTCTTACGACACGCGCGGGATGATATGGGATAGTGGATATTCTTTCACCGCCACTACACGGTGTGCAGTAATTTCATTTAATACATTAAATTCCTAAAGACCATACAATATAATACTATAAAACTAGGCTATGCGTTTTTGTAGAAACGAATACTGTAGTTTAATATTCCAAGGCATGCTTATAATATTTATGTAGCAAGAATCGGTCGGGTGTTATTATAACAATATGCTAGAGTGACAACCCTATCGTAGTTTGTAGCCAACAATCATTGCATTGGAAATAGAATAGACAGTTCCATAACCAAAGTAGTAGTAGTATAAAGTAGTATAACCACGGACGTAAATTTATGTACGTCCGTGAGTATTATGTACAGGATTCAACAACAATTTCTACTACGCATTCGCTGTAAAATTCGAAGTACACGTGCCGCGAACCCGAGTTTGACCCCGCCGGCACCAATGAAATTGTTAATTGCATTTTTAAGTGCTGATTTACCACGAGCTCGGCCGTGAAGGAAGACAACGTGAGAAAACTTGCATGTCTGAGAAATTAAAAAAAATATTTCTAAAACATGTGAAGTCCGCCAAGCCGCCAACACGCATTGAGGCAGCGCAGCGGACATTTCCTCGCCCTACAACCCGCTCAGAAATGAAAGGCCTGTTCCCAGCAGTAAGACGTATAATATAGGCTGTCTTTACTTTTTTCCATAAGCAAGTTATCATTATCGTTATGTGTAAGGTTATAATTTCTGTAACTGATAAAGCACCAAGAAAAATAAACTGTATAAAATTTAAATGTGTGTAATTGCATAAACACTGCAATAATAATCATTTAATTAATATGAGTCTGTGCAGTCTGTGCTAATGCTAAGTAATGACGAGCGTAGAGATCAGATATTACCGGATGTGTTATTGTATTATTATCTTGAAAAAGATTACGTTCAAGCAACGTCATATGCAGTTACTTAAAGGACTAAAAATTTTCTGAAATTGTAATCTATTTATCACTATATACAACCCATAACAAGTCTAGTGCTGTTCCACAATAGGTTGCCACGAAGTACGAGCTGCTTGTTTCATCAGGTCGTCACTCCATTGGAGGATCGCCCAACACTGCGCTTGTCAGTACGTATTTTCGAGCTATACGGCCGACCCATTGCTACTTCCGTTTACTCATACAGTTGGCTATGGAAGTTCGCGTTGCGGATATCCGCAGAAGATTAAGGGTAACTGACATGTACTGATATCATCCATACGTATTATATCGGGCAGAAAAAATCTGAGCATAGCCCTTTACATCGCACGGTGGGTAAGTTTGAATTTCTTCATACGGCCAGCAGTTAAATATAAAGACACATAATCACACTAAATCATCATCATCATCACAGTTCTTCGCAAGTCCACTTCTGAACATGGGCCTCCCCCAAGGAATACCACAAAGCACGGTTCTGAGTCACCTGCATCCATCGACTTCCTGCATGTCTTATCAGGTCATCACTCCATCTAGTACCGTAAAATACCCCCCGTATTTTGTACCATGTATTATGTGTCATAATCCATAATAGATAATAATAAATAATACAATCAATAATACATGGTACATAATAATTACATAAGTTAGACCTTTGGAGTCAATCAGAATAAGTATCGCCCTACCTATTCCTGCTGCCAAAAACTGAACTGCATCTTCTATTGTGTTTCGGTTTGGATGTTTCTAATATAATATTGTGCTATGATTGGCTGGATGATGATGAAAATGATGGTTCTAATATAACATTGTGTCCATTATAATAATGATTAGCGACGGATGTTATTTACAATAAACCGACCTCATGTCAAATAATACCTATATTGTTGACATGAGGAGTCGGTTAAAAAGAACATACAATCTAATTGAGTACCTTCTTCCATTTTTTGAAGTCGGCTGAAAAAAAGTTAAATATCCATGTGACTGTGACAGGACACAAATAGAACTGTACCTACCTACTCTGAGAAGACACTTTTGGCACTCATGTATTATATAAAGATGCACCAGATGTTAGTGTAACATTGAACAGCATTAGTAGATTGTTTATTTAGGTATTAATTGTTTTCGTTATGAATGAACCGCCAAAACAAATGAAGTGACTAATTTACAAAAACAACATAAAATATTGGTAAAAGAATAAGTTTTTTAAACGGTTTTAAAAATGTCTTTTTATTGATGTTTAATAGAAAGTAAGAATGGACGTAAAATTTGAAGCTTAAAATTTTAAATGCGTAGAAAATCAATAGTCATACAAACAGTAAAAATGGCAACCTTATTTGTAGGAATTTATTCAACGCGTACTTAATCAAGGTAAAAAGTAAAGTTAAAGGTTACGGCCTATTCTTGTACTATGTATTATTTATTCTGTGATTACATCCCACGACTGAGCACAGACCTCCTCACATTTTCTGAAACGGCGTAAGGCAAGGAAATGTCTGCCGCGCTGTCTCAATACCTCTTGGCGGACTGTACAATGTACATGTCTTCGGAATATTTTTTTATTTCGCAGACATGCAAATTTCTTCACGTTTTTCTTCAAAGCCGAGCACGTGGTAAATCAGCACTTAAAATTATAAATTTATTAGATTTATATATTGAGATAAACACACAAATAATACTTACACATTCGGAATCGCGTACTGGCGCTTAATGGCGTTGGTGCCCATTACAACAATGATTAGCGACGGATGTTATTTACAATAAACCGACCCTATGTCAATTGATATAAGCAGTTAATGTTGTTTATTTTGCCGTAGTCGCATATCGGTCATTGCAGAGGGTGCACGGACACTCAAGAACGCAAAACAAACGCGATAGTTTCCGAATCTATAGTGATCAGTGAATTTGAAAATAAAAATGGAACTCAATTTTGTAACAACATTAATAAAACACGATGTGAACCATAATGTGAAACAGTGCTTCAAATCGAAAAAGCCTTTTAGTAAGTTATCTGAATAAGCATACAATATAAATATTACATCTTACCCACATTAATACTAACAATGTAACTAGAGTTGTAAATTAAAGGATAACTAATTTTTAGATTACTATCGACAAGAGTATTGATTTATAAATATTGATTTTAAAAGTAGTAATATCCAATGTTTTTAAAGAAACCCTGACAGAGGTCACGTTCGCATCAAAACATTAGATTAGAGAGTTAAACTTTTCAAAGATATATGATAAAAAATATAATTCTAAATTTAAGAGTTGTTCTAGATACCATCTATGTATTAATAAAACTATAAAATCAAGTAGGATAGAATATTAATTCCTTTTTCTCTTGAGGAACAATCTAGTGATGATTATTAATTTATCTCTATAGTTTTGAGTTACCATCTTAAGCTTAAATTAAAAGCTTTACCTCTTCAACCTTTAACTTACGACTAGAAAATCAGAAAAGAGTGCGTGAATATTAATGCCAGACGAACAGTATCCATGTGTTCGGTAGAGAGTATGCATCTAAGGCTAGACAAAAGATAAGAAAAGCAAAATATCATGAATTATGAAAATAACAAGTTTCTAATTTTGTCGCTCACTGCAGCGTCTCGAAGCTTCGAGATATAAGTTTAAGTCATGCACCACGAAAAGAGTAAGTTGGTCAGATGCCTTTTCTCACCATTCGACGAAAAAATAAACAAATCGCATTCCTAAACAGGTCCCAACATTGACAATTCCACTAACGCCCCTTTACCTGACTGTCGCTTTATGTTCTGTACTTGATTGAACACTTAATTTTTTTAAATGTATTAGTGCTATCCTCTTCCCTAGCCCAAAATAGATTGTTGCAACTCTTCTAACACAGTCAAATGCATTCCATATTGGTTTTATCTCGGATTTCACCGAATTTGTCTTCGTATCAGCTAGTGTATCGGCCTTTACCGATTAAATATAAGTTCAAATTTATACAATATCTCCTAGAGTCAAACTGTTATCTTATATATGTACATATTAAGTTGTAGATTTGTAAATGTTTTATAATATAATATACCCAGTGCTTTTTGCTTATGAAGCAAATAAATTAAAAAAATCTTTCAAATGCCCTAAATTAAGTTTTAACGGAATTAATGCTGCCCTTTACAAATCCGTTAAAAGCTTACAACAATTTTAATAAATTGTGGTTTTACTACGTCAGTATATGCCAAGTGTATGGTTTTTACAGTATGTGTTTTAATAGAAAATTCTTTGTTTAATGTAATGTTTTCTACGTACTAGGTATTAATAAACGACTTATACCATATCGATTTATACAATTTAAATTTATTTTTTTCTCAAAAACGCGGAGAAGCAAAACGTTAACTTAAAATTTATGCCAACAAAATACACTGTACATTATTCCGAGGTGTGTAGTAAAACTTTAGGTCATATTATCATAATTTTATGTTTCTAATTTTTGAATTTTATAAAATTACTTCTTTTTTTTTTAATATACAGTCAGTGTAATTTCTCTTTATTTTTAACATCGACATTTAAATTTAACATTTAATTAAGTTTAAATTAAGTAAACACAATTCTAGACCTACATTTATAACGATATATATATTTATATCAAGAGCTAACATTATTCTCAATGCATTGGGCTTTAAAGTTCAACGAACTCGGTTTTTGTAGTAAGCAAATATGTATATGCATAATCAGCTACAATACAATAACTAGTATTGACTATTTATTACATGTTATCTATTTGCCCAACTGCCTAATTATGACATGCTGCTCTTGTAATAAATACGTGACTTGACCGACGTAACGTCAACATCGAAGTCCAAATTTGGTTATTTTTGTTGTGTGCTTTGTGCTCTTGTCTTAAATTGCCCTTTTTATTTTTTTACTCTATTTTGTATTTTCATTCAATTTTAATAATCGATGCCTCATACCATTTTTATTTTATTTTCCATTAGCCACATTCGTTTAGAAAAATTCTCATAACAATCAAGTTCTAAAATAATGTAAAGCAAAAACATAACATAAACATCTAAGCATAATAAAATTTATATTGGTTAATAGGTTATACAATTTTTTAAGTATACCTAAGGCTTATACATAAATAAAGTGAACTTACTCTTTTAAAACTATGTATTTCATTTTGATTAAAAATGCTTTGTTATAGTGTTATGTAGATAGTGTTGACTGTTGTTGATATTCTTAGGAAACTTTATTTAGGGACTATTAGAACAAATTTCGCCTAAATCAAATTGAAAAATTGATTGTCATAAGACAATTTTTATAAATAACTAGCTGGTACCCGGCGCATTGCTGCCATACCAGAAATAATTGTGGTAATATCGTTTTATATTTGGAAGAGTTTTAATATTTATTAGGAATGATAAATTGTTTTATTTATAATAAGCTCAAAAATGTACACAATAGATTTCAAAACGTTAAAACTACTTGAAAATTTATAAAATGTTACTGTGTGTATAAAACTGAAATACTATCTTTTTATTCAAGGCTTCCTTCATTGATATCCTGTGTATAAAAGCCATAGTGATTGATTATTATAAAAAAATACTCTGTCATCCCTTTTACACACGCTTATTAAGTTTTAAATCGACTTCAATTTCCCATATAACTTTAGGAAAAAATTAAATTTTCCTGCTTTCGGCATGGATAAAAATTTTACGCTTTAATCACACATCTCGTAATTCTAGATCATTTTACAAAAATAAAAATCCATCTTTTAGATCCATCCACAGAGACGTTTAACTTCGAGCCATTTTTCTGTTTTATAAAACCCTAAACTTATCTAAAAATCTATACATCATCCTGAAAACAATTCTTCGGTGGATATTAGGTAAAATACTACGCATGGTACGATTTGCGCATCTCTAAACTATAAAATGTATTATAACATCTCAATCCATAGCGTTAAGATTTTTATTCCTACTCATGAATTTATTTTTGTTACAGTTAGTAGAAAAGAAGAAGTAATGGCGATTAAAAGTAAATTCCCCACTAAGATACCGGTAAGAAGCTTATTTTTGGTTTTTAATCAAATTATATGCGTGTCTCTTCGTCTTACTACATCGCGTAATTCTTGTTGCAGTTAATTGTAGAGAGATATCATAAAGAACGAAATTTACCAACGCTGGACAAAACGAAATTTCTTGTGCCAGAAGATATTACAATGTCACAATTCCTCGTAATTATAAGAAACAGGATAAAGATAAAGCCAAATCAGGTAAAGTTTATCAATTACTAAAGTATTAGTACCTATAGTTAAGATGTATAAGTACAATGTACCTACATTTTGACGTTCATTAGAGATAAAATCATACACTTAGAACCTAAGCTTATGGATTAAATAGTTTTGACTTTGACTTACTAATCATAGTAGGTATGTTACAAAGTGTGAACTTTAAAGATTTACCGATATTTGTTAATTAATCACACATAAACAGATAAACGTTACGGATTTGGTTAAACGAAATGGCCGCGGTAAAATGAATATGAATAGGCGTTTCAGCAGTGCGATTATGTAACTCTGGTGGGAATCATAGCCGGTGGGAATTCTTTCATAACTGCGTTGTTTTTTCATTATAATCGATACCTTATACTTTTAGCCTAAAGTAAGACATTAATATAAAATAAGATAATAATACCTTTTTATCATTAAATCTATCAATACAACCTTAAGATTATACATAATTTACACAATTCGATGATACCAAACGTCATAACGAAGCCCACCACGATTTTCACCAGAATTATACAATCGCACTGATGTTTTCGCACGAAACTAGTTATAACGTATCTGTGTATTAGCAAAATTTTAGCTCAGCGTAACTAGTATAACCTTTGGGTTTGCGGCGCTGTCGGTCACAGATTCGAATGCCTGCAGGAGCAAGTATGTAATTGTTTCGGGTCTGAATGTATGTCCAAGTGCAAGTTATGTATGTAAAAGGCCGACTCTGCGAATCCGAATCCGAATTCTACGATACACTGGAAATCATAGGAATCACGGTCTGAGAGCTTTTTTTGGTATAATACAATTTACTTGGTAATTTGGTATTAATATTAAAATTATTTCGTCGTCCGTAATAGCTTCTCCTAATTAACTGCTGAAATAGGTCTTTTCTATAATGCTCTAACCGGCACCAACGCAAAATATAGGAGGACATACCTACATAGGAGTTATCGACTTTATTAAATCGACATAATATTTTTTACTCCCTTCTTTTTTGAAGTTTCATTCTTAGTTGAAATTATATTCAACTATAGAGCTAGGAAATTGGCAGATTAGTAAAAAACAGTCATCATCATTAGGCAAATACAGTTTCTTACTCATCTCAAGTGTAATTAAACAATTAACTAAACTAAAAAATAACTCCCGTTGCATCTTATATAAGGCGGATAAGTAAGTTAGTAAATAAGTATGTATATGTAAGTTGATGTTGCAAAGGGACTAGATATAGAATAAAATTATCTAAAACGAGAATTTTTGGGCATTCATTTAAAATTAATATTAAGCGTACTTACATACATTTAATATGCATATAATATTGGCAAATGCGATAGTAATTATATTAGTAGAAGAAATATTTTGCAATTATGAGATTTATAATAACAAGTCAGTGGGATGTTTGCCTCTTACTTTTTCCTATTCACACGGATGAAGACAACATTACATATTATTATCAACGATTATGAAATCGCACAACGAAACTGTTACCAGCACCTAACTATAATTTAATAAAACAATAAAATAATAGATAAGGATGAATTTCATTGAGTATACAATTTTGCAGACACTTTGGTGCCAATGGTGAGTCGAAGTTTAGTCATATCTTTTCTAATGTTCTCGATATAGATTTATCATCGTTGGTGCGTTTATTGAAAGTGTACTATGAATAGAATAGCATAATTTTAATTCAAAAGATGAATCAATAAGAACCTAAAAGAATACGGCTGAAACAATAAGTATAGGTATATATAAAGTGAAAGCGTTATTTAGGACGCTGGAAGATGAAAATTGATTTTAATAACATAAACCCTACAATTATCCTAATCCTAATACTCTGCAGGAAGTCGATGGATGGATGCAGGTGGCTCAAGACCAAGCTTTGTAGCATTCCTTGGAGGAGGCCATGTTTAGATTAGAAGCAATTCTTTTTGAAAGTCATTTTTTTACTTTTACCACTTTTTATGCCTATTCGAGTAAATTATCCAATCTTAATTGTACACATTTCTGCTGTGAAAAGTATATCTTGCTATACTTACTTTGATATGCTACACGCAAATATCAAGTACATTTTCCAACAAAACATACAAAAATAATTCTGCAAAATTAAGCATTTAATGAAAAGTAAAAGCGAATTTCAAAGAACTAACAATAATGATATAATCTCCACATTCCAACTGCGGAAGTCCAAGGTATATTGTATAGAAGAATTAAAGCCCCTTTTTTCAACCGACTTCAAAAAAAGGAGGAGGTTCTCATTTCAACTGTACTTTTTTTATGTGTGCTGCCTCAGAACTTTATTCTAGGTGATCCGATTTTGATAAATCTTATAATTTATTTGAAAGCTGGTGCTTTCATATGGTCTCATATGAATATGATCGGGATCTGACTAGTAGTTTTGAGTTATCAACACTTAGGAGTCGCTAATGGGTCCAACAGACCCAGCCCTTAATATATTGCTTAATAACCATTAAAATTCGACGTTTGCAACGTTGCCGCTCTTAGTACGTTTCAACGATAGTGTAACACAGCAAATTACGACGTTGGTAGTCACATATTTTAAAAAGTGACAGTAGAATGTTTCAAAGTGTGATTTTACTTCAAAGGAGATATTGTATTTTGTTGTTTTTTTTCACCATTATTGATCTCTCTTTATTTTGTATAAGTATTTAAATTATTGTGTAAGAAAATACAGAAGATTTGTTTGAAATGGATAATTATAGAAATTATAACGATAAGCCTAAAACTTGTCACAAAACTATGGACAAATTTTGTATATTTTTGTAACAGCTTTTGTATAAGTAAAAACAATAAATATTAGTATTTAATTCAATAATATTTTTCTTTACACATATCGAACCATTATTAGAAAGTAACCATTTACGTTTATAAAGCAGTTTTGGAATAAGCTTATGATATTATACTGGGTCCAGTGGACCCGGTAGCGAGTACTTGTGCTACAAATTAGGACGTGACTCCCTAAGTGTTAATAATGCGTATTTATTTGAGTTCGACTACATTGATGATGTTCTCATTTTATTTATATTGAAGTCGGTTGTACAATTTTTTAATTTTACCACTTGTTTTCTTTTAGATAATTAAAATTTCTTTGAAGTCGGCTTTTACTTTTATTAAGTTTTACTTTTGGCCTTTTGATTGGACCAAAACTATCTAAAGCTCCAAGTAAAGCAAGTAGAATGTCATTTAAATAGTTAACTTCAACCCTATTTTTCCATCCTTAGGGTTGGCTTCTTCAAAATATATAATTATAGAACCACCACATAAGTACATTCTATTAAATAAAAATGAATAAATGAAATCGGTTTACAATCAACGAAGATATTGCGATATATTGCATACATACAAGAAAAGAGAAAATACTGTCGAATTGAAAAACTCCTTTTTGAAGTCATATATAAATCAATATTAAGTACTACGAATTAGTTTGTATGTAGATCGTGTTAGGCCGGTAGACGAGTGCTTTTGATTGCACGCTTCAGTGAAACCTAATTCTGACCGCAATTTCTGGCAAAACTACTTTTGACCGAAACCTGCAGTTAAAGTACTCTGACGGCTTTCGTCAGTCAAAAGTAGTTTTGACCGAGAAACAGTTCTTATTATAACACATGAACTACTATCTGTACATTATGATACTAGCCTAGTATAGTTTCGGTACTTACTACTTTATCTACCGACTTCAAAAGAAGGAGGTACTCAATTCGACTGTATGTTATTTTTATGTGTTACCTCATAACTTTTTCTGGGTGAACCGATTTCGATGATTCTTTTTTATTTGAAAGCTGGCGCTTCTCATGTAGTCCCATAAATTTGATCAAGGTCTGACCTATAGTTTTTGAGTTATTCTTAATAATTTAAATTGAAGTCGATTGTACAAATTTTTAAATTTTAAATGATTACCAGATGAGGTAGAAACTATATTCGAGTATTACGCATAAATAGACTGACATTTTTAAGACAGTTGCTGAAATTTTTGCTCTTGAAAGTTGAAAGTATTTTGCGTCAGTACAGTTTGAGTGTGTACTGGCACTATAGTATGTGCCATATCGATTGAGAAAAACGGACAATGACCCCAGATATGAGCCGAGTGTCAAAAGGCGTAACTTACAAAATCTCAATTTAGATGTGATAACAATATTTAAATATTGATATTATTCCCACTTCTAGGTCAGCACATATGTTTTGTTTTTGTTTCTTAAATAATATTGTCTGTGGTTCCTATAAACATAGTAAAATCTTACGGTACATCGCGAAAATGTGTTATATTTTATATTTCAATTTATGGTAAGTAACGCAGCAATTCATTTAATAACAGTTTCATATTAAAAAATATTTGAAGCAATATAATCACCATATTGAGCTTTTGCAAATTCATCCCTTTAAAATAAACAAAACGCGCGTTACGTCAGTTCGTTCTAAAAGAAACGTGACAATGGCAGCCAGAGATGCGTCACCTTTTTGGGCCGGTCCGCCATTTTGTTTTCATTCGTGTTCGGATAGCGCTTGCGTGTGTACGTCTCAGGTAATTCATAGCATTCATTGCATTGTTTTAGTTGAGTTTTACTGTTAAATTTGTTATATCGTTAAGTTTTTGTTTTTGAATCTGTTATATTAGTTTTACTGTGACGGTCGTTACTAAATCGACATGAGTTCAGGAGAATTTGGTGAAGGACCCGGTCCTTCAACATCAAGTGGAAAGAGACGTCGCCGACCCATAATAAACGTAGCAGGTACGTAAATAGGTACAAATGCGACGACGTAGCCTTTCTATTTCTAAAAGCGCTCTTTTTATGTGACCATGTGGTATTTATTTTCTAAAACAATATGTATTTATGTGATGTAGTACTATGGTAGTATATTTTGTCATTTATTTACAGGCCCATCTTCTGGAGCACCTTTAACGTCACCAGTAAAGAAAACCTACCACTTTGTCGGTCGGGGAACAAGAGATTAATAATGTATACAAATATGTCAAAACACCTGGCCTCGAAGACGTGTATCCTTCAAACGTTAATATGGTAGAAAAGGTTTCGGAGATCTCAGGAGTCAGCAAGAGCACTATATATCGCGTATTAAGCGTGTATAGAGATTCCCATAAAATACCAGAAAAGGGAATAATTAATAAAAGAAAAAGTCTGTAATTGACAAGTTGGACGATTTTGATAAATCGGCTATAAGAGCGAAAGTGCATCAGTTCTTTCTTGCAGGAGAATTACCGACTTTAGACAAAATTTTGCTCAGTATAAATCAAGATGACCAGTTGCCAAACTTGAGCAAAACTTCCCTGCGACGTGTGTTGCGCCATTTAAAATTCAAATATATAAAGAAACAGAAAAGTGGTCTAATAGATCGCCCAGAGATAGTTCTGTGGCGTACCAGATATTTGAGAGAAAACAAATATTAAGAAACGAGGGACGTAACATTTTTACCTTGACGAAACATGGATTAACGCAGGTCATACTTGGAAAGGTATGGGAAGACACCACAATTGAATCTTCTCGTCAATCACGGTTAGAAGGCTACTCTACTGGCGCGAAAGTCTCTAAAGGAAAGCGATTAATAGTTGTACACGTTGGCAATGAAAATGGCTTTTTGAGGGATGTGATTGGGTATTTGAATCATCATCTACTGGTGACTACCATGAGAGTATGGACGCTCTCCATTTCGAGGACTGGTTTAGAAAAGTAATAGAAAACTGCAAAGCGGCGATGTCATAGTTATGGATAACGCTAGTTACCACTCCAGACGTTTAGAAAAACCCCAACAATGTCTTGGCGGAAACAAAATATGCAGGAATGGCTAGAATCTAAACAGATCGCATATACGCCCTCGGACACAAAGACCCACTTAATGGAAAATAGCAAGGCAGTTAAAGATAACTATCGAAGTTACGTCACCGACGAGATGGCAAAGAAAAAGCATCACAGTGGTAAGGCCTTATCACTGTGAGCTTAACCCCATTGAACTTGTGTGGGCAGATGTGAAAGGGTACGTTGCACGAAAAATACAACTTTCAAGTTAAAAGATGTTAAAATTTACTTAAAGATGGTTTAACTCAAATCACGCCAGATAAATGGAAAAACTGTGTTCAGCATGTCCTTAAGGTTGAACAAAAATGCGTGGCATGGATGATAGAATTGACCAAACTGCAGATCGCTTTATAATTAATGTTACAGATAGTTCATCAAGTGAAGATACGAGTGATGATTGCAACCGAATAAAAATAAAGTTCTTATATAATATTAAAATAAAGTTTTATCTTTTGCATAAGTACGTACTTATTCGGTGTCGTTATCACTCGAATCTTATATGTGTTATAAATTAATGTTTTGTTGTTAAATGAATAAAGTACTTTATAACAATAGATGATTTTTCTTCTACAGCGATCTTTCATAACTTTTAATAATAGTTAATAAATATATATTATATCAATCATTATAAAAAAAATTATAAATAAAGAAAGTACTACATATAAAATGTGCCTATATATTGAAGGTTTGTAACCCTGGTTAAACGACCGAAAGGTCATTGTCCGTTTTTCTCAATCGATTTGGCACATACTATAGGTATATATTAAAACGTCCGTGTGTTTGTGATCGTGTAACAAACGTCTGCCGGGACGCTTAGTTTATTGTATAATTGTGTTTGTAGATAAGCTTTCCTCAACTCAACATCATCTTCATTACCCTAAAAATATTTTGTTGTCAATCATAAGCCAGCTACGCAGTTAAAAAACTGGACCTTTAATTTAAGCCCAAAAATGCTGAATGATTTAACTGCAACAGTATAACATATATGTCTGGATTTATAGTGATATGCATAAATCAGTTGCCAACCCGCTTGAAAAGCGTGGCAACTATGGCAAATATCCCCCCTATGGAGCAATCTATGGGGGAGGCCTATGTTCAGCAGTGGACTTTAATAGGCTCTCACGTTAACTGTATAAATTAGTGAAGTCCTTTGCTAGAACAACCGCAAAACGTTACGCGTATTAATTTCATTCTCAAAAATAACATGTAAAAAATAAAATGTACTCATTCTTTCTTTTAATTTTAGGCACTCTACTTGATAATCAATAACAGATCAATGCTGAGCATGAGTTTGACCATGGCACAAGCATACGAACACTATGGAGACGAAGACGGTTTTCTTTATATCACATACGCTTCCCAAGAAGTCTTTGGATATCAAGATGGCAAGTAATTCAGTTAAATAATTGCACTGTATAGTAAAAAGGAAATATATATCTAATATGATGATGTATTCCTTACAGATATGACGGGTCCAAGCCAGGAAGTTCAAGCGATCAGACATCGCTTTCCAAATAAAATACCGGTAAATTTCACGTACCTATATCTAAGATTTTAGTTAATAATCACTATAATATTATCATTTTTAATTAGAAAAAAAAACAACATTTCAAAATTAAAATCTTTTTAATAAATATAATTAAAACTAGCATTGATTTTAAAAAGAAAGCTCAGAATGAAAATTTGCTTTAACATGTAAATGTTATTTTAGACAAAAGTGAAATTGAACTTAGCTTTAAGTTTTGTGTTGCCCTACGAGGGGCGGCTGATAAGTCCGCGGCCTAAGGTACTTAATGAAAGAAAATATATGGTTTCTTTAAAAATAAAAAATTTATTATTTTTCTATATAATCTCCCTCAAGTGAAATATATTTCTCACATCTCGCATACAATGTCTTTAACCCACCCAAAAAATATTCTGTATCTTTCTCTTCAAAATGACGATCAACCGCAGCTTTCATTCCGTTATCATCTGCAAATCTCCGGCCCCGTAAGTCCTTTTTCAAATTGGAAAACAGGAAAAAATCGCTAAGTGCTAGGTCTGGGACGGGCGCGTTGTCTTGCATAAAGAGCACTCCGCACGTCAGTTTCCCACGTCGTTTCTGTACAATAGCCTCGCAAACCTGAGTCAATAAATTGGCGTAATATTGGCCATTCATCGTAGTTCCCCCTGGGTAGGTAGTCGATAAGCAAACTTCCTCGCTATCCCAGAAAACATTCGCCATTAGCTTACGCCGACTTTTCCGGCTTGAATTTCTTCGGCGGCCGTTCTCCTTTTTTTATCCATTGCATAGACTCTTGTTTGGACTCCGAATCATATTGGCGAATCCATGTTTCATCTACGATGACTATCCGTTGCCAAATGTCTTCCTTGTTATCGCCGACTAGCTCCAAAAAATCTTTGCAACTTGCGAGTCGACGTTGCTTGTTGAGCGGTGTGAGCATTTTCGCTACCCAGCGCGTAAATTTTTCTCATATTCAAATGTTCATGTAAAATTTCTCCAACTCGTTCTTTGCTAATTTGCAGTTCTTCAGCAGTCTGCCACAATTTAATTCTTCGGTCAGCCAGAACGATTTTTTCGACTTTTCGGACTTTTTCTTCAGTCAGTACCGTGACACGGCGGCCCGGGCGAGGGTCGTCTTCACAGCTCTCTCGTCCTTTTTGAAATATGCGGGTCCATTTTATCACCATCGTATATGAAGGCGCAGAATCCTGAAGCACCGATGACATCTCTTCAAAAATGTCTTTCGGAGTATTTCCCTTTTTTATGAGGAATTTTATCACGTGTTCAAAATTCCGAGAATTTCCAGATTCAGCTGACATGGTGTTTCATAAATAATTGAACTATGTTCATTGTTGTTCAATAAATAATTGAACTATGAGTGCAAACTTAATTAGTGATTGCTTTTATAATACTACTGAGTGTTGCAACTAGTGACATGAGTAACAAGCTAATTACTCATCGTTAAGTACCCTAGGCTGCGAACTTTTCAGCCGCCCTGGTACATATCAGAACATAAAAGTTTGCGTAAATAAAAAAATACTTTTAATAATATAATCCGACTTCAAAGAACTAAAAAGCTTGAGAGATAAGTCGGTTCTAAGACATAATGTAAGAATTACAGCTCCGATTTCAGAAGCTTTTATGTGGAAGTTATTTTAAACTTTTTAGTTACTTGAAGTCCGCTATACTTTGAAAGTAAATTTTTTGACAAGATTGAGTGAACTAATGAACATCACAAGGGCAAGGTAACACGAATGTCGCCTAATTAGTTACATTATAAACTTCATCCCTATTTTCCCACCCCAAGGGTGGAATTATTGTTTCAAGTTTATATGGAACCACCCTTAAGCATAATCTAATTAATGTCAAAAGAATAAATAAAATTAGTTGACAACTTACCAATATATTGCGTAACATACATACAAAAAAGAACATACATTCGAGAATCGAATTAAAAACCTCCTTCTTTTCTGAAGTCGGCTAAAAAAGTTAAACTTTGAGTCTGTTGTCTTTATTTTATTTATTAATATGCAATTTATTAAAATACAAATCAGATACTTACGAAATAAAAAAAGTATCGAAAATTACAAAACACAACTTCAGGTCAAAAATACCTGACAATATTTATAAAGCCAATAACCGCGGCCTTTTTAAGTTACAAATTCTCGTTACTTTTCGGCAGAAGGTATGATACATTCATTTTTATTTTTATCCCCTAACAGTTGTATGTGGAGCGCTACGCACGAGAAAAAGAGGTGCCAGCTTTGGGTAGAACCAAATTTCTCGTACCACAAGAGCTGACAATGTCCCAGTTCCTTTACATAATAAGAACAAAAATGAAATTGAGGGAATCTCAGGTAAATTTATGTGTATTTTGAAGCTTTTTTCTTCAATTTAATAATGGAAATATATTATGAAATTGTACCAAATGTCACTGGTTTGAGTATTGATTGCTCTCGTAGTAATATCTATTATTTATTCTGTGGTAATATACAGATATAGGGGAAGCCGCTTTCAAAACGAGGATCGGTCTAGAATTTTAAGACTGCGTTCTTTCGTAAAACAAGAAATATACCTAGGGTTTTCAATAATGCACCAATACACATAGGTTGGAAGATAAAATATATAAAAGTACTTCTTTTTTGCCTAGGTGTATATCTGCTGCCAAATAGCACAAAGGCACTGCTGTGTTCCGGCTAGAAAAGTATAGAGAGCTAGTATAACTGCAGGCTGTGAGGGATGCCATCTTAGTCCTCAGAAGTGACAACGTATCTCTGTGTACTTAGTCTTTTTATTTGAAGTTAGTTGTAGTTTCTATGGGCTACAGTAAACAGAGCAGACAGTAGGTGATCTGTAATTTCATTTGTCACTTTAATTTTATATAAAAAGTAATATTGCAACATATATTTTTAACATGTGCAATAATAATAAAATTGTGATATGTACATAGTATATGGTAATGTATGTAAGTACTGATAACTGCAAGGTCTGTAATGAATGTAATTTTCACCGTCTTTAGGCATTGTATTTGCTGGTGAACGACAAAGTACTGGTGAGTCACAGCATGACAATGGCTCAGGCCTACGAACAGTTCCGCGGTGACGATGGCTTTCTTCACATCACATACGCCGCGCAGCAAGTATTTGGATAAGCGTAAGTCGATTTGAATACACATGATTTGAATTAGGTATAATTCATAATTAAAGAATGTTTTTTATCAGTCTTTCTGAATCGTCTGCGTATAGGTTAAAGATTTGCTCATACCATCAACATTAAATATGCAAAATTACCGAAAAATATTCTAATATTTACGCTAATACTAAACATTTAATAAATCTAACCGATTAGTTAACGAAGCTAATTTTTTTTTTGTTATTTACAAAATTCGACAATATTAGTAGGTGGGGATAAAAACGCACAACCTCCATCTATAGTCGCCTCGGGCTTGAATATATTTTCAACGTTAGTTGTTAGTTGTTTAGTATAAGAGTGTATAACTTTGATTATAATTATACTGTAAATTAATCAAAGAGTGTATAACTAGTAATAATTTATAATTAAAAATTTTATACAACCGACTTCAATATAAATTATTAAGGATAACTCAAAAACTATTGGTCAGACCTTGATCAAATTTATATTGGACCACATGAGAAGCATCAAATTTCAAATAAAAAAAGAATCATCGAAATCGGTTCACCTAGAAAAAGTAATGAGGTAACACACATAAAAAAAGAACATACAGTCGAATTGAGTACCTCCTCCTGTTTGAAGTCGGTAGAAAATACGTTTTAAAATTTCGTAGTACGCAAGCAAGCCAAGTGCGAACCTCGCAAGTAGGTACCAATGAAATTGTTGATTGCTATTTTAAGTGATGATTTACCTCGTGTTCGGCAGTGAAGGAAAATATCGTGTTTTTTAGTCTGAGATTGTGATAAAAATGGACACATGCAACATCTTCCAACACACTCAGTGGGGCAGCATGACTCTCCCTTACCTTAAAACCCTCTCAGGATGAGAGTGGGCTTGTTCCTAGCAGTGGGATATAATATAAGCTGTTAGTTTAATAATTTACACAGTATAGGTCAATATTTAGAATCTCAAATATGTTTTTAAAATTTCATATTTAATATTTATTTTCATGACATAAAAATAAACTTATTATAATAAGTAAAAAAAGTTATTACATTACAATATTAAATAAAAACGGAGACTAAAACTATCATTTAAAGTCCTACTCCACGCTGCATAGTGCCACAGATAGTGCCTAGTATGCTGGCTGCGTTTCCTTTCTCTGCTAAAAGGCTAGCCTATGAGCAAGAAAAGAACCAGCCCTCTTGGCACCAGCGGCGACGACAAATCGCTGATACAGTTCCTATTTTAATATTGAGTTTCGATATTAGATATAAATACGATTATCTGAGAAGGCGATACGAAACGACCTACCTCTAATTTACAGGGTGCACCGCGTACAGGTTAGATTGAGATTTGGAAATGAAGTACCTATAATATATATCCTCTTGCACCACACATACATTGTTTTTGAAGTCGGCTTAAAAAGATAATATCAATAGCTCTCCATAATATATTATTATGAATTGAACTAATAGACGCATAACATTCTCTTAAAATCATTGACTTTTTTATTACTGTTTTTAATCATGCTTTTTCTTTACGTTCAATGTACTTAATTGTTTGTTACTTATGTGATATAACTTAGTTATCAATTTTTCCAGCATTGTCTTCAATCAATGTCTAATAAATCGAAGAGCATTGCACTACTTATACTTCTGTAATTAGATAAAAGCAAATAAAAAAGTATTTAATAAAACGCGGTATAAATAAGCGTATGAAAAGGCTCCTGGCGGTTAAGGAAAAACAAGAGTGAGTGATCACTGATCACTGATCAGTTAAAGAACACAAACTAGGTACCTATGTATAAGTAAATGAAAGTAAAAAAACTCTTCTTAAATTGTTTTTACCTATTCAATCTGATCAAGCTAAAAAACATAAACGCATATTAATTTGACCTCTCCGTGGCTTTAGCAATGAGTTGCGGCGCTAAGGGCCGCGGGTTCAAATCTCACACGGAATAAGTATTAGTATGGCCTACAAATAATTGTTTCGGGTCTGATTTGTCCTTGTGCAAAAAAACTAAAAAACTAAACTGCCTCCACAATACAGGAGATAATCCTAGTGTGGCGTACCATTTTTAAAAGAGAAAAAAATAATTATTAAAAAGCACTGAGGTTACCAGTAAGTAGGGTTGCCACCCGTACTATAATATTTTTACGTGGTAGAGCCATGCTGCAGCTATATTAATAGTATAGTTGTAGCACGAATGGGTCGGCTCGACTGGGAAAGGACCACGCTCTCACAGAATACCAGCGTAAAATAGCAGCTGTGTTTCGTATGGTGAGTGTAGAGAACCGGAGACGGAGACCCTTTTTACTGGAAAAGAAGCATTCTATCTTAGTCCTCACGGCTGACAACGCATCTGCATTTAAATTCGCAAACGAAGATAGATGTAGATGTACGTAATAATTCTATGTGTAGATGTCTATGGGCCACAGCAACTTCTTACCATCAGGTGGACTGTGTGCTCGTTTGTCACCCTTATTATATAAAAATATATATATATATATATAGTATCGTACTATATTTCAGTCAATTGTACTATATATTTGATAAAAATAATATAGAACGAAAAATAATATATTTTACCCCTAATTCCACTGTCGCGCTTTTTATTTATTTATTTAAACTTTAATGCACAAAAGAAAAATCGTACATATGGCGGACTTAATGGCTTAAGTTAAGGCATTCTCTCCCAGTCAACCATTAGGCTAAGCAGAGATAAACATATGGGAGGTAGTGCAGCAAAAGTAAACTAACTTTTTATAACAACTGTGACTGGAAGTCTGGAACAAGTAAGTTTTACGGAAAGAATTTTTTCCGTCATCAATGTAAAATGGAAAGAAGAAAGAAATAGAGCATGTATTCATTTAATTAAAAATGAATTGTAATTTATTTTAATATGAATCTAAATTGCTCAGATGCCTATAATTATTTTAAAGGTAACAAATAATATGTAAGTATATGGAAAAATACATAAAGCTTAAAAATAAATGTGTACTTTTTTTCCTGAATTTCCCAAAAGTACTATATTTTTGCATCTTTTTTGGAAAAAATACTATATTTGTTCAAAAAAACAGGTTGCAACCCTACCAGTAAAGTATACTCAAATAAAATAAAAGTTACTGATGCGCATTTGGCTTAATTATTAAAACAAAGAATATATTTATCAATGCAGCACGAGAGAAAGTTATTTATTTTTAGATCTCTCGACCCTTTATCATTCTACTCCTATCACCAAGGTTAACAACGTAAACAAGAAAAAAGGTCTTTCTTATCATATCCCGGCCCGGTTCCTCTTGATTGAAGGCGAATACATATCGCCCTTTAGGCATATTATACACACTGCAGATATTTAAATCCTGTTGAAAGCTGTCCAACTCTGTGCAAGAGATTATTATTATAAATCTATTACATATAATAAATCTGTAGAAAAATTGTGTGTTCACGATTCACACAAAAACTTCCGAACGAATTTCCATAAAATGTTGTATGTAGGCGGTAAATGACCGTGTGTAACATATAGGCAACTATTTATCCGCTTCTGAAAGAGTAAAAAATGGGGTTATGTTTTTCCTTTTTTTTAAAGTTTATTTTATTAGTTCTAAAGAGGATTTAGCTATACGTAACAAAAAGTGTGTTTGAATATGAAATTCAACCCGCCACCAACCAGAAAGGGCCAGTCTGTGTATAAATAAATACACACAAGCGATCAGGCCGACAGTCAAAACCGATTGATAATAATCTTTTTTTTCTACAACATCATTTTACAACAAAAGCAAAACTATGAGTGTTGCGGATAAGGTGGTAAGACCTTTTTTATGTGAAATGATTAATATTCAATATTATTTTTAATATTTTCCCTTAACGCACATACTCGTAGTTTCCGAGATGTACATAAAAGCAAAAAAAAAAGTATAAAGTGGTTTTACGAACTTATTTTATATTTCTGACATTTCGAGTATAATATGGTTATACGATAATTGAACTACTTGAAGAAAGGTCATTATTATTGAGCTGCAGTTTTTCTTTTGTTTAACTTCTTGTACTATTATTTATTCTGTGGTTTAACGCGGACTAAAAGAAATTTTTTTTTCAAACAAAGCTTTTCAAACAACACTTGACCTTCTATCTCTTAAAGCTATAATGCAAAATCGATTAAAATCGATTTGTATTTTTTTTTTACTTTAAAACCATGTCATTAAGTACGTTAAGTTTTAATGAATAATAATTTTCTTACATGTTTCCGAGATAATAGCAAACAAGCTGGGTTTAGAGATTTTTCGATGATAGGAACTACTTGCCTAAATTATACGACTAGAGTACGAGTAGATCATGTATTTTTGTTAAAGTTCGACGGGGACGAAGTCGCGGATAAAACCTAGCTCAACATTAACTCAGGAATAATGTATGAAATGATAAGTCATGTATTTTTATTTATCAGTGTGTTATTGATAAGTAATAGGTGCTACAAGAGTATGATTTATTACTTTGTTGTCTTGATAAATTACCAATAAATATTATTATTATCATTATAACATTGTTAGCGTGGGTAGGTATGCCAATATGGAAGGAAACACTTTAGATGTTGTATATTGTGACGTACAAACTTCACAATACTTAATGGAAAATTGATAAAAATATCCGTAATTAATTTGTCAACATTTTGCAGCAATGAGGGCTAATAATCTTCCGTTCACCAGATGTCACTAGTTGACACTGAGGTGAAGTTATTTGTTACACAAAGTAATATAATTGAGAAGTTACTTTTAAATAAAAGTTTATTATTTTCTAGAGTATTAAATTAATATACAAAACAATGCCTCAGCGGTTCACATTTTTAACTCTTTTTTTACTTTTTCTACTTTTATGAACATCTGAGGTTTGGTTTATTTTTAATCTAATTAATATAAAATATAACTAATTGTACAGAAAGAAACATTAACCTTCATATTTTCCGAACAAATTCACTTCCCCGCTATGAAATCTGTCAAATATTACACCTCATTTTTAAGTGGCGCCGCCCTGGTGGCAGAATAAGTCGTGGATGCCCTCATTTAATGCTAATTTCTCAAATCTACTGTCTAACTACTACTATAAATAAGAATTATGCAAATCGTACAAGTATTCAAATTATATAGATATTGCTCTCACTGCCTACCACTCGTAACATGATATTATACTAATGATAAATTTAAAACTCCATAGGTTTTTGTTGTCAAGCGTATCATATGATAATTTAAATTGTCGCCCTATCTGTAGGGTGAGTGGCCGCTCTAATCAAGCTCTATGCTGATTTGATTTGGTAATTGCCATTATTGCTTATCATATTAAGTATGACCATATTTACCAGTACCGTTCTAAATTGAAATGGCTTCCTTCGTCAAAGGCATAACTCCCGAATTTTATTACAGTTACTATACACGATTTTAAATGATACAAATTCTCTTTCTTGTCTTGAAAATAACTATCAATATCTTTATTCTACTCACGATATAGTTTCTTTTTACCAAAATAGTCTTAAGCTTCAAATTCCATCTCATAACAGAGGTTTCTTTAATTCCGCAGTAGAACCAGAGTAACTGACATAGCCCAACGGATCAGTTTGATGCACTGAACCGGCCATGTAGCTCGAAGAACTGAAAACCGATGGGGAAGAAAGGTTCTCGAATGGCGTCCTAGTACTGGTCTGTAGGGCGCCGCCCCCACTAGATGAAGTCACGAACAGGTAAGATATGCAGGAAGTCGATGGATGCAAATGGCTCAGGACCGTTCATTGTGACATTCCTTCTGGCATTTTCAGCAGTGGCCTTGTGGTAGACTGTAAAGGTGATGATGGTGATGACGTGCATTCTATACTGCTCTGGAAAGCCCTCCCTTTGGTATCAAGAAAACTAGTAATAAGAATTATTTTAAAAAGGACTAGTTCGAGAATACTACATTAAGAATAATTCCACTTGATGTATCTGACATTTTAGTCTCTCCCCTTTTGCTGTATAAGTTATAACTTATAACTGATATTTTATTTTTATTAATTATAATATTTTGTAAATATTATATACCGTGTTTTTAATTCTTGGTTCAACATGTGTTATTATTTTATTTAAACATTTTCTTTACGTGTCTGTTTACATATTTATTTACTTACCTTTATTTACACCACCTTATGATATAGTATGTACGTTAAATTTATTTTTTACTGGCTACATTCTATTTTTTTTATTTAGAAACTACTATTTTCACACTATTATTTTCTGCTGTATCGTGGGGGCAGTTTACAATTGACATACATAAATTTTATGAGGACAAACATCCAGACCCTGAACAATTATTTGTAGGCCATACAAATACATACTTGTTCCGTGTGGGATTCGAACCCATCAAATTGTACCTTATTTATGACTTGACTGATAGAAAATTCCATAAGATATTAAATCCGACCCTTACAAACCCTTTCCTTAATATGAGGTGTGTATATTAAAGATATATCTATATATTATGTATAATATATCGAATTCCGATCCATATATTACACATATTGAAATAATACACAAAAATCACAAATTTATAAAATAAATCTGTTACTACTAGATTTTTTAGTTCATATCATATATCTGTTACAGTGACTTTTGCATTACAAACAGATTTATTTTTAAATAAGCACCTACAGAAATAGAAAGATGAATGTCTCTTTTTGCTCTGGGTGTTGTTGATAGCACATAACCACAGATTAGTAAATGAGGAATCAGTATCGAGTTTTCTATTTTAAAATACTCAGGACAATTACAATTTGAAATTTCGTATTTTTATAAATTTTGTTTCAAACACGGCGAGGTAGGTAAGTTTTAGACAAATTTACTTTCCAGGTCTTTTATCAAGCTTTTCTAGAAATGTGAATTTATTTATTTTCGTTCGAAAATGGACATATTTTTTATTTAATCTTTATTGTACGACACGACACCTTAAACTAAAGGTTACATTGGGCGGACTTAATACATACCTTATGGTATTCTTAACCAGTCAACCCTAAGAGAAAGAAATTTTTTGTTGTTCTTCTTTTTCTTCTTCTTTATCAGTCTGTAAAAGTTAACTGTAGGACATGCGCCTCTCGATTAATAAGGACGATTTGCCTTAATCTCTTAATCTCTCTAATCTTGATTTTATTATTGAATAATTATAAGTACAGGAAAACCTTAATACTATTAAGTAAATAGTTAACTAATTTTTGATATAAAATGGCAATCTTCGAAAAACAGAAAAACAGATTTAAGCAATTACATTTTAATTATAATTTTAATAATAATGCTCCCCTTTTATAAAAAAAAAAAGCGTACGAATACAGAGATAAGTTATCATGTTTCAGTTTCCAATAGATCTATAATTTCTTTATATAAAAATATACCTAATATAGTATAAGACAATTAAAATGACGAAAAAGAAGATACCTGCGGTTTGTTTCCGCATCCCATTCAAAGGAACCTAATTTCATTACGTCGCACGTTAAAGTCTAGCCTTTGGTGCTAAAAGTATTAGAGCATTCTAATACTTCTAGAGAATCGAATGCCCTAATGATTTCAATGATGCAGGAAGCTGTGCTAACATCACTCGGACTCGAGTACTATGCGCATAGCTCTATAATTAATTATTTATTTATATATTAATTGATACGTAAATATAAATATATAATACATGGCTTTGCTTTTATAGTGGATTCGTGGCTGCAATGGCTTGCATTGCAGTTTAGGAGGGATGTCGAGAGGCGAGGGGGATGTTAGCTGTCATGTATCATTTTGCTATGACGTTTCCTATGGCGAATGCTACACACTCGATAATTATCACGATATTTGGCTCGTAATCCAGGATTACCTTATTTATCGAGTGTGTAGTATAGCATATCACGGATCGTGATACGGATCGCTGGATTTCTAAAAATCCAGAAATCCCTCGATCTGTTGTATCAAGTATCATCGATAAATATCGAGTGTCGTCTCTGGCCGATATTTATCGTGTCAGCGATGGACACTCGAAAATAATTTTCATAATCATCCATTTCTTGGTATTCCCGAATCTAATTTAATAAATTCAGGTGTGTATATTGATCTCTGTCTTGAAGCCAATGCTTCATCCATTTTTTTCTCTTTACGCGTCTTTTTAATGCTATCGCTAATATAATAGCAACCAAGCTTTACTTTTATAGTCACTCATTACGTTATTGGATTCGGGAGTATGTAACGTACACGTCTTTAGTGAATGAAATCTACCGTTGTACTGACGCGCGATTAGTATCGAGTGTGTAGTATGTAGATTCGATCCAAAATATTTCAAGATAAAAATCACGTTAAATATCGTGATAATTATCGAGTGTGTAGCATGCGCCTATGTCCAATATTTTGTCTATGAAGATTACTGCCCGTGCTAGACATCTCGCCTACCTTTGACGTTGCTCTATTTTTATTTTTTTTTTACAATACAATCAACAAATTCTACCTCTGCCAGATTCAGCTGCTCACCGGCAACGCAAAGTCAGGAATTTGCATTAAAAAAAACCCAAAATTAGGGGTTTAAGTGCTCTAAAATTTTCACCGCAACGAACTGTTAAAATTTGCGTTGCTAGCAAAACGTATCGCTAGCAACGCAGTGACGATAATAGATATAGGTACGATAAATATTAATAGCAAGGAATTAAGTGCTAATTAAGTGCTGAAAGATTATTGAGGTCGGATGTAGATGACTGTAATATTCTGGGAATTATCGGGTCCAGGACTACCATTACCTTACTATAAGGTATGAACGGCCTTTTTTGTTCTTTATCAGTTATATATTATAGATAAGATAGGTCGAATCTGTACTAAAACCGAATCAGAACGCCCCGACTCCACGTAGTCGTGTCTGCATTACCCATGTGTTTTTGTAAAGCCGAAGCCGTTGCAGAAGTAACTATATCAAAATTCCTGCACCGCAAATTTCAACAGTTCGTTGCGGTGAAAATTTTAGAGCAACTAATTTTTAAACTTGGTACCTAATTAGCACCTAAAAACCCCTAATTTGAGATTTTTCTAAAAGCAATTTTGATTCTATTCTGATTTTTAAAAAACCTGAACTTTGCATCTGCTTTGTTCTGAATAAATACTTTATTTTTATTAGGGGCGCCTTGTCATTGCCTATACTTGCAGCACCTAATTAGCACTTAATTCCTTGCTATTAATATTTATCGTATATCTAATAACTTCATTGCGTTGCCAGCGAAACGTTTTGCTAGCATCGCAAATTTTAACAGTTCGTTGCGGTGAAAATTTTAGAGCACCTAATTTTTAAACTTGGCACCTAATTAGCACCTAAAAAGCCCCTAATTTTGGGTTTTTCTAAATGCAAATTCCTGAATTTGCGTTGCTGGCGATACACAATTGCCAGGTTCCTATGTTTTTTTCTAGATTAGTAATTTGACGTAATCTGACGGCTCCGTAAGGCCGTGGCTTAGCATTGTATTGCGGCGGAAAAGGCCGCGGGCTCGAATTGTGCACGGAACAAGTATTTGTATAATACAAATAAAAATATAGGAACAAGTATTTGGATAGTACCTAAAAATACTTTTCTGGGTCTAGCTGTTTGTCCTTATGCAATTTATGAATGTAAATTACCTTCACGATACCGAAGAAAATCCCAGTGTAAAGTTTTTTTAAGAAACTAAAAAAAAGTCAATAACTAGAAACCTTTTAAAATTATTAAAGTTATCCCGCCGTTATTAAACGTCCAGAAAACAATTTAACAAACATAAAAAATAAAAGAAAAACATACAGACATAGTCATAATCCTTTTTAATTGTTTAAAAAAATCGGTCTAGTTTTGGAGGAGAAAACAGGGGAATAGGGAATGATGATTTCGTCAATTTTCATAGGGACTCGTTTAATCAGTCCGAGCTGCAGTTGTCTCTCTTTATTGCCTAGCTCGGTCGTTCGGGCAAAGCGCGACAGCAATAGGTGGTTGAAAACTTAGTCCCGTTCTTGTATCCCGGATATCCTTAAATGAAACTAATTTTTACGGATTATATCGCGTTTAATTTTACTTTTTAATTCCCGACGTTTCCCCCCGTGACCATGGGTGCTGTAAAGCACCCGAAACGTCGGGAATTAAAAAGTAAAATATAGTTTCATTTAATGTGTAGTCTTCGCGTAAATATAAGAAAACATCCCGGATATCCTCTCAACAAAAATTGTACTTGTAACACTAGTGCACATAGAAACAGTGGAACAAAAACAAAAAATTTCTAGATTATTCTTTATCATATATGTAGTCCTGTCAATTTAGTATCGTATTATTCCACGGACGATGCGCTCTGACATTTTACCGCTCGAACATTATTTATGTCACAATAATAAGTTTATCGCGGGTCGTGGAGGAGAACAAACAGTCGTTGTGAGGAGCGAGGATTGTTTCTCTTCATTTAGATAACTCGAATTTATGTGATTTTACACTGGTATCACGGCAGCCCCCCCGCGGCTTCTAAGTGAATCATATCAAATCGTCTCAAGTATATTTCCATAATGTTTCAACATTTTGCTTTTGTGATGAATGATGATACATAGACATTAAATAAATACACCTAGAGTATATTTATTTAATGTCTATGTATCATTGCTGCTTCATCTTCATCATCCTCAGCCCGTAAAAGTCCACTACTGGATGTGGGTCGGACTTGCCTTATTGTCACGCTTGGAATTGACGATAGCAGTACCAGAGGTCCACCTTTAATGCTGTTTCCCGTCGCTGGTTTATTTTACGCCTGAAGTAAACCAGATGATTCATCAGCATAATCATAATCATCATCAATACAATCCCATAAATTGCCTCATAAGGAGAATATTTTCCTTAGTTGACACGCTTGGCAGGCGAGTTGGCAAATTCGGTTTTTATTTTCTAGTTGTTATTAAGAAAATGCCGCTACCCATCTCTTGGTTTGTTTTACTCTGTTGCCTCTTATGACAGCTACGGGACGATATGGGATAGTGGATATTCTGACACCGCTACTAAACGATCGACGACGATATAGTTATACAGTCATTTCGCCATTTATCGTAAGCCATAAGATATTTTTAGCATATCCTATAGGCACCTCTTACGACACCCACGGGACGAAATTTTAAACGTGGTAGAGTCATGCTGCAGCTATATTAATTGTATAGTTGTAGCACGAATGGGTCGGCTCGACCAGGGAAGGAAGGAGTCCTCCACGCTCTTACAGGATACCAGCGTAAAATAGCAGCTTAATGCTGCTGTGTTTCATATGATGAGTGTAGAGAACCGGAGGCCCTTTTTACTGGAAAAGAGGCATTCCATCTTAGTCCTCACGGCTGACAACGCTGCATTTTGATTCGCAAATGAGGACAGATGTAGATGTCTATGGGCCACAGCATCCACTTACCATCAGGTGGACTGTGTGCTCGCTTGTCACCCTTATCATATATATAAAAAAATGAATTTCCTTACATCGCCACAACACGGCTCATCATCGCTGGAGCTAGCTAATAGCAAGAATGTAGTCTTATCCGATTTAGATTCTTACATGATAACCGCCTGGTAAAATTAACGTATTTATACAGCCAAGAAAGGCCTGACAAATTATACTCGAATTCAGAGCCACAACCCTCAACTCGATTCCTGTCGAATGCTCCGCCTAGGCGTATCGTAATTATTTTTGTCATACTCTTTACTAAATATAGTTCATCTTTATTAAATAATAAACAAATTTTGTAGAGTAGGAGTAAAAAAGTTTACAGCCATTTTCACATAACGGTTTCAAATTAACTACCATTGTGCGAGTTCTGTGATCAACAAGAGTACGGTCCGATAAATCCTCGGTGCGACAATGCTGCTCAAACTGTCACTTTAGGAACCACATTCACATTTACCACACACTTATCACTATGCTCTTTTGCGAACAGAGAGAGTAGGATTTTCGTGAATTAATATTCGAACGTTTTCATTGTTGCCAAGAGTTGTTTTTTGACGTGACAACGTCTTATAAATTGGTTTGCCGGGTGACACTTCAAGAAACTGCGTTACGCTCCGCTCACGTTATGCGCTCACAATGAGAGCGAGTGAGAGGCACGCGTCCCTTCCACTCGGGCATGGTTAGCCCGCCTAAGAGCGAGAGAGACAGACATAATAAAATTATTTTACCACTCAAAGTCGTTGTCACGTAAAACTTTCGCCCGTATACCGACTTTACAGGCAACCAATTTTTTTACTAGTATAATATTTTCAAGGCTAAAAATTAAAGAAACTACATTATATGGCGATGTGACTGGGTAAGACCTGTTTGGTAGTCGATGGATTCCGGTGACTTAGGACTGTGTTTTGTGGCATTCCTTAGGGGAGACAAATGTTTAACAGTGGAATTATGAAGAGCTGTAACGATGACGATGATAATGATGTTACGGCAGCCTTAAGCCATATAAAAATGTAGTAATTTCGCCTAGTATATGATGTAGTATTTGGTCCCATAGTATAAGTCAGATATTATATAGTAGGGTTTGCAACCCTAGTCGCCCTGCCCTTAATTCTTCGAATTTCCCCTAAATTTAGTGTGCACCAATTTCTTAATCATTGATAACGCGGATATTTATGTTACGTAAATGATTTTTCGAGAGCCAAGCAATCGCACTATAAACCCCGCTCATCGCCACGCCTCACACAATAGACGAAACAATAGATGATAGAATATGAAATTATTTATGGGACACCTTGTATTTATGACCCATTTGGATTTGTGAAATACCATATCGGTAATTTCAACGGCTCTACTATAAATATCAAAATCACAAATTAGCTGGAAAATTCTAACGTATGGTAAAAAACATTTTAAAAGTTTTAAATATATAAATATTGCATTTTTTGTTACAGGTACCTCTGATCATTCTGCCTGATCCAGTTCAGCGAAAATACTGGTATTCCTAAAGCTAATGTCAAGACTGATAGTATTTTACTTTCTTTTTTAATGTTAAGGCTAGGATTTTAATTAATTAATTAATGGCACCACCTAAATTACCTGTGCGTGGATACTTTAAATCATTTGTTTTGTTGAAGGCAGGCCCTATATCAATGTCAACAATTTTATGGAAATAAAATAAATAAATCTTAATAGATTTTATCAAAGTTCAAATATGTGTTAAATTTATTTAAATTGTAGGTTTATTATTGTTAATTTATGATGAATGTATTATGAAATCAGAAAAATTATGATCTCAAATGTTTAATGAAGTATATAATATGGTGTCATTTCTGTGTTGTATTTCTTGTTTCTGAAGAGTGAAGAGGTATTATGTAAATACGAATTATCCACTCCCATTGATCCAATTTATGTTTGTAGCTGTAAGTTATCCGAGTACCTTAGAATGTTTTAAGGAAGACATTATTAGATATTTTTGTTACACGAATACCAAAGAATTAATAAAATAGGTATATGTAATGGTAATTTTTTTAATTTAAAACTGTAATGTTACACAATACAAATAATTATATTAATCTTATTTGCTATAAATACATTTACTTCACTCGATATCTCTTGTTTTAATTCCTCTCCGGTCGGTCATTCAGTAGGTGATATATTTTGCGCGGCAGCCACCAGCGTGTCGTGGATATCTTTTGCGTAAGAGATTTGAAGTCGAACTGTGTTTAAATACTGCGGGTACGTCAGCTGAGTCTCCTGCAAATATTTTGTTTAATAAAAAAATGTTTTGAAGACTTTTTTACTTTACAGTTACACATGCTCCAACACCTAAACTACGTACTACTGTTATTTATTCTGTGCCTAAACCCAAAAGAATTAGTTATAAGCCTTTTTTGCAAGTATGGATGACAAACGTGCACACAGTCTATTTGATGGTAAGGGGAATCTGTGGCCGATAGACTTCATCTTTCCTAAGATTAAGAATTAAAATGCAGATGCGTTTTAACCTCTGCAAGGTTTAGATGGAGTTGCGCGTGGGCGCTCGCTGCAGCCAGGGCTCGGAACCGGTTTAAAAAGAGCGGTTAATTTCGATTAATTACCGGTAAATATATCGCTCCTTCAATTTCCGGTTAAACAAGTAACCGGTTTTTAACTAACCTAAACGGTAAAGGTTACCGGTTACTTACGGTTTTGACACCCAAATTAACCGGTTAATTCCGTAAAACGTAAAAATAATTATGAATGGGATAGGTAGATTCACGTTGTGAGGTGCTCATGCCGTGTCGCCGCATGCGGGCATACTTATGGTCAATTATCTGCCTTTGCGACACGTTCTATCACTCGCGATCAGAGTGTCTAGTGAGAGTTTGGCATTTACAAAAAACGTGAAAGTATTAAAGAAGTATTCACGTAAAAAAGAGCCCGGTGGAAAGGCAGTTATTGTGTTTGGTTTATTCGTTAAGTCTGGACTTGTCTCATACGAAGAAAATAATTTATTTTTGTGTATCGGTTGTTTATTTATGTTTTATTTATGATGGGGAGAAAAAAAGTAAATAGAATTTGTTCCATGTTTACGTTTTAACAGTGGTAGAGCCACGCGGCAGCTTTTGATGTCGCACGGATGGGCCGGCCCGAACCAGATACCACGACCTCGCAGAATACCATGAATGGTAGTGGAATCAAACAAAAACTACCCTAGGAGGGTACCAACACCCCTGGTGATGGAGAATCCCTCGCTGAGCATCCACGCCCAAGCTACTCCTTCTTCTCAAAAATAATGGAATCTATTGTAAACGGTTTTTGTCGGAGTCGATCAGCTGGTGATCTTCTGGTCTACCTAACTTATAGATGGGCGTAGGTAGTAGAGTCTAAAGGGAAGGCATTGGCCGTTAGTTTGGACATAGCGAAGGCCTTCGATCGGTTCTGGCACAAGGCGCTTCTTTCGAAGCTCTATTCCTATGGGCTTCCCGAGAAATTGTGCAATTGATCAACAGTTTTGCTGATCGGAGCATCAAATTGTAGTAGACGGCATGTTCTGATTATAAGCCTATTAAGGCTGATGTTCCACAAGGCTGCGTGCTATCATCAACGCTATTTCTTCTGCATATAAATTATATGTTGCAAACTGGTAACTTTCATTGCTATGTGGACGACAGCACTGGTGATGCTTTATATACAAGCCGTGCCAATATTTCCCGGGAAAACGTCGCCGAGTACCAGAACAAACTTATGTCTGAAGTCGAGTCTGCGCGTTTATCGCTAAAACCCTTTGTCGTGCCTTCACAGTTTCAAGGCACTCCTTCCTGCCTTAGCTAGCATCGGAATCGTCGGCGTCGACATATTGAATAGTGTGCAGTTTCGTGGTCACTTGGAAGGGAATGCAAATTGGCCTCTAAAAAGCTTGACGTGCTCAGCAGAGCGGGGCAGTATTTCATGTCGGCACATCGCTTGCAAGTTTACAAAGTGCAAATTCGGCTTCACGTGGAATACTGTTCTCATCTCTAGGCCGGGGCACCCCAGTGCCAGCCCTCCTTCCATTTGACCGCATCCAGCGCAGAGCGGTTCGAATCGTTGACGTCAGAGTTCTTTCTGATCGGCTCGATTCACTGGCACTGCGTAGGGATGTTGCATCCCTTCGCATTTTCTATCACATCTACCACAGGGAGTACTCTGAGGTTCGGATAATTCCAGCCGCCATATTTCACGAACGCACATCGCGTCAAAATTCACAATACCATCCTTTCCATCTGGATGCTTGACGGTCCACCACTCTTCCTTTTTTTATAGGATAGGGTAACAAACAAGCACACAGTCCATCTAATGGTAAGTGGTTGCTGTGGCCCTTAGACATCTACACATATCCTCCTTTACGGTTTTATACGTGGTAGAGCCATGCTGCAGCTATATTAGTAGTATAGTTGTAGCACGAATGGGTCGGCTCGACCGGGGAAGGACCACGCTTCTCACAGAATACCAGCGTAAAATAGCAGCTTAACACTGCTGTGTTTCGTATGGTGAGTGTAGAGAACCGGAGACCCTTTTTACTGGTAAAGAGGCATTCCATCTTAGTCCTCACGGGTGACAACGCATCTGCATTTTGATTCTTTATTGAAGATAGATGTAGATGTCTATGGGTCACAGCAACCACTTACCATCAGGTGGACTGTGTGCTCGTTTGTCACCCTATTCTATAAAAAAAAAAATACGGAAATATACGTTATACGTTAATACGGAAGATAGGAGAGACCCTCAAAGAGGCGAAGGGCAAATAGACATAATGTACGCATAGGTATAAATTGAGGTGTGTTTGACATGTACAGAAAAACTCCCGAAACAGTTCGGATTGGCAAAAATGTTAAAAGCAGAAAGTATAAGAAACGTCACGAAAATTAAATACATAAATACATTTAAGGCATTGATTCACTTTAATAGCGAAGAAAGTGCTGAGTCTTTTATACAGTGCAACAGATTTAACGATAATGGTTTTAAATGCCAAAAAACTTTAGAAATTAATCAATCATATGGGGTCATAAAAGATATTGATCTAGAATTGAGCGAAGAAGAGATATTACAAGGAATTAATAGCGAAACTTTGGTTTTAGCGGTAAAAAGGCTAAAGCGAAAGAACACTTACGTCGGTCACTGGGAGCTGAGCGAATCTGTAAGAATATGTTTTAAAGGGCCATCATTACCGTCGTATGTATACATCTATGACACTAGGGTGAAAGTGAGTCCTTACACTTGCCCAGTGACACAATGCTTCCGTTGCTGGCGATTTGGTCACTCAATTAAAATGTGCCCTTCTCTAAAAGTAATCAGTCCCAAATGTACAAAAAGTCATCCTAACTGTGAAACGACAACTTTCAAATGTAATGACTGTATGGGAAAACACATGGCAATGGCTAAAATTTGTCCTGTCTTCTTGAAGGAGAAACGAATTAGAGAGCTCATGGCAGAATTTAACTGTTCTTTCAGAAAAGCCCTTATGCTATATGTCCCACCGTCACCTCGACCACCGAACATGAAAAATGATCCGCCTCTATTTACACAACCTACATCTGAAAATGAATCTTTACAACAAGATAAACAGATGCCCGGGCCTAGTGGTATGCATACCTACGCCAGTGTTACGAAAGCAGCCCCGGAAAAACGAGGAAATTTTATAAGACAGAGAAACGAAAGAAAGTATACCTGAAGTTGTAACTGAAGTTAGTGAGGAAGAAAGCAGAACGGAAGACGAACTAAGTGATGAGAGTCGATCGAAATATAAAGAACTATTGTCTTGGAAATTATTGTTTAAAAAACTAAAAGAGAAGATATTTGAAGAGGAAAGCAGTTCATGGGAAGACAAGATAAAAGGTTGTGGAAATATAATATTGGAGGCGCTAATATCATTAGTGTTGCAGTTTATTGCAGATCAGCCTTGTTGCAATTTCATAAAACAGTTATGGACAACAACAACTCACAAACCCATATAAATGTGCTACAATGGAATGCGCAAAGCATTCGACCTAAATGTACAGAGTTGGAAGCCCTATTAAATCAAGAAAAAATACATATTGATATCATAGGCGAAACTTGGTTAGACAAAGGTAGTCACTTTCACATTATCGATTATAATGTCTTTAGAGGGGATCGTGCTGACGGATTTGGAGGCGTAGCTATATTGACACATAGGTCAGTTAAGGCACAAAAAAGTAATGTTGAACTGCTAAATTCAGAAATTGAGATCCTTCATATTAGAGTTCTAAATTGCAAACATATAGAAAACGTATACTCATTATACTGCCCACCATCTGCCAGTACCACATTGAGAGACTGGGACCAAATCATCAATCTAGCCAGACAAAGGACTCTAATTGTAGGAGATCTTAATGGCCACCACACTAACTGGTCAACTAGAACGGATTCACGAGGCGATCAAATTTTGGATTCCATTTTAGACAACAATTTTGTTTCACTGAATGACGGCACACATACTAGAATCAAACTGGTTAACGGCATAGTACAAAGATCTGCTCCCGACCTATCTCTAGCTTCTCTGGATATAGCTTTGAAGTTCGACTGGATAGTACTAAATGAAAACTTGGAAAGTGACCATTTAATGATTAAAATGAAAACTAATGTTGGCACACCCAATTCCTATAAAAGAAAACGCAATTTTAAAAAGGCTGATTGGTTAAAGTATAAGACATGCATAGAGAGAAAACTAGAAGGCTTTACATTATCAGATGACCACCAGTCTGCGTATGACGCTTTCATTGATGTTATTAATGGGGCAGCCGATAAGTGTATCCGTTCATTAAAATATGTGAAAACCCTCTTCACCAGCAAATATTTACTCCTAAACCATATTGGAATCCGGATATTTCAAAAGCTGTAGCAGAACGACGTCGGGCACTTGCTGTTTTTAGGAAAAACCCCACACCAGTAAATTTAGAAGCACTACAGAACAAGGTCAGGTTGGCACAAAAAATTATCCGTAATAGTAAAGGTAGATCATGGCAAGTTTTTGTGAAAGCATTGATAGTGTGTCAACCTCAAGCGAAATATGGGCTAAAATGAGATGGCTGAAGGGTGCAAGACAGCAAGAAGTAATATTACCAGTGAGTTAACTGATTCTTTACTATGTAGCTTAGCACCTGTTTATGCAGATCCACCGGTTCCTGTGTTTACTAGTGAGAACGTTCATCTATCTTCACCTATTTCGGTACATGAATTCGCAAACACAATTAAACAGTCCGATACAGCACCTGGCGTAGACGACATTTCATAATCTATGATCAGGAACCTGCCATATGCTGGCAAAATTATTCTCATATCTTTATACAACAGATTTTTGTTTTCAAGCTTTGTACCAAGACAATGGAGGGATGTGAAAATAATTCCTATACCGAAACCGAAAACTGACAATATCTCGGATTCGGTATTAGACCTATTAGCCTGCTGTCTTGTCTATGCAAGATATTTCATACAATTATTACGCGCAGACTGGAATGGTACATTGAAAAAAATAATTGTTTATCAGAGGAAACCGTAGGCTTTAGAAGGTCGCGATCTTGCAAGGATAATTTGACTAGATTAGTGTCACGAATACAGAATGGCTTTGGTAACGGAAACGTCACTGTAGGGTGTTTTGTTGACATCGACGGCGCATACAACAATGTAAATGTTATAAGTATTTTAAGTGCGTTAGATGATCTAGGAGTGGGTACCATAATATGTAATAACCTCTATCAATACTTGCACTTACGAAGATTATTTATCGAACTAAACAATGAAAAGCCTGTTAGTATATTTACTGGAACCGGTATAGCACAAGGTGACCCCTTATCTCTATTATTATTTAACGCAGCAACTATCAATATCTTTAAAAATCTGAATCAAGTATTCATATCTCAATACGCTGATGATTTTGTACTTTATATTAGCCATAAAAATATAATGGATGCAGTTTCTGTTACTCAAGATGCTTTAGCGGCTTTAAACATTATGATAACAGATATCGGTTTAAACATTTCTCATAGAAAAACCAAAGTTTGCATATTCACAAGAGAACATTTAAGAAACTCAAATAGTAATAATTTTACTTTAAATATCAGTAATGAAGATATTGAAAGAGTCGATAGTGTTAAGTATTTAGGTATGTGGCTGGACAGGAACTTAAAACCGGGTAGACACATAAATGAAACGAGGGAAAAAATACTTAAATTTCTAAATATCTTTAAAATGTTAGCAGGTTCCAAATGGGGTGTTCATCCAAAGTATTTGAGGCGTCTTTATATTTCATTAATTAGAAGCAGATTAGACTACAGTTGTTTTTTATATGATAGCAGTGTAAAAAGTCATTTATACAAACTAGATAAAGTACAGAACCAAGCGATGAGAGTGATAGGCGGATTTATAAGAAGCACCCCCACGTCATGGAAAGTGAACTATGTCTACAACCACTGTCCATTCGTAGACGATATCTTGCTGCAAAATTTTGGTTTAAGTCTAGGTCAATTAAAAATAATATAACTATACGTGTTCTAGAAGAATTAAATAGTCAGTGCCAGGGCGTATAGTGGAGGAGAAAGAAAGTTCCGTTACAGGTACAAACTCATAATAAATATTGTAATTTTCCTATCCACTCTGACCCCAAACTATTGATTTACTCTCTAAGCGACTGGATTAGTAGATATGAAATATCTTATCATATTAAGACAACCATTGATGGAATGGAACGCCCAAAGAGGCATGTCGGTATAAATAGTTTACGTAATATATGTTGCAACTGCCTAAATAGTAAGTACAACACACACTATGATTTACATAGATGGATCAAAGGGTAAAACGGGATGCGGTGCAGCCTTTGTTAACCAGCAGATGAATATCTGTGTAAGATTTAAAATTAGGGCTGACGTTTCTATAATGCACTGTGAGCTCATCGCGATTTCCGAGGCTTTATCGTATGTTACAACGTTGAATTACAATCAATTTGTCATATTATCCGATGCTAAAAGAGCCCTTTTACATTTGGCTCGGCTACCCTCGAGTATTCGATGATTTCCGATTGTCTACAGTATCCTAGATTCCGTTCGTAAGCTTAGTACATTAAATAAGGTGGTAATCATCCAATGGATACCTTCTCATACAGGCATCATGAGTAACGAGGATGCTGATGGAGCTGCGAACCAAGCTTTAAGGGACGGTATTACATACAGTATTTTACCAGTACACAGCGAACTGTTACGTGAGGTTAAAGTGGATTGTAGGCAGTTATGGCAAGAGTATTTTGATGAACGCTCACTTAGTAAGGGAATATGGTACAAGACAATTCAGTGTCAACCTCCTTGTTACCCATGGTTTGAAAAAGATGAAATAAACAGGAAGAATATTGTAGCGCTTTTACGACTTCGTTCAGGACACATCCTGTCAAATAAGTTCCGATTTCTGATGGGAATATCAGATTCCCCTAACTGCTCAGAGTGTGATACTGTAGAAGATGTGCACCATGTTTTGACGGAGTGTGTTCGGAACGAGGTACATAAGCAAGATATATCATTTTTGCATGACCACAATGTAGGCATTTGCAATTCTATTCTATCCTCCCCACTTTGTCAAGAGACCAAAATGCTAATCGAACTTTATTTATATGTAGTATGAGATTAGAGAGATGTAATATTTTCTACTTATGAGGGTAATCGTATCATCGGATTTTGCAACATATATATTTTTTGTTGTTAAATTTATTTTGATTGTATGTAGTTCTGTTACTGTCGATGTTATTATGTGTTCATTTGTTAATTTCCTGTTATTATTTGTGTATATTGGGGTCACTGTGTGACAAATCCCCTTTTTTGAAAATAAAGATTTAAAATAAAAAAGGTTTAGATGGAATGCTTCGTCATTTACCATACGATACACAGCAGTATTATGCTACAATTTTACACTGATATTTTGGGAGAGTGTGGTCTTTCCCCGATCAAACCGACTAATTCGCGCTGCAGACATAATTCTGCTCTACAACGCAGCACTTCTCCCATGAGAATACGTAACCCATAAGCCAAACCTTCGAAGACAATGTCAAACACATAATAGTCGGTCACAACAACAGTAGTACACAGTAAATTATGCATGTAAAAACTGAATGAAAGTACAAATTTGTGATTTTTTTTTACTTTTTTTTTTTTTTTGTTTTTTTGTTTCGTGGGTTTTAACTATTATAATCTAGTGCTGGACTACTCTTCTACCTGATGGTACGATATATTATATTGTTAAAGCGCACTCGCTTTACCATGCTGACACCTAGGCGGAAGGGAACCTAGGAAGAAGGGGTTCTATTATCGAATTCTATATTACATTCTATGTATATTACGAGTATATTATATTCTATTCATAAATATATCTTATTTCAAGCTTCTTTATGCAGGGCCGTCTATATGGAATTCGAAAAACAGGAATCATAAAATCGAAATTATGTTTTCCTTCACTGCCGATACATGGAAAATTTTGCCATTTTTTATTTATTTATAGCTAAAAATATAATTAAATAAAATGATATACCTAGTTAAGGCAACCAAATAACAGAGATACTGATTCCACAATAAAGTCAGCCAATCTGTCTACAAAGTCGCTTTTTGCGTATTTGAAGCTTAGTCTGGCGACGGGTTTACTCTGCTGCTATTGTACTCGATAGTAATTTTTAACTCTAGAGCTTGCACATACTAAAACAATGTGCACTTAAATATACGAGGGGCGTTCAATGTACCCGGTATTAGGGTGATTTGCTGATAATGTGGGTAATCAAAAAAAATAATTAGCTAACGACACTACCTGAGGGTATAATTATATGAAATTTCGTCTTGATAACTTCATTACTGCTTATGTAACCTTCAGTCATAGACGACGGGAATGACTGACTCGACAATGTTGAAAAAAATCGAAGACCGTGCGGGGATTAAATTCCTCATCAAACAAGGAAAAACTCAAAAAAAATCTATGAAGAAACGGTGGCCGTTTACGAAGACTCAATGTCAACCGTACAGAAGTGGTCAAGTGAATTCAAAAGAGGCAGGGAAAGCATCGAAGATGACCCCCGCTCGGGTGGGCCAATCACAGCGGCTAAAGAAGAAAATGCACAGACTTATCTCAACAGCATCTTAACACATTGGATCATCTTCTCAATAACTGCATCAGATATATTTATGGTCATGACCATGACCATTCATTTGACCAAGTATCTTTTTTTCGTACTCAGCTTAACTGGCTACCTATCCGTCAGCGCAGATATGTTAGAATACTCTGCACTATTTTCACTATCCTGAACGATCCTTGTGCTCCTGAGTACTTGAAATCTAAATTTCAGTACTTAGGAGATACTCATAATTGTTTTCTCCGTTCTTCGGATAATCTAAAGTTGCTAACGCCTTTACATCGTACCGGTTATATGTCCCACTATTCCGCTCTCACGGCTATAAGAACGAAATACCTCTTGACATTAAAAAAGCTTCCAACAAGTTTCTTTTCAAAAACAAAGTTCGTGAATATTTTAGTAAAGCATTGCAAATGTGAATTAACGCTTTTTCCTAAAGAATGATTCTATCGTCACATATGTATTATGGCATAGAGATATGTGCACGAGTAAGAATTAAGATGTTAGCAGAAATGACTAACCTATCCGTTGGTACCATACACACCATATTGCATGACTATCTCAACCTCACAAAAGTCAATGCAAGATGGGTGCCGCGAATGCTCACTGCGCTTTAAAAGCAGGCGCGGCGGATTGGCTGTTGTCGGGAGTTTTTAGAGCTGTGTGGTGACGACCCAACAAGTTTTTTCGATAGGATAGTTACAGGAAATGTAACGTGGGTTCACCACTATGACCCTGAGAATAAACAGGAGTCTTTGCAATGGCATAAAAAGGGATCAGACCATAAGAAGTTCAAAGTCATTCCAACGCCCGATAAAATCATGGCTACAATGTTTTGGGATTCCGAAGGAATACTATTGATCGAGTACACAAAAAAAGGTAAAATATCAACGCAGACAAATACTCGGCCACTTTACGCCGTTTGAGAGAAGCAATAGAAGAAAAAAGAAGAGGAAATCTGACCCAGTCAGTGCTGCTTCTTCATGACAACGCACCGGTTCACACGGCGCGGCTCTCCAAAGCTCCTGTACGAGACTGCGGGTTTGAGAAAATTAACCACCCACCATACAGCCCAAATCTAGTTGTCAAGTAAATGTATTGATGTCATGGGAGACTATAATGAAAAATAAAAAATATTTCATTATTTTATCTTTTTTTCTAACATACCCATACCGAGAATACATTGAACGCCCCTCGTACTAAGTAAGACCAACCCACCATCGTGAGTTTGTGAGATAAAAATACTATACGTGGTCCGTGAATGAGCGATGGGTGGAGTCGTTACACGTATAGCCGTACGCGCTTGTCACACGGCCAGGCGTACGTGTGACGTGTGAGTGTCTGCAGTTGAGGTGCACGATGCAGGGTCGTGAGTGGCACGCGGTAGGAGTTCAGCATTCGCTCGAGGAGTATATTATATAATTATCGCTTCTTTTAATTTAGTTCGCCGCTTAATGGCGTAACATAGATAACTACTACGACTAACTACTAAATGGTGTAGGTTGCAGACGTGTCTCTGTACTCTCCGATCCTTAACTGTTTGTATCAGGACAGCCAAAACTTGTTTTTTAGAAATTCTTGATTATTTATGCCTGCAGCTATAATAGATTAGTATATACGTGGATACAAATTTAAACGTGGATAAATTTTTTATTTAGGTTGTAGAGCCATCCTGCAGATATATTATGGCTGCAGCACGAATGGGTCATCTCGACCGGCGAAGGACCACGCCCTCACAGAATACCAGTGTAAAATAGCAGCTTAATGCTGCTGTGTTTCGTATGGTGAGTGTAGAGAACCGGAGACCCTTTTTACTGGAAACGACGCATTCCATCTTAGTCCTCAGGGATGACAATGCATCTGCATTTTGATTCTCAATCTAGAATGTAGATTGAGAAAGTAAATGTCTATTTGACTGACGACTTTTGAATGTGGATGAAGAACTGGTGCTTAAAGTTCTTCAGAAGCTATTTTAATCCACTCATAACGGTGATCCGAAACCAGAAGCGTAGTGGTCTTGTTCTTTTTTTATAGTAGTATACTAATTCCAATTCTGAACATCATCTACATACTGTTTGCTAGAGGCTTTAGTATCATAGATCACATATAAACACTATAATAAACACTATATATAAGTCAGAAGAGCGAAATCTGTCTGATTATTTGTGAACTGGTATGAAATAATATAGGCATCAATGAACTTTCAATAAAACGGCAAGAATGCATCGACAATAATGGCCGATACTTCTTTTAATTAAATTTGCAATTCAAAAATTGTTTGAATTACTGTCTCCTGTATGATTATACACTATATCACAACAAAGATGTTAAGGCTTGCTATCAACATCCGACCAAACTAACGAAACCACACGAAGAAAATAAGCGGCCAGAGTTTACTGAACTGCGGGCTACGGGAAAGCGTGGGCGAGATGTGCTAACAACACCAGCCAAATCTATTTTAATTATTTATATAACGCTCTATAACGACAGGATTTTTTTAATTATGATTCGAGATATGAAATTTAAATATATGTAGATATACAAATCGTAACATCATGGCACTTGTAGCACATGGATTTTAAAGTTAATATGGTAAGATGAAATGTACCCCGTTTTTATTTAACGTAAGCGTTGACTCTGGAATAACTAATAATATTTTTGTAATATGAATATATTAAAAATGATACTTAGCCCTGTACCCCTACTTAAATATATTTCAAATCAAATGCAAAAATTTTTGACGTGAAAATTTCTTTAGGCACGTTGGGCAATTTTGTGATGGGGAAAAATCACTGAACTCGCGTGACCGTCACGCTCAGGTACATAAAATTGATAAAAGTAATGTTGAAAATCCAATTGATTAAATTTTATAAAATTAAAAGGTTTTTATAAATTTGTTTGTATAAATAGATAATAATCATTATTTTTCATGTAAAACAGCGCAATAAATGAAGATACGTTGATAAAAATAATTTCTAATAAAAAATACTTCATAAAAATTATTTCTTAACAACGCAAAAATAAAGTTTACAAGTTTGTGAAGCTGAGAAGTTTTCACTTGTAACGTGCAGTCCTACGACTGACAGTTTTTTATTTAGGCTTGTTTAAAGCTCTTATGAATGGCAAAATCTAACCAGTAAAAGTAAACCAGTTCCAAAAAAAAGACATTATCAGAGAAAAACCGTCAAGAAACTCCGGGGACTTGTATTTTTTTTTAAATGCCATGTTACAATTTCTTCTACAATGCGAAATGTATATTAATTTTTTTTATTTCAATTTTAGGAATATATCATTAGCCAGGGAACTTCCAAGTGCAGATTAAGAGTTGTTTCCCCATCATTGTCCTCCATATATTAATCTATTTTATAGTAGGTAGCCCTTTTCCAACAGGCTTTGCTTTTTACTACTTTATTGTAGGAGTGACACGTATTTTTATCTTAACAGAAAAAAAGCAAGTTTTTAAAAATAACAGATTGGTATGTTCCTGCGTCACGAGCGACCAATGTTCAAAAACATAGCTACAACAGCTTGGAACAAGCTCTTCCATGATGTTGTTTAGCTGCTTATTCATACCTACGAATTAGTGAGACCTCTGTACCTCTTGTGAATTCGTTCCAATGAGATAAAAAATTAATATGAAGATGGATAACATAAATTTATATAATATGAATTCAAAACGTGGTAGAGCCACGCTGCAGCAGGAACAGATCGGCCTTACGAGGAAAGAACCACACTCTCACAGAATAAAATATCAGCATAACTGCTGTTTTCGTACGGTGAGTGCAGAGAACCGGAGACCTTTTTTAACTGATAATGAGGCATTCCATTTTAGTCCTCAGGGGTGAAACCGTGGAGGATTCCTTGCATTCTCAAAATGCCGCGCCCTAAAATCAGCTAACCGGGGAACATCATATAAAGCAGCTTACAACGTTTATTATAAATGAAGCCATTTTGCTCGTCACTAGTCGCCAGGGACGTTTTATGTAATAAGGTGCAATGCAAGTTAGTATTACGAGGGTGACACTGAAACTTCTTAGAAAATCAAAAACTGAACAAACTAGCAAGTTATTAGATTTATTATATCTTTTCAAAATAGTGTCCATTTATATCAATACATCGCTGCATCCGATGGAACCACTGAGAAAAGCACTTTGCCCACTCGTCCTTAGGGGTCTCTTAGACGGCATTTTGAAACGCAGCCACTGATTCCTCGGCGTCCATAAAACGTTTTCCTTGAAGTTTTTCTTTTATTTTCGGAAATAAATAAAAATCGCAAGGTGCGAGGTCGGGTCTATATGGCGGGTGACCCACTAATTCCACGTCTAACGTCGCCAAGTAGTCGATTGTTTGCTTGGCGGTGTGCGACGAGGCGTTGTCGTGGTGAAGGAGGATCCTACTGCGAGGTCGTTTCTCCCGAACTTTTTCCAAGACAAGTGGCAAACAATTGTTAGTGTACCATTCTGCAGTAACTGTTTTTCGATCCTCTAAAACAATTGTTGCGTAATGACCTGTCCTTCCGTAGAACGAGGCCACCAAATTTTTTCCCACGCTTCGAGCTCTCTTCACTTTAGTTGGCAACTCCTCGGAAGGAAACAACCAGACAGCAGACTGTCTCTTAGTTTCAGGATCATAACAATAAATCCAGCTTTCGTCACCCGTAAGTATGTCGAACACAGCATTTGAGTCACCTTCGTTAAATCTTTGAACCATTTCACGACACCAATCAACACGACGGAGTTTTTGGGCCTCTGTCAAATTATGAGGTATCCACCGGGTACAAAGCTTCCTGACCGCTAAATGTTCATGGAGGATTTTGTGCACTTGACTCATACCGATGCCTAAGCTTGTCCGAATCTGCTGATAAGTCACTCTTTTGTCAGTCTCTATCATACGCCGCAAAACACTGATGTTATCTTCAGTCATCGGCGTAGAAGGCCGTCCCTCACGCAGATCATCGGTGAGATTAGTGAGACCACGTTTAAACTCATTAAACCAGTTGTAAACAGTGGCACGAGATGGGGCTTCATCGTGAAAGGCCAATCGAAGTCTATCATAACTTTCTTGTTCACTTAAATGACATTGAAAGTCATAAAAAATCATTGTACGAAAATTTTCTCGCGTTAAATTCATGCTGACGTGACACAGACAATTTTCAATTTACCGCCAAATCGTAAACAAATGACAAATTCATAAAATACATACATTGGATAAGAGTTCCATTTTCAAAATTTGAACTTATTTTTTTATTATATCGTTTACAAGTGGCCAGTTCTAAAAACTTTCAGTGTCGCCCTCGTATTACATAATATTATGATAGTGACGGTATTCGAACTAAACTCGTCCACAGCGCAATTGGTAAGCCACACCTACTGCAGCTCAGTTTGCGATGGGTCATTTTTCAGAGCTAGTAATAATGCTTTTCACTGGACACAAAGCATTTTATTATGTCCTTTTTTGCTATGATGTCGAAAAAACTATAAATGAAGCTGTCTAATTTATTGATTAGCAATTGATAAAAATCTTTATAATATCTAATATTTCTGCCCGAATCGTGAAGGTACTTTTAGGTATCGTGATATGCTAGTGTCAATGTAATCCTTTTCAGATAATAAATAAAAAATTACCCTACAAAAAAAATTTAACGATTTAAAATTTGAACTTAGCCGATTGAGATCATATTCACTCAAATGTTTGTTTTGTCGAGACGATCTGTACGATTTGACGGCTGTAATCAAGTTATTACCAAATTCTATAATAATGGACCAACCTGTATGCACAACATGTGTTGGTTTAGTGTCAAAAATAAAATGACAAAATCTGGGCCCGCTAAGTGGCGCCGTGGTCGTAAGATTACTGGATTTTATATTTACACTCTCAACCAAAAAAAGGATAGACGAAGCGCTGCGTACTTTTCAAGTGTTCCCGAAAGAAGCTTAACTTTTTGACGCATACTTGTTTTTTAGGGTTCCGTACCCAAAGGGTAACCAACGGGACCCTATTACTAAGCCTCTGCTGTCCGTCCATCCGTCCGTCTGTCTGTCAGTGGGCTGTATCTCATGATCCGTAATAGTTAGACAGTTGAAATTTTCACAGAATGGGTATTTCAGTTGCCGCTATAACAGCAAATAATAAAAATAAAAATAAATTAAAAACTACGGAACCCTTGATGCGCGAGTCCGACTCGCACTTAGCCGGTCATTCTTTCGTGCTTCCTCAGCCCATAAAATTTCACGGCCGGACGCACACATATTATGCATTATTATTTTATTTATTATTTATATTTGTTTGTGGCAATTGATTATTATATGTGCATATGTGTACGTGTAGTTGTGTGTTCTTACAATAAGTTGAGCTTGGTTTTGATTTGATTTTTGCGTCACTTGAAATGTATGCAGCGCTCCGTCTTTCTTTCTTTATTGGTCTAAAATCAGGTTTAGACTGTAAAAAATCTGGAGTGATTTCGGAGTGAAACACATACGATTTGAACAGTCTAATGGCCACTGGTCTAACCGCCTATTCACCATCGGCCATGATTGACAACCACAGAATGGGGCATGACTGTCACAATCATTGCGCGGCTGCCCACACAATCGTGCATCCTACATATTTGTATTGTCATCTATCCGAGATGGACGTTGAAACAGTAGCAGCTGCCGATATTTATTTAATTTGTTTATAATATAACTATTATTGAAATGTAGACCATAATAGTGTGGTGAAAAAAAAGGAAGTTGTTCTATTTTTACTTGTTCTATTTCAGTGTATGTTAACCATACACCGAAATAGAACAAGGTAAATTTATAGAGCATCGGCGTTCGGCGATCATGTAGACGCGCGCACGATCATGGCCGAACTTCCTTTGATGTTTGTCCGAAAAACCGACACAGCGGCCATTACGCTCGATCATTACCGATCATGGGCAGTTATAGGCGATTATGCCCTCTACACGATCGTGATCGCTAGAATTCGTCCATCATGGCCGATGGTGTATAGGCCCCATAAGGTTCACTGTAGGATTGATGCGTGTTAACTTTTCTACTTCGATTACTACTCATGTCTTATAATCTTAGCTTTTACCTGGTTTCATTCCTTATCGCCTCAACCTTTCAAATTTGTTCCAAAATAAATTTTTAAACAGTTACTTACTTGTGTGGAAGGTCCGGAATCGAGTCTCGAAGTATTGACAGTAAGAGGAAGATAATGTGCAGCCGACTGTGCTTGTTGAATGCATGTTATCGCAGTACGCTAAAAAAAAACATTAAAACTATAAATTTTGAATTTCAATAAATCAAGAAAAATAAACAACTTAGTGAATAGGCATTTTGTGAAACTTCAAAGTGAGAATAAATAGGCTGTAGCCGTAGAGTAATAGTAATAGGCGTTGTAGCGGCGCGGCGCAGGAGAATTCACTACCCCATATCATCTCGTGGATATCGTTAGTGGCGATAGAAGGAAATGACGCAAGAGACGGGCAGTAGCGTCTGCCAAGCGTGGCAACTAGAATATCTCCCCCCTATGTGGCGATCTATGGGCTAAGCCTATGTTCAACAGTGGACTTTTCATTTTGAGGCTGCTTTTGATGTGCTGTGAATGAATAAATTATCTCACTTACATAACACCACGACGGGACACCTCGTGTCTTCTGTGACTCTTGTGTGATAATAATAAGATCGGTGGGAGGTAGGCAGGCTCGAATGCTCATAACTTTTTCCTACGTTAAAATATCCATCTGATAAAAGTGGATAAAGTAAAAATGAGACTGTCTTTGAATAGAGTCTTGTTATAACGATCCGTAAAAACTGACACGGATAAAAAATTCACTGCTTCTTGGCTGTGTGCACCAAAAATGGCGGAAATAGCAAAACAGGCTTTAACTAACTGTAAGTTACGTTACCGGACGTTAAACGTTACCTTCATTTCGTACGTCTTCATATTTAGACCTACCGGTTAGAAGTCACTATTGAGCATAAACTTCCTGAATGTTACTTCATCTAGAAGTTGTGCGCTTGCCGGTTCGAGTCTGCCACTTAACAGTCAACTTTCTTCCCCATCTGTTATCGGATCTTCGAGCTTTATGGCCGGCCCATTGCAACTTAAGTTTTCTGAACAGTTGAATGGATTATGTAAGTTATTTTTGTTCTACAGGATATCCGCCATTATGGATTGTATAATGCAGTAAAACCTCAAGCATAGCATCAATGATTTTATATTTTCTTTCCTTATTGACGTCACGACATGGACCACGATTGACCACCATGGTGCCAGAAAACTCGCACGTTTGTTGCCGCTGGTGATATGATTATACCACCGTCTATCGGAAACCACAAGATCTTCCTAGCATATCTTATTGTTGCCTCCTATGACACCCACGGGACGAAATAGAGTGATGGATTCTTACGCTGCCACCGCACGGTAAGTCGCTAATGTCGCTATCCATCCAACTGAGCCTATAAAAGTCCACCGCTAAACATAGGTTTCCGACATAGATTGCCTCATAGGGAAGTTAGTGCCATAGTTGCCACGCTTGGCAGGCGTAGCGGTAACCGCAACCGTTTATGATTTTGTGTTGTTATCCGTTTTAATTTACCTTTATCACCTCTACCACCACTACAAATATTGCTATAAAATAATATAATATGTAACTTGTCATTTAATGTACATTATGAGTGATATTCAAAGAAAGTTTCATCTCATTAATCCGACATAGATAATAATCAATACATTAACAACATTTATATAATCATGTGATATGCAACGTCACAGTTATAAATTTAATGATGGAAATAATAGTGTTATGTCGCTTCTGCTAATTGATAATGTGCAAAGAAAATATATCAGCGATAGGCATGTACTAGTACAGCTCAATGGCCGTTGCTGGGTCAATAAGTTAATTGTTGCACTTAGATTCGTCGCCTCATAATGTTTACTTGAACATAACGAATTACATGGTAACAAATTACTGCAAAATCTTGGGTTCAAAGTAAAACTAGAAATGCCCAGAATATAGTGATGAAAAACTTTAGACTTAACATAATATTGAAAGGACACTAAATGGTCTGAATTGTTCCTCGATAAATATATAATATATATTTCATTTATTTCCTACATCATTGGAACTGATGTTTTGAATTAACATATTGTGGCTACTAATGGGGAATATACACTGCCAGCCAAAAGTTTAAGACCACACTTAAACAACATAATTATCTATAAATTGTAACGAAATCCCATAAGATAAATAAAAGAAATGTACACCTGCATATTCTATTGTTAATATCGAATATCTAAAGAAGTCATTCTTTTATTTACTTTCAAGTTATTGGACAATAAACATGTATTGTTTTCAAACACCGACAAACGCTGCGTTGGAGCCAGGTGGTAGAGTCGTAATAATATTTTTATGATGGGCTAATAACTTTGCTTTTGTTTTCCATTGGTATTTATATTAGGATATTTAGGATTATTAGGACAATAATTAGGATTATTTAGCTTCTAAAAACACGTGTTTCCGACTTATTATTACCTGAGTTTACATGGTTTTGTTCACAAACAATCTCAATTTGTCTAAACTTGTGGTTTCTACAGTGAAGACGTCTTAAAATGGGAAAAGCACGCGAAATTAGCAGTGAAGTGCGTTCTGCCATCGTTGTTTTACATAATGAAGGCAAATCCGAACGTGAGATTGCTTTACAATTGAAGTTATCGAAGACTGTGTCATGGCACAATAACTCGATACAGGAGACAGGCACTTTTCAAGATCGTCCACGCTCGGGAAGGCCGAGAGCTACCACGTCAAGTGAAGATCATTTCATTGTTGTTACCAGCAAGCGAAATAGACGCTTAACAGCACCGGAAATCCGAGTTGAAGTAAACAAAACCCGAGTTAAACCTTTATCATTGACTACTGTAAAACGGCAACTGAGAGATGCGAAATTGTATGGTCGTGTCGCCGTTCGAAAACCTCTGCTAAGGCCACAAAACAAGAAAAAACATGGAATCAAGCATGGTGGTGGCTCAATTATGGTCTGGGGTTGCTTTTCTAGCCAAGGAACTGGCGATTTGATCAAAATTGACGGAATTATGAAAAAAGATTTTATACGTGGTAGAGCCATGCTGCAGCTATATTAGTAGTATAGTTGTAGTACGAATGGGTCGGCTCGACCGGGGAAGGACCACGCTCTCACAGAATACCAGCGTAAAATAGCAGCTTAACGCTGCTGTGTTTCGTATGGTGAGTGTAGAGAACCGGAGACCCTTTTTACTGGAAAAGAGGCATTCCATCTTAGTCCTCACGGGTGCCAACGCATCTGCATTTTGATTCTTTACTGAGGATAGATGTAGATGTCTATGGGTCACAGCAACCACTTACCATCAGGTGGACTGTGTGCTCGTTTGTCACCCTATCCTATAAAAAAAAAGAGTAGAACAAGAAAAGAAAAAAATTTAGAACAAAATGCCGTTCAATCGGGGTTGCGCTTAATTGGAGATGGATTCATTTTCCAACAGGACAATGATCCTAAGCATAGCTTAAAATTATGCAGAGGATATTTGGAGAAGGAGGCGATTACGTTAACTGCAGCCGAAGGACCAAAAAACCGAAACTAATTTAAAATACTTTATTATAATATAAAAATTACAATAAAATTACTACAACTAAAATAAAAGTGAATCAGATCGATGCTAGATCTAGAATGAATTTTAATTATTACATTAAAAATAAAGTAAAGGTATATTGCAGAGCTCCGATTGCATCCGTTGACGTCAATGCTCACGTTCTGCTGAGTTGCGCCTTGTGCCGCTGCAATGTATCGGGGTCGCTGCTGTGTAGGCTCTTTACCTATGAGGCTATGTTATAACTCCTCCACCCTCAGATCAGCAACTATTTTAGAACTTTGAGAGAAAAAGTTGCTGGTAATGCCTTTCGACTTCAGGATAATGATTCTTAGGAGATTCTTCGGGCTTTTCAGTAGCTATGTTGGGTGTTATTCTGGATCTGTTCTTGCTTCTTAGTCTTGTAGTAGTAACGAACTGAGATTATGATAGCGAATACTACTACGCTTGATAACACGGCGTAAAAGGGAATAGTAGTGTGATATAAAGTTAGGAGATCCATCTCTCTCAGATGAAGTGGTGGTTGCATCATGAGTTGGTCCTGGGCTGCATGGAGTCCTTTCAGGTTGATTGTATTAAGGCTGATTCGTGGTACTGCTGGGGTGCCTTTTCCGTTTACATCCATTGGTATTTTCATTAGTTTCAAGGGATGGCCTTCTACTTGATCGTTAATATTGGTTATGGTAAATTCTTGTGTTCGCAGGAAGCAATTAATTGGTATTGTGGCTAAGTAACTACCCTGTAATGTAGTAATGTCTTCACGCCCGCATACTGTATGGACCTTAGTTGGTTGAGGGAAGGAGATGGTGTAGTGCTTGTCGTCAAGACGCTCCATGGCTTCTTTTGATAGTGCAATGTCGGTTATCTTACAGGATTTCGCTATAGACTGATTGATAATGAGGTTCTGGATACAGTCGGATTGTGTTCAATTTGGGTGTTCGTTGCCTTTTCGCATAGTACCGATTACTCAACTTCGGACATTCTGTCTCCATGTACACGAATTTTTCTCTATTAGTTGCTATTAAAGGATAGGGTGGAATAATAGATTGGTGGTTTTTGTTAGGTACAATGGATAAGCGGAAGAGGTCGAAGGTGTCTTTGGAAATAACAGGAATTTTAGAACAATTACTATTTGATTTTCTGTGAAATAATAACCTGACTTAATGATATCGTAATATTCTCTAGTCTCTAAATTTAATACATGTTCCTTATCATAAATTTGCCTTAATCTTACTAACATAGACTTAATTACCTTAACACTTAACGTAGAATGGTGGGTGCTCGATGCACGACTAAATGCTAATATATTTTCTATCCTATTAAGCTCATTGAGCATATCATCGATATTTTCTGTTAAAATTGTTAGAAGTTGGGCAAACTTGGCATACTTGATGAGGCTACTATCTCTATAAGGCTCTATCTAATAATTGGATAAGTGTTGAGTTAATTTTGTTTTCATTTTCAATTATCTGGTATATTACACTTTATGTTGCAACATCCATTCCTTACTAATGCTAATGTGACTATTGAATTCTGATTCGATCCTATCTTGGTTATCCTTCAAAACTTTTATGGCATTATTATATTTCGCGGCATCTAAATAATCTAGATTACCGGTTACGCTTTTGATCACTGAGCCTAATCCGTCTACTAGACCTCTCTTAGTGCGACTAGGCTCTAAGCTATTTAGTTGTATTAATACTTTATCTAATTTGCTAGAAAGATAGTCCATTTGCAATTCGTACAGTAAGTTGGTGTCGTTATCAAGTCTGTTCTTGTAGTTCTGTAGCTGTACCTGTAATAGGGTTACTTTGTCTCTGATGTCGTCAAGTTTTACATATTGAGGCAATGTATGATAATGAGTTATGAGTCGTTGGTCCAAGTCTAAATGGTAGTAAGCCTGGTCCGTCTTCAAGATATTCAAGTTTTATCTCCTGGGCTTCGATCGTCAGCACGGTCAGTACAGTCAGTAATTTTAGAGTCCTGTAACAATTCGGCAGTTTTAGGTACACGTTTAAGTCTAGACTTCCCTATCGGACCGCGTTTCCTAGACGTGTAAATGTGAATTGGTAGGTCAGCTAGAACATGGTCATGGGTGTAACGTGGGGCCAATTTTGTCAGTTAGCTAGGGGGTTGGAAATGAAAACTTGTTGATTTGGTTGGTATTCAACCTCTGGTTCCCGCGATTTATTCCGATTATTTATTAATGCTGAACGTTCGGATAAAGAATGTTCGTTAATTATTTCATACACTGTTTTCATTTGCTCTCGGTGTGTTAGTATGTATTGCTGCAGTAAGTGTTTTGTCAAGTCGATGTCGATTGGGTCTCTTGGGTTGAAATGTCCATTAACAATATCGTAAGGCCTACATTTAGTGAAACTGTGTACAGAACTATTGTATCCTAGGATAGCATAGGGCATTAGGTTTACTACATGCTCGTCTTTCCTTTGTAGTTTGAGGATTCGCAGATGTTCCAGTATAGTCGAGTGGAACCGCTCTATGTTACCGTTGTCATTAGGACAGTGGGCTAACGTTTTATGATGGTTAATTTTGTGTAATTGTACGAACTCAGTGAATAGCTGGTTCGTAAATTCATCCCATTGTCGGTGACAATAGTAAGAGAAGACCATGATGCGTACAGAAGGTAAGTAGATTTTGCAAAATGCTCAATGCTGTTCCGTCTCTTAGAAGATACGCTTGAGCATATTTGGAGAATACATCTATAAATGTGAGATACTTTTCATTATGTACTGTGAACATGTCCATATGGATAATCTCGAAAGGTTTGGTAGCGGGGGGAACGATATTGAGTTGAGGTTTTATAGGTTTCCTATCGTACTTAGCCTGACCACATATGGTGCATTCATTAATATATTTTGTAATGTGTTCTCTCATCTTAGGCCAATAGTATCGTTTGGAAAGGGCCAGGAAACTCTCGTTGATACCGCGATGGTTGGTTTTACCTTCGTGGTAGTTCTTTATTATTTCTTGTTGTTGCAAATATTCTTTTACATTTTCGACACTTTAGTTAAGACAAGATTCATAGATGAGCTTCTAAATTTATCTTGTAAGATTGGAATGACGTCATACATGCAAAGAGGGGGGTTAATTAGTAATCCGGTTTTGACTTTTGGGTTTACGTATTCTTTTATGGCGTTGACAAGGTCTACTTCCATTTCCGGTTGTCTTATCTGTACAGCTGTTCAGTATGTGTATCAAAGGTTTGGTCACTATTGGTCGTCTTTTTATGTCGCCTATTGTTAATATTAGCTGTCTGTGGAATTTATTAAGAGGTTCGTCGGTGATGGGAATTTCGAGGATCGGATTTTCTTGGCTTGTGTGGGCCGTTAGAGTTGTCGAGCCAGTGCTAGGGGCTGTTTTACTGATGGGTTAGCTAACATAGAACATGATTCTTCGTTATGTATTTCCACCCGTGACATCATCGGCATTGGTGTTATTTTTCCTTTTTGTAAATGACAGAAAATCGTATTCGCTTAATTTTAACTTCCACCTAGTAAGTCGCGAGTTCGGTTCCTTAAGATTCACCCACTGAAGGGGTTTATGATCAGTTAAGATTTTAAAAGTACAGCCAAACAGATAGGGTCTAAAGTACTTGGTTGCCCACACAAGCAAGGAGTTCTTTCTCTATAGTGCTGTAGTTCACTTCGCTCTCATTTAGAGTTCTAGAAGCGTAACATACAGGTTTGTCTGATCCTATGGGTCCCTGAGATAGGATGGCTCCTATCGCTACATTGGATGCGTCAGTGGTTAGGATGAATTCTTTGTTGAAGTCAGGATATTGGAGGATTGGGTCGTTGGTCAAGAGAGTCTTACACTTTTCGAAGCAGTTAATATAGTCTGTGTCAAAGTTATTTTCGTCCCTTTTAGACATTGTGTCAGAGGTTTAGTAATTCGAGCAAAGTCTGGGATGAACTTGCGATAACCTATAAGGCCTAAAACTGTTTAATTTCTTTTGCGGTTTTGGGTAATGGATACTTCTCTATGGCTGATATTTTGCTAGGATTTGGCTTACCATGCTAATTATATGTCCTAAATAAGCGGTTTCAATTTAAGAAACTCGGATTTATCCATTTGTATTTTAAAATTGGATTCCCGTAGTTTCTGAAATACTTTCTCAAGATTTACCATGTGCTCTTGCAAAAAGTGCTGAACACAATAATATCATCTAAGTACACTAGACAAACTGTATTTTGGGTCGCGGGCACGTTATCCATGACACGCTGAAACGTAGATGGTGAGTTCTTTAATCCCATGGGCATCCGTAAGAACTCAAATGCCCATGTTCAACGTTGAATGCTGTTTTCAGGATGTCACTAGGGTTCATTTCGACCTGGTAAAATCCACTGGCTAAATCAAGGTTGTGAAATTGGCAATTTCCTAACTTATCTAGTACATCCGATATATTCGGTTGGGTATTTATCATTAATGGTTTTTCATTTAGCTTCCTAAAGTCGACTACGAGTCGCCATTTAGTCTTCCCAGAAGCATCAACTTTTTGGAACTATCCAGATGGGAGAGCTCCAAGATTCGGATGGACGAATTATACCTTGCTCTAACATTTTACTAATTTGTTGTTTAACTTCGTCTCTATGAACGTATGGTACCGATAGCTTTTAGTATATATCGGTATCTCATCATCAGTGGTCGGATGCTATGCTTTATTTTATTAGTAAATGTTAGTTGTTCGCCTTCTATATAAAAAACGTCAGCGTATTTGGCACATAATCTTTCTAAATTAGCGCGTTCTTCGGCATTTAGATGGTCAGTGCGTAAACGTGATAATACTTCTTTGTAACGTGGGAGTGGTTGAACGTTGTGAGATGACTCGATGTTATACGTCTCGGCACATATTGGGCGATCTGGGAAAAATTATATCGTGCGGAGTCGGGTTAAATACCTCTATAATACCGCGGTTATTCGACACTAATGTTAGACATTTACGCACGCAATTAGAGATATACTGTTCGCTAACTAACGCATCTCCGTCATGGACATTAATAGGTAGTTTTATCAGTTTTGAAGATTGGGATGGTATCACGTCCTCGTAATAATTAACATTCCTAGAGTTATACATTAAGATAGGGTTGTTAGCTAATCGTGTTATAAGTAATCTATCCTTTAAATCTATTCTAGCTTCCCATTTCTCTAATAGGTCGAGACCAATAAGGCCATCGAAGTAATCGTGAAATTTATAAATATATAATTTAATACTATCAGGCTCTTGGAATTCGGGAAAGCATGGAATAGTTATCGAATAATTATTCCTAGTTGTAGCATGCACATTGGTTACCTCGAACGGGTCATAATTTAAAGGTATATGTGAAAAATATTTTTGTATGGCTTCTGGATTTATGAAGGACTGATTCGCCCCGGTATCGATTAGAAATTTTAACGGAGGGTTAGAAATACATATATATGGAAGCTGTCTCTGCGTATGTAAGTTTACTTCTATTTTGGCTTTTTTGAAGAACGAGTCTTTTGAAAATCCTGAGTCGAACTGCTTGTAGAAGGTTGACAGTCTACGTCATCTTGCTCGTTTAACTCAGTTGCGTCATGATATTGGTAGTGCTGTGTGTCGTCATAGTCATAGGTCACAGTATTGGTATAGTCGTCATTATCATTATAGTCGTAATAGTCGTATTGGTGTTCAGGATAATAGTAACTATTGTAATCTGTAAATTCGTTAAAATTCATTTCCCTACTTTTGAAGTAATTTGAAGGTGGCGGGTTACCGTATTTGCGCCAATCGTGACCGGTCAGTCCTGTCGGAGGCATTGGTTTAGGTACGTAATGGCTAACGCCACTCATAGGCTTCGGGCCTGAGTCATGGGGTGGATTCCTATTTGGTAATCTAAACGTATTATGGGGTGTATAATTAAGTGGCAAAGCATGCGGAACATTTGTTGAGTTCGCGTAGGCATATTATACTGTGGTGGCATGTTAGGCCTGAAAGCTTGTTGTTGTGGTACATGTAAAGGTCGCTGTAAATTAGGCATTGGCATCGGTGCAGGAAAACTGAATGGTTTTTGCAAAGGTAAGGTCATATGGCTAGGTTGAAGAGGCTTAGGTGCTTGAGGTCTCAGCGAAAGATTCACCGCGTTGTTGCAAGTACATAACGTTCAGTTCTTCCTGTACAAACTCCAAGGCTTTTCAACGGTATCAGGACGCATGCAACGTATTCGTGAGCCAAGTGGCTCCTTTAAACCGCGCGGCTTGCTTCGTTAGATTTTATATAATATACGTTTGGCTTCTATTGTAGTATGCAAGGTTTCATGAAGCGTAACATACGTCATGATAGTGCTGAACAGTGTCTGACATCGTGCATAAAATTCTTGGGGAGAGCTGTTTCCCTGAGTAGCTAACGAGAGGTCATTGTAGAGCGCCGTTTCGTCTCTTTGATCCGAAAAGTTATTGATTAATGCTGTACGAATGCCATGCCAGCTTTCAGGAATACCATTTGAATTTAAAGTGGTCGCATGGGTCCAGTTATTAATTTAATATCCCGTTAAGCAGCATAAGTTTGATAGTTCACTGCCAGGATCATTACTTAGGTATGCAGCACATATTTGGTCACATAATTTTATAAATCTAGTTAGTACATTAGGGTTGCCGTCGAACTCTGGCACTGGGCGTAAAACTTTAAAAATAGTGTCAGGGTCGTGGGCCATTTTCGATTCCTCGGTAATTATATCTAACTCTAAATAACAACTTAAATCTCTATTATAATCTAAACTCTGTCTACGTGGCTGCCTACGCGATGTAGGGTCACAGTGGGATGATTTCCTGGATGGAAAATTTTGACAGGAAAGATTTACACTAGGAAAAGGAAGCAACACTAGATAAAATTCTGGTGTACTTACATAAAATCTCTCGGTTTCTCAGGATCGATGTCTTGATGTATCCTCTTGGCTCGCAGTTGGTCCGTAGTAGATTCGAATACTCGTTTAAAGCTTGAAAGCTACGATAGCCTAACTAACTTTTGAGTATCCTACCGACTGCGCCAATTACGTTAACTGCAGCCGAAGGACCCAAAAACCGAAACTAATTTAAAATACTTTATTATAATATAAAATTACAATAAAATTACTACAACTAAAATAAAAGTGAATCAGATCGATGCTAGATCTAGAATGAATTTTAATTATTACATTAAAAATAAAGTAAAGGTATATTGCAGAGCTCGATTGCATCCGTTGACGTCAATACGTTCTGCTGAGTTGCGCCTTGTGCCGCTGCAATGTATCAGGGTCGCTGCTGTGTAGGCTCTTTACCTATGAGGCTATGTTATAACTCCTCCACCCTCAGATCAGCAACTATTTTAGAACTTTGAGAGAAAAAGTTGCTGGTAATGCTTTCGACTTCGGATAATGATTCTTAGGAGATTCTTCGGGCTTTTCGTGCTATGTTGGGTGTTATTCTGGATCTGTTCTTGCTTCTTAGTCTTGTAGTAGTAACGAACTGAGATTATGATAGAGAATACTACTACGCTTGATAACACGGCGTAAAAGGAATAGTAGTGTGATATAAAGTTAGGAATCCATCTCTCTCAGATGAAGTGGTGGTTGCATCATGAGTTGGTCCTGGGCTGCATGGGTCCTTTCAGGTTGATTGTATTAAGGCTGATTCGTGGTACTGCTGGGGTTGCCTTCCGTTTACATCCATTGGTATTTTCATTAGTTTCAAGGGATGGCCTTTTATGATCGTTAATATTGGTTATGGTAAATTCTTGTGTTCGCAGGAAGCAATTGGTATTGTTGGCTAAGTAACTACCCTGTAATGTAGTAATGTCTTCACGCCCGCATACTATGGACCTTAGTTGGTTGAGGAAGGAGATGGTGTAGTGCTTGTCGTCAAGACGCTCCATGGCTTCTTTTGATAGTGCAATGTCGGTTATCTTACAAGATTTCGCTATAGACTGATTGATAATGAGGTTCTGGATACAGTCGGATTGTGTTCGATTTGGGTGTTCGTTGCCTTTTCGCATAGGTACCGATTACTCAACTTCGGACATTCTGTCTCCATGTACACGAATTTTTCTCTATTGTTGCTATTAAAGGATAGGGTGGAATAATAGATTGGTGGTTTTGTTAGGTACAATGGATAAGCGGAAGAGGTCGAAGGTGTCTTTGGAAATAACAGGATTTTAGAACAATTACTATTTGATTTTCTGTGAAATAATAACCTGACTTAATGATATCGTAATATTCTCTAGTCTCTAAATTTAATACATGTTCCTTATCATAAATTTGCCTTAATCTTACCATAGACTTAATTACCTTAACACTTAACGTAGAATGGTGGGTGCTCGATGCACGACTAAATGCTAATATATTTTCTATCCTATTAAGCTCATTGAGCATATCATCGATATTTTCTGTTAAAATTGTTAGAAGTTGGGCAAACTTGGCATACTTGATGAGGCTACTATCTCTATAAGCGGCTCTATCTAATAATTGGATAAGTGTTGAGTTAATTTTGTTTTCATTTTCAATTATCTGGTATATTACACTATTATGTTGCAACATCCATTCCTTACTAATGCTAATGTGACTATTGAATTCTGATTCGATCCTATCTTGGTTATCCTTCAAAACTTTTTAGCATTATTATATTTCGCGGCATCTAAATAATCTAGATTACCGGTTACGCTTTTGATCACTGAGCCTAATCCGTCTACTAGACCTCTCTTAGTGGGGTGCAGAGTCAGAAGTCCTCCACGTGTGCCTGGTAGTTGCGGGTCCCTCTAGATACGTCTGGAGGAGCAGCTACTAGCCAGTGCACCAGGGCGCGACAGTAATCTTCCTCGAAAATGAGAAGAAATTCTTACTCCTTGGGAAGGTTACTGCCGCGGCTAATTATTCTGACATGGGTGGGGTCCGTCCCGGACCAACGGCGCGTTCACTGCGTGCCCTCCTGATCAGCAGAGGGCAGCAGAGGAGTGAGGGCAGGCTCGGTGTGCACTTACCCTGCCTCCGGGCAGACAGTGAAGGATTCATCCTTTGCTGTCACCGCCGGTCTCGTAATCCCAGTATCGAAGTGTCGTGGATCATGTCTCGCGGCTTTGATTGGGACCGAGGGTCTTGGCTTAACCGCCCGGACCGCGAGGAGAAACCTCTATAAAAGAGTTACTGAATCTCAAGCGGCGACGCACCGCGAGGATGGATGGCTGACGGGGTTCTACGAACAAATCAGTCGATAGTGCGCTCTCGCCAGGGTACCTGCAGACCCCTGGCGGTAATAAATCCTCTAAATCTGCTTACCTTGGTAAGGGTCACTGCCAAGGTGGACCTTTAATACTCCCATACTCGTGGGTACAAATATGGAAATAAAACCAAAACCGCCGACAACGGCAACATAGAGGAGAGGAGGAACGATGCGGGGACAGAGTCCGACGCCGCATCGAGCAGCGTGGGAGGCTCAGAGGCTCCCGACGCGTGGAGCCTGGGACCGCGGAGACCAGTAAGTTCTCTTCAGCGGTCCAGGCGGGATGGCGACCAGGGTCGTCAGCCGATGAAGAGGCTTCGGCGGAAAATCCCACCAACAGGCGGGGCGGGCTGAGAGGCAAGGGGAGGGGCCCTCTGACAATCAGAGCCGAACAAGCGGCAAAGCATGCCGAGGAGGGCGCCACCCGGCGATACGGCTCGGGTATCAGGCGAAGAGACGGATGCGACTGGCGGCTCCGAGGTGGAGCGTAAGGCCAGATTCGCAGGAGGTGGAGGCCGCGATCAAGGTCGTGGCCACAAGCAAAGGCCTCCTCAAAGTTAAAGGCCATTCCGCGGCCTCCGCCTCCATCATGGCTGCAGGCCAACTGGTAGCGGAGCTGCGGGCGGATGTGGCCGCCTGACGTCCGCCATGGAGACTCTCCAGAAGGAGAACGAGAAGCTCCGCGCAGACCTGGCCAGTCTACGTGAGCCTGCCTCTCGCGCGGCGCCCCAGACGCAGCGCCCAAGCCAGCCCGTGCCGATGGAGAACCAGGTTCTGAACCTGGTCCGGCAGGGCTGGCTGCCTTCAACACCGGTTCTCCGTGCTGGAGGGCATCGTCCTGCGGCCCCCTAGGGCAAACAAGACGGCGAGGGCCGGCAACGGTCTCGTGCGCGGCGGCCTGCCGCATCAAGCCGGGGCCGTCCAGCCAGCCTTCGGGCGGGGCTGCGGTGCCCCTCCTCCTGAAAAGCCGGCTCCGGCAAAACCGGTACCGGCTGAACCGGCTCAGCTAAGCCGGCAACAGGAAGGAGGCAAGGCGAAGGCAAAAAGGGCAAAGCGGCAGCAGGGCGGTGGCTGCGCCAGCCCCAGTGCCTGCGGCGAATGTGCCAGCGCCAGCGGCAAGCCAGCTGCCGCCGCCACCGCCCCTCAGCTCCTACACCTCCCGCGGCTGAAGCCGGTTGGCAGGTGGTCGGGGAAAAAATAAGAAGAGAGCAGCCAAAGGCCAAGAGCAGGAGCGGCAGCGCCAGTTCAGGGCGCGCAAGATCGCGGCTAGGCTCCGCGAACCGCAGCTGTAGTGATTACACCAGCCGGACGCGAAAAGAAGGGCGTTACCTACCGCGATCTGCTCGCAAAGCGAAAGAGGCGGTGGATCTCGGGGAGCTCAGGATCACCGGGGCCTCCGGCTCAAAGTCACCCAGACAGGGCCCGTATGCTGGAGATCCCAGGGAATCAGTGGCGCGACCGCGGACGCTCTGGCTGCGAAGCTCAGAGCGTCCCTGGACGCGGACGAGGCCAGTGTCCAGGCCCGTCAGATGCGCAGACCTGCGCATCGCGGGTCTGGACGACTCGGTATCGGAGGAGGTTGGTGGCCGCCGTCGCCAGGTCCGGGGGGTGCACTACTGACCAGATCAGGTCAGGCGCCATACGCCCGGTCCAACAGGGTATGCATGCCGCCACGGTGTGCTGCCCTGTTACGGCGGCCAAAACCATAGTGGAGGGCCGAAGGCTTCTGGTGGGCTGGGTCTCAGCGCAGGTTAAGCTGCTGGAGGCCAGACCTCTGAGTGCTACCGCTGTCTCGTGGGGCACCACGTATCGGTGAAATGCGCCTCGGAGGTTGACCGCAGTGGCCTTTGCTTCCGCTGCTGTCAGCCCGGACACATATCGGCGACCTGCTGCGCCACGCCGCACTGTGATGCATGTGCGGCGACCGGCAAGCCAGCCGATCACCGGGCCGGAAGCAGGGCCTGCGTGCCACCCGCAAGGCCAAGGCCGCGGGTGAGGAGGCCTCCGCCGCCACCGCCTCTGGCCACCGCCGCAGTCGCGACTGCCGCCGCCGCCGCTGTCGCTGTCGCTGCCGCCGCCGCCGCGACACCGACGCCCGCAGAGGCGCCCCGTGGAGGAAGCTGAAATGGAATGCCTATAACGGCTGATTAGCTTCCTCCAGGCGAATATCAACCACTGCGCCTGTGCTCAGGATCTGTTGCTCCAGAGCATGGCGCAGTGGTCGATTATCGCTGTGGTCGCTGAGCCGTATTTTGTCTGGCCTAGGGAGGACTGGGTGGCGGACCTTAACGGCTCAGTGGCCATCATTTCTTCAGCCGCCGCCGGTACCCGACCCCTGAAGGTGTCAGGAGGGTCAGGGGTGCGTAGCAGCACAGTTCGGGAGTTCGTCATTGTGGGGTGTACTTCTCCCGAACCGATCTCTCGCCGAGTTTCACAACTCTCTTGCAGAGCTGAGAGCAGTCGTCGTCGGAAGCTATCCCTCCCGTACTTGTCCTCAGGGACTTCAATGCCAAGAACTTGGCTTGGGGTTCTCGTCGTACAGATGTGCGGGGTAGGATGATGGAAGACTGGGCTCTGGAGACAGGCCTGGTCGTCCTAAATCGGGGTTCTGTCCCCACGTGTGCGGATGCAGGGCGAGTCGGTGGTGGACATTTCGTTCGCTAGCCCGCTCTGTCGCCGCGTGCCATTGACTGGCGTGTCATGGAGGTGGGGACCTACTCCGACCACCGGTACATCCGGTTTGACGTCTCCACAGCCCGAGCGCCAGTCCTACAGGCCGAGTGGTCCGCGTTGGGCGCTGAAGCAGCTGGACCGGGAGCTCCTCCTGGAAGCCTCGATCGTGCAGGCCTGGGTGTCATCACCGGACAGGCCTGCCGACGTCAATGATGAGGCAGGGTGGTTCCAGGAGGCCATGTCCGGATATGTGACGTGGCAATGCCCGCGTCCGGCCAGGAAGTGCCGGCGTCAGGTGTATTGGTGGTCGCGTGAGCTGACGTCTCTGCGCGAGGCGTGTGTCGCCGCGCGGCACCTTACGCCAGGCATCGCAGGCTCGCATTCGTCCACCGATGCGGCAGATGAGGCGGGGAGCTGTGAGGATACAGGCGGCGAAGACCGCCTCCGGGAGCTGTCCTGCGGGCCCGGATCGGGCCCGTGGAGATGCTGGAGACTCTCGATAGAGATCCGTGGGGCGCCCTTACAAGATGGTGCGGGATAAACTCCGCACCTGGGCCCCATGACGCAGAGTCTCCGGCCTCAGCTCGTGGAGGATGTGGTGAGCGCTCTGTTCCCTGCGCAGGGCCCCCGCCCTATGGCTCCGCCACCTGCGGTGCCGGAAGCGGACCACCAGGACGACGACGACGACATCCCGGAAGGGACCGGGGTGAACCTGAGTGGCGGTACGTAGGCTCAAGGCCAGGAATACCGCCCAGGACCCGATAACGCCTGGCACCTGGGTCCTGGCCTCGGAGCTCTCAGGCCCCCTGGAGGGGCTCTAAGCGCATGCTTGGAGGCCAATTCCCGCTTCGTTGGAAGACGGGGAGGCTGGTCCTCATTCGGAAGCCGGGCGCCCTGCGGACTCTCCGTCACATACCGGCCCGTGGTGCTGCTCGACGAGGTGGGCAAGCTCTTTGAAGAGTAATTGCAAACCGCCTCGCCGAGCACCTTGCGGGACAGGGCCGGATCTTGCGGAACACCAGTTTGGTTTCCGAGGCGCTCTACAGTGGACGCCATCATGCGTGAGCCCTCACGACGGGGATGCAGTGGCCGGGGTTTGTATTGGCGGTGTCTCTCGACATCGCCAACGCCTTCAACTCCATGCCCTGGAGCTGCATTAGGGAGGCACTCCGGTATCACCGGGTGCCGACCTATCTCCGTATGATCGGACTATCGGCGGACAGGGCCGTCATCTACCCAGTCGAAACGGTGAGTGGAACCGGCGAGAGATGTCGTGCGGTGTCCCACAGGGTTCGGTTCTGGGGCCGCCCTGTGGAACATCGGTTACGACTGGGTGCTGCGCGCCGACCTCCCTACCGGCGTCAGCGTAGTTTGCTACGCTGACGATACGCTGGTACTGGCACAGGGGGTCGTACGAGGCGGCGGCGGAAACTATGACACGCGGGGCTGCGATAGTCGTTGAGAGGATCCGGCAACTGGGTCTCGGTGGCTCTGCACAAGTCCGAGGCCATGCACTTCCATGGTCTCGGAACAGGCCACCACTGGGATCCTCAGTGATGGTAGGAGGGTATCCGTCGGCGTCGGTCGACGTTGAAGCACCTAGGACTCGTCCTCGACGGCCGATGGAACTTCGTTGAGCACTTCCGACGTTTGGCTCCCAAACTGGAACGGACCGGGCTGCCTTCAGGCGGCTCCTGCCGAACCTGGGGGCCAAACGCCTCTGCCGGAGGCTCTACGCGGGGATCGTGAGGTCCATGGCTTTACAGGGCGGTGTGGGCGCGTGGTTTGGCGCGGCTTGCCGTCCACCACCTAAACGCGCCCCAAGGGTGGTTGCCGTAAAGATGGTTCGCGGCTACCGCACGATCTCCCGCGAGGCGGCGAGCCTCCTTGCTGGATTGCCGCCATGGGATCTGGAGGCGATAGTCCTCGCGCGCCTGCACGAATGGCGCGCGGCACTATGCCGGAAACCCTGCCGCGGCGAGTTGTCGCGCAGCGGGCAGACTTCCGGCATGATCTCATGGCGACATGGAGGCGACTGTCGCAACCCCGTGCTGGGCACGCCACTATAGCGGCGATAAGACCCTCTTTGAGGTGGCGAGAGACGCCACGGTGTCTCTCACCTTCCGCCTGACGCAGGTCCTCACCGGACACGGTGTGTTCGGAGGTTCCTGCACCGAATCAGGCGGGAGAAACGCCAGGTGCTCCACTGCGAGGATCGACCGGAGGACACGGTGGAGCACACCGTGGAGTGTGCCCTGCTTGGGCGGAGCACCGCCGTGTACTCGTGCGGCGATGGGCGGCGACCTCGCGTCCGGCCCTGGTCGAAGCCATGGTCGGGCGAGACGGAATGAGATGCCGTCACCACCTTCTGCGAAGCAGTGATGCTAGCGAAGGAGGTGGCGGAGCGGGAGAAGGAAGAGCAACAGCTCCGCCCGGCCGCGGGAGACGCCCCGGCGTCGGGGCTACGTCGTGGCCCCTGACCACCGTAGGCGCGGACCTGTGGACGGCGAGCAATGGGTAGCTCGCCGTCCGTCCGTCTAACGACGACAGGCCGTGTCGACGGCGCGTTTTGTTCCACGCGCCTCAAAGAGCTGTCAGCAGCGTGAAGGGCCCGCAGGGCCGACGCCTGCCAGGGCTGCGGGCTGTTCGAAGAGATACCGCGGCTCCGGAACGTAAGGGCACTGAAGGAACACGGATGGTTTTAGTCAGTAAAGTCTGCCTCCCTTCCGCTCCACCCAGCGAAGGCGTCATTAGATGATTTTCCATCCGCAAAAAAAAAAAAAAAGACCTCTAGTGCGACTAGGCTCTAAGCTATTTAGTTGTATTAATACTTTATCTAATTTGCTGAAAGATAGTCCATTTGCAATTCGTACAGTAAGTTGGTGTCGTTATCAAGTCTGTTCTTGTAGTTCTGTAGCTGTACCTGTAATAGGTTACTTTGTCTCTGATGTCGTCAGTTTACATATTGAAGAAATGTATGATAGTGAGTTATGAGAGTCGTTGGTCCAAGTCTAAATGGTAGTAGGCCTGGTCCGTCTTCAAGATATTCAAGTTTTATCTCCTGGGCTTCGATCGTCAGCACGGTCAGTACAGTCAGTAATTTTAGAGTCCTGTAACAATTCGGCAGTTTAGGTACGTTTAAGTCTAGACTTCCCTATCGGACCGCGTTTCCTAGACGTAAATGTGAATAATTGTAGGTCAGCTAGAACATGGTCATGGGTGTAACGTGGGGCCAATTTTGTCAGTTAGCTAGGGGTTGGAAATGAAAACTTGTTGATTTGGTTGGTATTCAACCTCTGGTTCCCGATTTATTCCGATTATTTATTAATGCTGAACGTTCGGATAAAGAATGTTCGTTAATTATTTCATACACTGTTTTCATTTGCTCTCGGTGTGTTAGTATGTATTGCTGCAGTAAGTGTTTTGTCAAGTCGATGTCGATTGGGTCTCTTGGGTTGAAATGTCCATTAACAATATCGTAAGGCCTACATTTAGTGAAACTGTGTACAGAACTATTGTATCCTAGGATAGCATAGGGCATTAGGTTTACTACATGCTCGTCTTTCCTTTGTAGTTTGAGGATTCGCAGATGTTCCAGTATAGTCGAGTGGAACCGCTCTATGTTACCGTTGTCATTAGGACAGTGGGCTAACGTTTTATGATGGTTAATTTTGTAATTGTACGAACTCAGTGAATAGCTGGTTCGTAAATTCGGTCCCATTGTCGGTGACAATAGTAAGAGGAAGACCATGATGCGTACAGAAGGTAAGTAGATTTTGCAAAATGCTCAATGCTGTTCCGTCTCTTAGAAGATACGCTTGAGCATATTTGGAGAATACATCTATAAATGTGAGATACTTTTCATTATGTACTGTGAACATGTCCATATGGATAATCTCAAAGGTTTGGTAGCGGGGGAACGATATTGAGTTGAGGTTTTATAGGTTTCCTATCGTACTTAGCCTGACCACATATGGTGCATTCATTAATATATTTTGTAATGTGTTCTCTCATCTTAGGCCAATAGTATCGTTTGGAAAGGGCCAGGAAACTCTCGTTGATACCGCGATGGTTGGTTTTACCTTCGTGGTAGTTCTTTATTATTTCTTGTTGTTGCAAATATTCTTTTACATTTTCGACTTCCACTTTAGTTAAGACAAGATTCATAGATGAGCTTCTAAATTTATCTTGTAAGATTGGAATGACGTCATACATGCAAAGAGGGTTAATTAGTAATCCGGTTTTGACTTTTGGGTTTACGTATTCTTTTATGGCGTTGACAAGGTCTACTTCCATTTCGGTTGTCTTATCTGTACAGCTGTTCAGTATGTATCAAAAGGTTTGGTCACTATTGGTCGTCTTTTATGTCACCTACAATTGTTAATATTAGCTGTCTGTGGAATTTATTAAGAGGTTCGTCGGTGATGGGAATTTCGAGGATCGGATTTTCTTGGCTTGTGTGGGCCGTTAGAGTTGTCGAGCCAGTGCTAGGGGCTGTTTTTACTGATGGGTTAGCTAACATAGAACATGATTCTTCGTTATGTATTTCCACCGTGACAGCGCATCGGCATTGGTGTTATTTTTCCTTTTTGTAAATGACAGAAAAATCGTATTCGCTTAATTTTAACTTCCACCTAGTAAGTCGCGAGTTCGGTTCCTTAAGATTCATTACCCACTGAAGGGGTTTATGATCAGTTAAGATTTTAAAAGTACGGCCAAACAGATAGGGTCTAAAGTACTTGGTTGCCCACAATGGCAAGGAGTTCTTTCTCTATAGTGCTGTAGTTCGCTTCGCTCTCATTTAGAGTTCTAGAAGCGTAACATACAGGTTTGTCTGATCTATGGGTCTCTGAGATAGGATGGCTCCCTATCGCTACATTGGATGCGTCAGTGGTTAGGATGAATTCTTTGTTGAAGTCAGGATATTGGAGGATTGGGTCGTTGGTCAAGAGAGTCTTACACTTTTCAGAAGCAGTTAATATAGTCTGTGTCAAGAGTTATTTTCGTCCCTTTTTAGACATTGTGTCAGAGGTTTAGTAATTCGAGCAAAGTCTGGGATGAACTTCCGATAATAACCTATAAGGCCTAAAACTGTTTAATTTCTTTTGCGGTTTTGAGTAATGGATACTTCTCTATGGCTGATATTTTGCTAGGATTTGGCTTAATGCCATCTTTGCTAATTATATGTCCTAAATAAGCGGTTTCAATTTAAACTCAGATTTATCCATTTGTATTTTAAAATTGGATTCCCGTAGTTTCTGAAATACTTTCTCAAGATTTACCATGTGCTCTTGCAAAGAAGTGCTGAACACAATAATATCATCTAAGTACACTAGACAAACTGTATTTTGGAGGTCGCGGAGCACGTTATCCATGACACACTGAAACGTAGATGGCGAGTTCTTTAATCCCATGGGCATCCGTAAGAACTCGAAATGCCCATGTTCAACGTTGAATGCTGTTTTCGGGATGTCACTAGGGTTCATTTCGACCTGGTAAAATCCACTGGCTAAATCCAAGGTTGTGAAGTATTGAATTTCCTAACTTATCTAGTACATCCGATATATTCGGGATTGGGTATTTATCATTAATGGTTTTCATTTAGCTAAAGTCGACTACGAGTCGCCATTTAGTCTTCCAGAAGCATCAACTTTTTAGGAACTATCCAGATGGGAGAGCTCCATGCAGATTTGGATGGACGAATTATACCTTGCTCTAACATTTTACTGATTTGTTGTTTAACTTCGTCTCTATGAACGTATGGGTACCGATAGCTTTTAGTATATATCGGTATCTCATCAGTGGTCGGATGCTATGCTTTATTTTATTAGTAAATGTTAGTTGTTCGCCTTCTATATAAAAAACGTCAGCGTATTTGGCACATAATCTTTCTAAATTGCGTTCTTCTTCGCATTTAGATGGTCAGTGCGTAAACGTGATAATACTTCTTTAACGTGGGAGTGGTTGAACGTTGTGAGATGACTCGATGTTATACGTCTCGGCACATATTGGGCGATCTAGGGAGAAAATTATATCGTGCGGAGTCGGGTTAAATACCTATATACCGCGGTTATTCGACACTAATGTTAGACATTCGCTTATGACGCAATTAGAGATATACTGTTCGCTAACTACTTGCATCTCCGTCATGGACATTAATAGGTAGTTTTATCAGTTTTGAAGATTGGGATGGTATCACGTCCTCGTAATAATTAACATTCCTAGAGTTATACATTAAGATAGGGTTGTTAGCTAATCGTGTTATAAGTAATCTATCCTTTAAATCTATTCTAGCTTCCCATTTCTCTAATAGGTCGAGACCAATAAGGCCATCAAGTAATCGTGAAATTTATAAATATATAATTTAATACTATCAGGCTCTTGGAATTCAGGAAAGCATGGAATAGTTATCGAATAATTATATAGTTGTAGCATGCACATTGGTTACCTCGAACGGGTCATAATTTAAAGGTATATGTGAAAAATATTTTTGTATGCTTCTGGATTTATGAAGGACTGATTCTTGGTATCGATTAGAAATTTTAACGGAGGTTAGAAATACATATATATGGAAGCTGTCTCTGCGTATGTAAGTTTACTTCTATTTTGGCTTTTTTGAAGAACGAGTCTTTTGAAAATCCTGAGTCGAACTGCTTGTAGAAGGTTGACAGTCTACGTCATCTTGCTCGTTTAACTCAGTTGCGTCATGATATTGGTAGTGCTGTGTGTCGTCAGTCATAGGTCACAGTATTGGTATAGTCGTCATTATCATTATAGTCGTAATAGTCGTATTGGTGTTCAGGATAATAGTAACTATTGTAATCTGTAAATTCGTTAAAATTCATTTCCCTACTTTTGAAGTAATTTGAAGGTGGCGGGTTACCGTATTTGCGCCAATCGTGACCGGTCAGTCCTGTCGGAGGCATTGGTTTAGGTACGTAATGGCTAACGCCACTCATAGGCTTCGGGCCTGAGTCATGGGGTGGATTCCTATTTGGTAATCTAAACGTATTATTATGGGGTGTATAATTAGGTGGCAAAGCGCGGAACATTTGAGTTCGCGTAGGCATATTATACTGTGGTGGCATGTTAGGCCTGAAAGCTTGTTGTTGTGGTACATGTAAAGGTCGCTGTAAATTAGGCATTGGCATCGGTGCAGGAAAACTGAATGGTTTTTGCAAAGGTAAGGTCATATGGCTAGGTTGAAGACTTAGGTGCTTGAGGTTTCCTCAGCGAAAGATTCACCGCGTTGTTGCAAGTACATAACGTTCAGTTCTTCCTGTACAAACTCCAAGGCTTTTCAACGGTATCAGGACGCATGCAACGTATTCGTGAGCCAAGTGGCTCCTTTAAACCGCGTACGAAGCTTGCTTCGTTAGATTTTTATATAATATACGTTTGGCTTCTATTGTAGTGTGCAAGGTTTCATGAAGCGTAACATACGTCATGATAGTGCTGAACAGTGTCTGACATCGTGCATAAAATTCTTGGGGAGAGCTGTTTCCCTGAGTAGCTAACGAGAGGTCATTGTAGAGCGCCGTTTCGTCTCTTTGATCCGAAAAGTTATTGATTAATGCTGTACGAATGCCATGCCAGCTTTCAGGAATACCATTTGAATTTAAAGTGGTCGCGGCGGGTCCAGTTATTTAATTTAATATCTCGTTAAGCAGGCATAAGTTTGATAGTTCACTGCCAGGATCATTACTTAGGTATGCAGCACATATTTGGTCACATAATTTTATAAATCTAGTTAGTACATTAGGGTTGCCGTCGAACTCTGGCACTGGGCGTAAAACTTTAAAAATAGTGTCAGGGTCGTGGGCCATTTCGATTCCTCGGTAATTATATCTAACTCTAAATAACAACTTAAATCTCTATTATAATCTAAACTCTGTCTACGTGGCTGCCTACGCGATGTAGGGTCACAGTGGGATGATTTCCTTGGATGGAAAATTTTGACAGGAAAGATTTACACTAGGAAAAAGGAAGCAACACTAGATAAAATTCTGGTGTACTTACATAAATTTCATCTCGGTTTCTCGGGATCGATGTCTTGATGTATCCTCTTGGCTCGCAGTTGGTCCGTAGTAGATTCGAATACTCGTTTAAAGCTTGAAAGCTACGATAGCCTAACTAACTTTTGAGTATCCTACCGACTGCGCCAATTACGTTAACTGCAGCCGAAGGACCCAAAAAAAACCGAAACTAATTTAAAATACTTTATTATAATATAAAAATTACAATAAAATTACTACAACTAAAATAAAAGTGAATCAGATAGATGCTAGATCTAGAATGAATTTTAATTGTTACATTAAAAATAAAGTAAAGGTATATTGCAGAGCTCGATTGCATCCGTTGACGTCAATGCTCACGTTCTGCTGAGTTGCGCCTTGTGCCGCTGCAATGTATCAGGGTCGCTGCTGTGTGGGCTCTTTACCTATGAGGCTATGTTATAACTAGGCACAAGGGGTGTTAAAAAACATGGTTTAGCCTCCTCAGAGCCCGGATCTCAATCCCATTGAACTTTTGTGGGAATTGTGGTCCATCCTCGCGAGAAGAAATGTGGAATGCTTTGCGCGAAATTTGGAGTAATATATCACAAGACACTATCAACAAATTGATTGCACGTATGCCGAGACTTGTGAAAAAAGTCATAGAATGCAGAGGAGGATTTTTTGATGAAAAAGCAGTTTAGCTAACTATAGCCTTTTTTAGCATGGACTGTTAATATTTCTTTACGCTTTTCAAGTATATTGATTGTCAAAAAGTGTTTTATTGGATGATTTAACAGTTTAACTAAGCATTTAATATTTTATTGGAGTTTTATTTAATTTTCCTACTTTAATTAAGGTGGTCTTAAACTTTTGGCCGGCAGTGTACATATGTGTGGTAATAAAGACTAACATTTACCTGCAACTTCTCCATCCTAATGCTGCACCAATTTTGATTTTATGTTATGGGCGCAAAGTAAAGATTTCCCTTCTTAGAATAAAACAGGTTTTCCCGCCTCTCTAAATGTCTCGAAGAAAAATAACTTTGGACATGTATTTGTTGTATAAAACCAACAATATGTGTCAATTTTTCATTTTATATTTTACATTTAGATTTATTTTACTTAAAATTAAAACAAGATTTTCTTTCTCAAATTGTCACTAGAAATCTGACATGAATTAGGTATATCAGGTGCACTGTAAAATAAGGCTAGCCCAGCCATCTAATAAATAATATAAGTTTTGGTATAATCCCAACTCCATCAGCTACACAAAATATTGGAGCGCGAAAATGCCTGATCTAATTCTCCAGGTAGATTTCTCTACTTTATCCAAGAAGACAACTTATTTTACTGTCTTTAATAATAGATGGTAATAAACTTCATCCCATGTAATTTATTAAATTAATATATTTTCACTTCAATAATTGTTACTACATTACTTATTATGTTAAAGTTCAAACTCCATTAAACATGTCTGTAAATTTCTCACTGACCATTGCTCTAGCTGCTACATGATTACAACAATGTAAAACGAATTTTCTTCTTTATCAGCCTGTACAACTAAACTGCTGGACATGTGCCGCTCCCTTCCAGGATTTCGCGTCGGTCCCGCACCAGTGACACGGCGGCTACCCGTCGCTGATCTGGGTATTTATTTAACAGCTGGCCTTAAACGGGATAGTATACTACCATCTATTGGAAGCCATAAGACTTTTTTTTGCATTTTCCATAGTCTCCTCTTATAACACCCACAGAATGAAATGAGGTTAGAATTCTCTTACAACATACCACATGGCAAGCTATATTTAGAAACTCCTTTTAAAATAACTCCAATCCATTTAATAAGTTTAAAATTAAGAAAAATATTATTTTTATTACAAATGTAAGTACCTTGATAATATGTAGGTTGAAAACAAATGCAACATACCAAATGCAACTCCATCTGATCACAAAGTGAAGAATTCTTCTAAATTTTATCAAATCTTGGTACAGGATTATCAATGCCTTTTCTGAAATACAAAATTTATAGTATTTGTTTTTTCTTGCATTTAAAATTTAGATTGTCACAGTATGGTCCTGAGCCACCTTCATACTTCGATTACATGCAAGTTTCGTCAGGTCATCTCTTTATCAAGTGGGGTTTGCTCAACACTCCACTTTCCAGTATGAGACTTCCAGTCAAGAAACTTTTTTCCCCATCAGTTCTGGCAATCTACGGGAGACGCCTATGTTCAGCAGTGGACATGCATTCCAATATACATATTTCAGTTTTTCAAGTGTACTGCTCTTAGAGTATACAAAAGCACTTATGTATACTCTAAGGTACTGCTGATTATATACACCTTTAAACATGAGCCAACTAGCATACTCCATAGGATATCCTTGCATTGGTAATGCACTTACACCAGGAGATGTTTACTCTTGTTGCGAATATCAATCATATGTGCACATGAATCACGTTACTGATCAACCTACAAGGCTCTGGCAACTAACTGGAGGCAGAAACTGGGAGTATGGCAGAGTGATAGGAAACAGCATAAGCAGTGTAATGGCTCTTATGCTTTTAACCATTTTACATGCTAACACCTACTTATTCAGAATGGTGAGTATCGACAAATGAGACCCTCTTAAGGAAACTTCTTAGTCCTTAGGGTGACAATGCATCTGCATTTTGATTATTAGATAGATGTAAATGTCTATGGGCCACAGCACCCACTTACCATCTGGTAGACTGTGTGCTCGTTTGTCACCCTTATTAAATACATTAAATAACCCTATAAAATATATTTAATGAAATGGATGCCAGCTGGTACATGCATTTTCAAAGAACTATGTTAAAGAGTTCTTATGGGATGTGGTTGATAATGATAATCAAAATTTATTATAATATACTTATTTGAATTTGGTGGTTAGAATGGATTTCACCATTAATCAGCTAACCTCGTCTAAAAAGTTTACTCACTGAGAATTTGAATCAATATTGTGATTCTGATGCAAAATTTGTGCAGCTGATTTTAATGTCATCTGAAACAACATAATAAAGCATAATGTTTAAAACAGACACATAATAGAAAATGTAGAATAAGATAGAGGCAATAATAGAAATAAAAGTTATTTATTCATTTTTATTATAATTATATATATTTATATTTTACATTGTTACTAATACTTATTTAATGTCGATCTTATGTTTAATTTACCACTAGTTCGGAAAATACCTGTGTTCCGAGAAGAACCAGCAAGAAACCCAGTGGGTCTTAAGTATTAATAGTAAATAATTTAATATATATAAAGTGTCATAATTAATAGTACATAAAGTGTCAACTCTTGATGATAAGTCTATACCAACTCATTACAATCTATCAAGAGAAGCCTTAATTTAAAAGAAGAAGAAGAAGAACACATTACAAAATGTCACAGTCAGTCTTTAAATTTTCAGAAATTTGTAACTTTATTGAAACCTGAGAGTAATTATAAACTACTTTTTGTAATTAGGCAGTTAGAGTAAAACTGGTATACTCTATTACTCCAATTTGAACTTTTTTCCAGAATGATTCATTGCATTTTAGACCAAAAGCACTGTGATTTAATTTGATGGTACTGTTACATAATTGTGGAAACTCTCTATGATGTAAAAGATTTTAAATGGAAAGTTCAAATTACTATGATAGATAGATCACATTTTTCTTAGAATAATCTTTAATTAAACCAAACAAGGAGATGGGCAGCAGGGTCATCCTAATAAAAACTTAACATAAAAAACTGCAGTTTCCAACCCATATCCCTTCTATGAGGCAATTTATGGGGTAGGCCTATGTTCAGCAGTGGATTTTTGATAGGCTATAACAGTAAGGTAACTGTAATCCTCAATTATAATTATGCAAAAATACAGTTTATGAGATATTAACTTTCAAAATGTTTTATTAGTTACATAAAGTTACAATTTTTTAGATTGCACCTTTGATATTTTGATGTGTATATACTTTCAATCTTTCTAGTGCATATCAGTACTTGTTACTACTACAAGCATTACCAAACAGACTTATTGAGATGGAAAGTCTTTAATACTGTTACATTGCATATAATTTTTAATAATTTAGTTAAAATGTGTCTTAAAACAATTAAAATGTCCATGAAAGAAATGCATTCTTCATTTAAGCCCCTTTGAACACTTGAGGTTATGACAATTTACGTAGTAGAGCCATGCTGCAGCTATATTACTGGTATAGTTGTAGCACGAATGCGTCAGCTCGACCAGGGAAGGACCAACGCTGTCACACAATACCAGCGTAAAATAGCAGCTTAACGCTGCTGTGTTTCGTATGGTGAGTGTAAAGAACCGGAGACAGTCCTCACGGATGACAACGCAACTGCATTTTGATTCTTAATCTAGGATAGATGTAGATGTATATGGGCCACAGCAATCACTTACCAGCAGGTGGACTGTGTGCTCATTTTTTACGCTTAAACTATAGAAAAAAATGATCAAGCAAGGATGAGGATTTGATTTAGTGTGAATACTATGGGTACCAGCTCAACACTACAATTTATACTCCTCCAATCCACTCCAGAAATTTGAAAAATTGAGTATTAAATATTTGTCAACAACAGTTTTCCCACATACATAATCTGTTGCTAGTTTCTTTATTGCAAATGAATAGACTTTTCTCAGGCTAAGGCAATCCACTTCCTAGGTGGATTATGAGGATTTTTTTGGGATACAAACAGGTCTCTTATTTTAGCACAAATAATGTAACCTCATTACTACATTAAAAGTTGCAACTTCAGTAGAATTTTTATATAATCATCATCATGGAAAGAGTTTAGATTAACTAGCCATTATTATTGAAATGGGAGGGGCGGTGGGACGGAGTTTGTGACACTGTGAATTTTTACATAAAAACATAAATTAAAAATTAAAAAAAAAACCCGAAACAAAAAGAGCTGATTATCTACAAACGGCTGAAAAAAATTTCTTAAATCATAGCTAAGAACACTCTTGATCAAGTCACCTTTCAAACAAAACAATACGAAATCTTAATCGGTTCATCCGTTTGAGAGCTACGATGCCACAGAAAGACACACAGACACACAGATACATACGTTAAACATATAACACCCCCCTTTTTGTCGGGAGTTAAAAATTAATTGCTTACAGGAAGAGATTCACGCAGAGAACCCATCAATGTTTTAACTTTAGATATATTATCCATTTTATCCTGTTGAGGCTGTTGTGGCATAGCAGGTTGCATTTGCTGAGGCGAAGGTTGTTGCATTATAGGACCCGACACAGGCATTTGCATGCCTACATTGGGTTGAGCACCAACTTGATTCATGGGAACGTGCATATTCATTTGATTCATTTTTAATTCAAACAAGAGTCAAACAATTTTAGGATTTATTTGTTGTGAATTGTAATACTAGAATGACATGGTGACATGACAGTGTTGTTGTGAATGTGACACTTTAGGCATGTCGATCTGAAATCGATTATGTAGAGTAAAATAATCGATTTTTCAGATCGATTTGGAACACTATATCGATCCGATAAATCGATCCAAAAACTTCTTGAATCGGACCGATTCAAGAACTAGTGATAAAATTCCTAAACTGGATGCGGTATCTTCCCTTTTTCATTTTTTTTTTGCTGTTGTCGGACGCAATAACAACCGGTCGTACTTGGTTGATAATTTGAACGCAACAAATAAATATTTATGAACGTATCCAAAGATGTCGTTACTTACGTTTTTTTATAGAATAAGGGTGACGACAAATGAGCACACAGTCCACCTGATGGTAAGTGGGTGTTGTGGCTCATAGATATCTTCATTTATCCTCGATTAATAATCAACATGCAGATGCGTTGTCACCCCTAAGGACTAAGATCGAATGCCTCGTTTCCAGTAAAAAGGTTCTCCGGTTCTCAACACTCACCATACAACACACAGCAGCCTTAAGCTACTATTTGACGCTGGTATTCTGTAAGAGCGTGGTCCTGCCTCGGGTGAGCCGACCAATACACGCTACAACTACAGCTAATATAGCTGCAGCGTTGATCTACCACGATAATTATATTATGTTACTTACTAATAAAAAAGTTGTCACTTGTCGTTGTCATTTCTAATCTTACCCGTGGATTCCGGTGTCCAACCTAATCTGTGCTATAATTTACTTTATTTATCAAAAATATACTGTGAGTAAATATTATTTGTTGAAGTTTCTAGTAACGAAATAAACAGTATTATGTTCGTGTAGCATTCATTTAAATTTGATTTATCGAGAATGTACGTTGCAGTTTGCACGTTTGTTAAAGTATTGTTGTTCTTATATGTATTATTAGGCACGTTTGAAAATGTCGCGATTAATCGAAATCGATCTCTTAATGACCGATTTATTTAAGAATCGATTCTAGTATGTTCGATTTGAATCGAATCGGAGATCGATTTTTATTTTAAGTGAATCGACATGCCTATGACACTTGTCAAAAATATGTGACAAGTTAGTGTCAGACACTTGTCACATATTTTTTAATTATATAAAACAAAGGTCAATACTCATACAACCTAGACTGGAGTGAATTTGTCCGCAATTTTTTACATTGAATTAATGAGTCGATGGATTTAACTTAAAAATTCTAAAAAAAGTAGAAGGCTTTTCGAAATTTTTTGCAACGGAATCTTTAAGAGTTGTACTTTTATGCTTAAAATTAAATCTAGCTGTCCCCGTGACTTCGCCCGCGTGGAATTTACTACAATTTCATGGGTTTAAATTTTTTGCGTGGAACCCTAATTCTTTTTCTAAAATAAAAGTATCCTAAGTTACACCTTATAACATCAGCTAACTGCCAGTGAAAGCCCCGTCAAAATCAGTCCAGCCGTTTCGGGGATTAGCCAGAACAAACAGACAGACAGACAAAATGTTGAAATAATTGTTTTTTTGTTATTACTACCGTATATACTTTCATATGCATTTAGTAAAAATCTGTTATTTTAACATTACAAACAGACACTTCAATTTTATTTATTTGTTTAGATAATCATCCTCGTAACTTTGATTGTTCCTAAGTAGGTGATTTGATGGTTCCTAAGTAGATCTCAAGAATTTTCCAAACTCTCAAATATCATAATTATTTTTAAAAAAAAAGTAGTACTTAATGAGCTATTTTAGCTAAAATAGGCCTTCAACTTAGAAGTTCCAAGACAGCGGGAAAAAAACAGGTGAAAAATTCTTAAAGTTAGCCATCTGATTACAAATTTTTTTCTTTGACTGTTTTATCATTCCTAAAGTTAATTATTTTGTTAACTAACCAAAAATGACTACAAGAAAGCTAATATTTAAGCATTTGGAGTTTTTTTCTGTTTAATTAATTTTGCGCGATTCGTTCTTGCGGATCATGGGTTGTAAAAGTGGGCGCAACTCTTTACAACCTGCAATAACAATGGGCCGAGAGGATAAGAAACCTGACTATTGCAATCTCTCTCACTCTCGTTGGTAAGAGGGGCAGCGCGAAACCGAAGCTTCATTTGTTCATTGTTCATGACGTTTGTTAATTGTGAACTAACCAAAAATGACTGTAGAAAAGCTATGATTTAAACATTTGGAGGTTAAAAATAACTGCAGGAAAGCTAAGATTTAATTAACCTTGGGAGGTTTTATTAAACAAAAAGTAATCGTTATTAATTATTTATTATTTTAATACAAAAAGTTTTCAAAGTGTCGACCTTCTTGCTCGACACAAACCTTATCATATTAAAAGTTTTCTTTTAGTTGTATGAACGCTATTCTGTTGTTTTTTATTGTTTCCTCTGCTTGTCTCAATTTTGATCGTAATTCAGCTACGTTACTAATTTATTTGGCGTAAACAGTGCCGGATTAACCACGTAGCAAGAGCAGCATTGCTACAGGCCCCGCGCAAAAGGGGCCCCGCGTATCAAACCCACCCATCACCGCCTAAGCGTATTTTTGAGTGAAATTTATTAAGACGTGATATATTTAACTTACTTGATGTCATACAAGCGTGAAACACTACACCTTTTTCGACTAAAACAATCCACGTCAGACGCCACGAAAACGCACAAGTTTCAACGCCCACCAGGCCGAATAGCTCGATTATCGTACTACCGATCATGCGGGAAGATCTTTTTACGACTTTGCCTTGGTATATGGTATAGGCGGATCCCAAATGTGGAGGATCTTACACCTTCCCTGTTGAACTTTCTGCTGATATCTCATCCGGACGGCCATCAGGTCGATGCCCCTCTTGGCTTTTCCGATAACTGCCTGATCCGGAGTACAGTGCCCATCACTTGCTCATTGCAGTAACGATCGGGAGGCTGCCGCCGTGTGTGGCACTATAGGTCAGCGAATTGGGATTGGATGCCGGTGGCTAATTTGCTTCACGCTGGATGATCCCGAAAAATCGTTGCTGAGTCTGTCACCGATGTGGTGCTTCAGGGGATGGAAGTTTTCATCCCGTCATCTGTAGTGCCTATCGGCGGCGATCTCAGCGTTAGTTTGGACGCTCCTGAAAAATTGCAAGAGTGTTACAAGGCCTGGGCTGACGCATCGGCATCCCGGGATGCAAACAGTAGGGTGAATTGGCGAGAAACTAGTTCGCCTTCCTTTGAGAACTCGTGCGTTCTGATCCCTCACTAAGGCTGCCCAATAAAGTAAGCCATCATTACTATCTTTACGAAGGGAGAATGAATCGCTGGCCTACGCCGAGAAGGAGAAAGCCGATCTTTTAGGTTCTCTTTTTGCGTCCAACTCGACTTTCGACAACGGGGGGAACATACCGCCGACCATCCCGCGGTGTGAGTGCTCCTTGCCGGATGTGCTGTTTATACAGCGGTCGGTGCGCAAAGCACTCTTATCCCTGGACGTCAACAAGTCGAGTGGGCCTGGTGAAATCACCCCAATTATATTGAAGACGTGTTGGCGTGATTTGGCACCGGTTCTTACGCGTCTTTTACGGTTCTCTTACTTTTTAGGCGTCGTTCCAGGCTCATGGAAGACAGCCTTAGTGCACCCGATCACTAAAAAAGATGACCGCTCGCACTCGCTCAACTACAGGCCTATCGCTTTCACCTTTTTGTTCTCCGAAATAATGGAATCCATTATTAACTGCCAGCTCATGTGGTACCTTGTAGAGCATCAGCTGATTAGTGACCGTCAATACAGTTTTCATCGAGGTCACTCAGCTGGTGGTCTTATTGTCTACCTGAGTCACAGTTTTGATCTCTGGGCCGGGGCACCACAGTATCAGCTCCTTCCACTTAACCGTAATTAATGGAAAGTGGACCTAATTGTCAACAATCAAGTTCCTTCCGATTGGCTTGATCCACTGGCCTTGCGAAGAAAAGTTACATCTCTATACATCTTCTACCGCATATACCAAGGGGAGTGCTCAGAGCAATTGTTCGGATTATTTCCAGCTGCTGAATTCCACCATCGTACTCTGCGACAGAACACGAAATTCCATCCTCATCATCTCGATGGCTGGCAGTCCACTACTGTGCGATTCACGCGGAATTTTCGGCTTCGCACGACCAAACTGTAGAATTTACTGTCGCCAGACCCATACGACAAACTTATGCCCATAAAGGAAAAAGACACACGTCGTATTTCTCTAAAACATCATGCGAGGAATTTATCAAATTAATTGCATCAAGCAAGCAATGCATTAAATGCATGAAACGGAAATGAAAATTACGTGGAATGGATACGCGTGCTTTAATACGGGATACAGCCTTTATTAATCATTTTATGGATATGTCCAAACAATGCGATCCACATTTTCAGATATTGAAGCAAAAGCCAAAGATCTGACAGGTTTTCATGAATATCTGCAACAGACTTCAAGACGACGCAAGCGAAACACAAAGTTCGACCATTTTCGCGGTTCTACTTGAGAAATTTGTTAAAAAGAAAATAATTTGAAATTGAGGTGTTTGTCGTCATTATTAGTGCTTTAGATAAACGCATAAAAGCATACCAAAATGTAACTAGTGTTTTTGGAATATTTGGAGAGTTAAAATCTATTACAGCAGAAGAGATTTTGAAAGAAACTCCCAATTATGGTCAGTGCTTATGCAAATGGTTCGGATGACAGAATAGACGGCGAATTAGTGCAGTTTGACGAGCTGCTTATAACGTATGTGTGGCTAATACGATTGACAGTACGAAAATCGACTGTATGAAAATTCAATATTATAAATTCTTAATGGATAATTCATTAGAATCATGTTTCCCCAATTTAGAAACTGATTTGCGAATTTATTGTCTCTCATGAAAATAACTGCATTGGTTAGCGTTCATTTTCAACATAGAACCGTATAAAAAATAAATAAAGGAACACTCAAGCCGAACACAGTCAAGAACGCCTAAATTATCTCTCTGATGAATATAGAATATGATTTGCTTAGAGAAATTGATACGGATAGTAGATTTCTAAATTTTGACATGAAATCTAGAAAAGTTACTTTGTAAAAGTTTAAAAAGTAATAACAGAAACAGATAAATAAATATAAAATATACACATAATTTAAGGTACACCATTGACAAAATATAACATTAGCTATTCCTAAAAATATAATTTACTTATAATATTATTATATAGTAATAAATATAAACTTTGAAATATGTCCTAAAAAAGAATTACAATTATTTGTGTAGTGTCGTCAGTTTCTTTCCTATGAAACACCAACAAAATCGTAATCTATAGATGGCAAATAAACGTATTGAGTATTGAATTGGTTTTTACCATTTTATACTTAAAAACCCATAGCAGATCAAGGGCCCCTCGATAAAATTTGCTACGGGCCCCGCGCTTGCTTAATCCGGCAGTGGGCGTAAACCCATTCTTTATACTTAATATCGCCAGACGAAGAAATCGATTGGGTTCAAGTCGGGGACCGTGGCAACCACGCAATAAAATCTTTCATTTAAATGTCGTCTGACAATTCTCGTAAAGTGACATGGAGCGCCGTCGTTTTGGAAAATCATGTTCCGACGCGTTAACAGGTCTACATCTATTAGTAAGCCGTTGAGATCCTGTCTTAAAAATTCCAAGTAGGTCTTGCTGTTTAATCGGTCAGGTAGTTCGATCGCACCAATCAGCTGTCCGTTTAAGATGCCTGACCAGTAGTTCACGCTAAATTGCTCATGAAAATTGGATTCATGTGTCAGGTGTGGATTATAATATTGTGGATGTTGAAAATCCCGCATCGCTTAAAATGAGATTCATCGGTCCACAAAATTCCATTGAAAAATTTTGGCCTTCATCTTGACGCCGCAACATTTCCTGACAAAACACCACTCTTTTCGGGTAGTCTGTGTTCTTAAGCTGCTGCAATTTTTTAATGTGATATGGGTGAAAACCCTCTTGTTGGAGTATTCCATGTGCCTGTGATTTTGGAATTCCGATTCGGTGTTCTACGGTTCTTTACTTTTGGCGTCGTTCCAGGCTCATGGAAGACAGCCTTAGTGCACCTGATCACTAAAAGGTGACCGCTCGCACTCGCTCAACTACAGGCCTATCGCTTTCACCTTTTTGTTCTCCGAAATAATGGAATCCATTATTAACTGCCAGCTCATGTGGTACCTTGTAGAGCATCAGCTGATTAGTGACCGTCAATACAGTTTTCATCGAGGTCACCAGCTGGTGGTCTTATTGTCTACCTGAGTCACAGTTTTGATCTCTGCCGGCACCACAGTATCAGCTCCTTCCACTTAACCGTAATTAATGGAAAGTGGACCAAATTGTCAACAATCAAGTTCCTTCCGATTGGCTTGATCCACTGGCCTTGCGAAGAAAAGTTACATCTCTATACATCTTCTACCGCATATACCAAGGGGAGTGCTCAGAGCAATTGTTCGGATTATTTCCAGCTGCTGAATTCCACCATCGTACTCTGCGACAGAACACGAAATTCCATCCTCATCATCTCGATGGCTGGCAGTCCACTACTGTGCGATTCACGCGGAATTTTCGGCTTCGCACGACCAAACTGTAGAATTTACTGTCGCCAGACCCATACGACAAACTTATGCCCATAAAGGAAAAAGACACACGTCGTATTTCTCTAAAACATCATGCGAGGAATTTATCAAATTAATTGCATCAAGCAATGCATTAAATGCATGAAATGAAATGAACGTGTGGAATGGATGCTTTAATACGGATACAGCCTTTATTAATCATTTTATGGATATGTCCAAACAATGCGATCCACATTTTCAGATATTGAAGCAAAAGCCAAAGATCTGACAGGTTGTCATGAATATCTGCAACAGACTTCAAGACGACGCAAGCGAAACACAAAGTTCGACCATTTTCGCGGTTCTACTTGAGGAATTTGTTAAAAAGAAAATAATTTGAAATTGAGGTGTTTGTCGTCATTATTGGTGCTTTAGATAAACGCATAAAAGCATACCAAAATGTAACTAGTGTTTTTGGAATATTTGGAGAGTTAAAATCTATTACAGCAGAAGAGATTTTGAAAGAAACTCCAATTATGGTCAGTGCTTATGCAAATGGTTCGGAAGACAGAATAGACGGCGAATTAGTGCAGTTTGACGAGCTGCTTATAACGTATGTGTGGAATGACGATTGACAGTACGAAAATCGACTGTATGAAAATTCAATATTATAAATTCTTAATGGATAATTCATTAGAATCATGTTTCCCAATTTAGAAACTGACGAATTTATTGTCTCTCATGAAAATAACTGCATTGGTTAGTTCATTTTCAACATAGAACCGTAAAAAATAAATAAAGGAACACTCAAGCCGAACACAGTCAAGAACGCCTTTATCTCTCTGATGAATATAGAATATGATTTGCTTAGAGAAATTGATACGGATATAGATTTCTAAATTTTGACATGAAATCTAGAAAAGTTACTTTGTAAAAGTTTAAAAGTAATAACAGAAACAGATAAATAAATATAAAATATACACATAACTTAAGGTACACCATTGACAAAATATAACATTAGTTATTCCTAAAAATATAATGTACTTATAATATTATTTTATAGTAATAAATATAAACTTTGAAATATGTACTAAAAAGAATTACAATTATTTGTGTAGTATCGTCAGTTTTTTCAGTTCTACTATGAAACACCAACAAAATTGTAACCTATAGATGGCAAATAAACGTATTGAGTATTGAATTGGTTTTACCATTTTATACTTAAAACCCATAGCAGATCAAGGCCCCTCGATAAAATTTATACGGGCCCCGCGCTTGCTTAATCCGGCAGTGGGCGTAAACCCATTCTTTATACTTAATATCGCCAGACGAAGAAATCGATTGGGTTCAAGTCGGGGACCGTGGCGCCACGCAATAAAATCTTTCATTTAAATGTCGTCTGACAATTCTCGTAAAGTGACATGGAGCCGTCGTTTTGGAAAATCATGTTCCGACGCGTTAACAGGTCTACATCTATTAGTAAGCCGTTGAGATCCTGTCTTAAAAATTCCAAGTAGGTCTTGCTGTTTAATCGGTCAGGTAGTTCGATCGCACCAATCAGCTGTCCGTTTAAGATGCCTGACCAGTAGTTCACGCTAAATTGCTCATGAAAATTGGATTCATGTGTGTGGATTATAATATTGTGGATGTTGAAAATCCCGCATCGCTTAAAATGAGATTCATCGGTCCACAAAATTCCATTGAAAATTTTGGCCTTCATCTTGACGCCGCAACATTTCCTGACAAAACACCACTTTTCGGGTAGTCTGTGTTCTTAAGCTGCTGCAATTTTTAATGTGATATGGGTGAAAACCCTCTTGTTGGAGTATTCCATGTGCCTGTGATTTGGAATTTGATTCGGTGTTCTAATGTTCTGCTCTCATGCTCTGGTAGGTGCTTCCATGAGTTCCAAGAGTTATGAACCCTTAAAATCATACGATGATCAGCCTTTCGCTGAGGTGCACCTCTATTTTTACGTGCTCTCTGTACAATCTGGCTGCTTGGAAGTGTTTCTTGCATAGCTATAGAAGTAGAACATAAGAGCATAATCTCTTGATGAAAAGGCAAAGGCACCCCCGTGTAGTGGCGGGTTAGAATACCCACTAACCCATATCTTCCCGTGGGTGTCGTAAGAGGCGACAGAGGGAAACTGAGGCAGAAGATGGGCAGCAGCATCTTTCTGAAAACAACAACAACAATAAAACTGCGGTTGCCAACCCGCTCGCCAGCGTGGCAACTACGGCAATACCCCAATGAAGAAAGTTACGAAGAGACGGCCCCAGTCCCTGGCGGCCCCGCTATTCCTGGCTACGGTGGCGACCATATCCATCCCTGCAGAAGAAGAGATAGACAAGTTGCGCTGGAATATTATAGGATTATCCGAGGTCCGAAAAGAGGGGGAGGACATGGTAATCCTCGAATCCGGCAACTTGTTCTATCACCGGGAGGTCGACCATCTATCCCAAGGAGGTGTCGGATTTATCGTCCACAAGTCTCTCGTTAACAACGTTGTAAAGATTGAGAGTGTGTCAACGTGGGTTGCGTACCTTATACTCAGAATCACTAAACGGTATTCGCTGAAGGTCATACAGGTTTACGCAACAACCTTGGCAAACTCCGATGAGGAGATAGAGGAAATGTATGAGGATATTTCTAGAGCCATGCATTCTTCCAAACCCACTATACGGTGTTAATGGGAGACTTCAACGCAAAGCTGAAAAGCGCAAAGGCACAAGAGAGAACGGTGAGCTGAAAGTAGGAAATTCGGATTAGGGCAACGGAACGGGGCCAGCAGCTGGCCGACTTTATGGAGAAAGAGGACTCTTTATGATGAACTCTTTCTTTCAGAAGCGGCCCCACAGGAAGTGGACCTGGTCGAGCCCGACGGTTCGACAAAAATGAGATTGACTTCATTATGACGACTAGACGCCAACTGTTCAGTGATGTCTCAGTGATCGCGAGGGTGAAAACTGGTAGCGACCGAATGTTAGAGGCACACTGAACCTAAACGTTAAGTTGGAGGTGTAGTCTAATGAAGTCAACGCTCCGTCCCCCTCGTGCTCTAATCCAAAGTCCCGAAACCTTTCAGCTCGAGTTACAAAACCGTTTTCAGTGCCTAGATGATTGCAATGCAGTGGACGATATGAATGACAAGCTCGTGGAAACTGTCCATGCGGTCGGAGCTAAGTTTTGTAAGACCCGCCGCAGAAGAACACAAAAACTCTCCGATCACACTCTTAATCTCATGGCTGTTAGACGGGAAATGAAGCTGCAATCTTCAGTAGATTTGATAGCATACAGGCAACTGAACAGACAGATCTCCAAATGCATGCGGCGGGACTTACGCAACTTTAATACTGCTCGTATTGAAGAAGCGATCGAGCGGAACCAGGGCTCCAAAGTCTTTGCTAGAGATCTGTTTGCCAGAAAGAGCCAACTGTCGAAGCTGAAGACCGAGTGTGGCAGCGTCCTTTCCGGGACACCTGAGATTTTGAGTGAGATTGAGAAGTTCTATGGGCAGCTGTACACGTCATCGTTGGAACCACACGCAAGTGAGTAACGATCCAAGAGCAAGTCTTATCCGACACTATTCCGATGATATTCCAGACGTCAGTCTGAACGAGATTAGAGTGGCTCTCAGCACCTTAAAACGGCAAGGCCCCTGGCGAGGATGGAATTACAGCAGAGTCTGAAAGCGGGTGGAAACCGGTACTTGTAGTCCTTCAGAAGCTCTTTAATTCGTCCTCCATGGTGGCACTACACCGGAGGCGTGGAGCAGAAGTGCGGTGGTCTTGTTCTTTAAGAAAGGCGACAACGCTCTCTTGAAGAACTACAGACCGATTTCCTTCTGAGCCGCGTCTACGTGCTGTTTTCGAGTTCACACGAATCGTCTCGCATGCAGACTCGACGACTTCCAGCCTCCCGAACAAGCCGAGCCTGAAAAGGTTTAGCACCAGACCCACATACATACCCTTCGGCAAATAGTACAGAAGTCCGAAGAGTACAATTTGCCACTATGTCTGGCGTGTGGACTATGAAAAGCCTTTGATTCCGTCGAAATTTTGGCGGTGCTGCAGTCCCTTCAGCGGTGCCAAGTGGACTGTCGGTATATCGAGGTGCTGAAGTGTTTGTACAGTAGAGCTACGATGGCTATCCGAATACAGAACCAGAGTACGAAACCTATCCAACTGCAGAGAGGTATAAGACAGGGTGACGTAATATCCCGAAACTCCACCGCTGCATTGGAAGACGTTTTCGCTACTGGACTGGAAAGGATACGGTATTAACGTCAATGCGAGTACATCACTCACCTTCGATTTGCCGACGATATAGTCCTTATGGCAGAATCGCTGGAGGACCTAAGCACTATGCTCAATGACCTCAATAGTGTTTCCCAACGGATGGGTCTCAAGATGAACATGGACAAAACAAAATCATGTTTAATGTCCATGTCACACCTATGCCGGTAGTTGTTGGGAGCACTAAGCTTGAAGTTGTTGACGAATATGTTTACCTGGGACAAATAGTCCGACTAGGTAAGTCCAACTTCGACCGAGAGGTTAATCGACGGAATCAACTCGACTGGGCAGCGTTCGGGGAGACGACCCATATTCTCGTCAGGCATACCTCAAAACCTCAAAACTAAATTGTACAACCAGTGCGTGCTGACATATGGAACTGAGACGTGGTCCTTCACTACTGGCCGTAAGGAGCTCAAGGGCTCAAAATTTTTGAACATTTTGATCTTTGATCAAACGTGCAAGATTGTATTGCACGCCTCACAACGTGAGGAAGTGCTCTACTCTCGATATGTGGCCATACCTCAATTTCGCTACATAAAATCGTTCTTATACTTTTAGCTAGACATCAAATCCATATTACTATTAACGTAACAATAACTACAGACATTTAATTATAAGATTAGTTTATTTTCTAATTGATTCGCTTTAGATTACATAACAAAAAATGTAATTTAAAAAATATATGAACTGCCGTCCGTTGGTCTATGCGTCGGTGAGTCTTCTCGCTTAATACATAGAAATCTAAGCAATAGATTGAGATGTATAGTATTAAATAAGATTCCATATATTCTAAGAAGGATCCCTATTAATTTTTTTATTGAATTCAACACCGTTTAAAAGTTATTAATGGAAGTCGATCAGATTCTCTGTTTTCTTTTCTTGTAAAAATTATCGTCACTATTTTATTTTTCATCAAAATTAAATGAAACGCTCATGAGGTATGCAATTTTGGGTTTCCAAACTACATTTGTTATACTATGCGAGTGTTTTCCAATAGATTATTAAAAAACTTTACATTAGATTCATAATTTACCATTTAATTAAAAGGCACAACAAATTGTTGAACAACAAAATTATAAAATGAAATATTTAGAATAAGTAGTTTATATAAAATATTATATCTTAAGTATCTATTAAAAGCTGATAAACGTTTTGTTGATTTAATTTTATCCTCTTGTGCCAACCCTACCAAAATAGATAAAAATTTTGACAGCTCCTTAGAAGCTTTGCCTCTGTACGGTTTCTTTACTCATGTGCCGATAGGGACTTAAGCGCCTTATTCATGGTACATCTTGCTGTACGTCTCGCCAAAGTCATGCAAGATGCACGATCAAATAGTATAGTAATATATAAGGAAGCACACGACTCAAAATGACAATGAGTAGGCTTGACGTACGTCAACAATTACGTAATTACGTAAGTCAATATAATTTATAGGATAAGGGTGACAAGCGAGCACACAGTCCAGCTGATGCTAAGTAGTTGCTGTGGACCATAGACATCTATGGTCATTCGTTTGCGAATCAAAATGCAGATGCACCTCTTTTCCAGTAAAAGGGTCTCGATTTCTACACTCACATACGGAACACAGCAGCATTAAGTTGCTATTTTACGCTGGTATTCTGTGAGAGCGTTGGTCCTTCCCGGTTGAGCCGACCCATTCGTGCTTCAACTATAAAATAATATAGCTGCAGTATGGCTCTAACATTTTTAAAATGTATATATATATATATATATATATAATATATATATATATATGTTGTAAGTATATCTATATAATATATTTGTGTAATTATGTTTATATTATGTAGACACAGATATTTTTAACTCAGCTGTTTGCACTTTGCACCAACAATATCATCTCTTCTTAGCCTGGAGGTAGACTGGTAGAGAATGCCCTGTTGCATTAAGTCTGCCTTTTTGTACTTGGTGTGCAAATAAAGCATAAATAAATATTTTTTAATTCAAAAACATGTTAGTGGAAATAAGTTGATTTTGTTTCGTTTTGTTGGATTTTAATACAAAATATAAATCCCAACAATTTTCCCCAAGAAACAGATCAGAAAGTTGTATTGAATATTTGTGACCCTTGGAGATAAATGTATATTGTCATGGACAGCGTGTTGTCCATACGTGTATGTACTGTTACGAGCTTGGAGTTCAAGACAATTAAAACTGCCGAGTGAATTACCAAATTGACACTTTAATTACAGAACACTAATTACAACTTAAAACCACACTAATAACAAAACACAATTGTACTACTGATCACTTTAGTTCGCAGTTGTATCGCTTCGAAGTATTCGCTTGTATCGCCAATTCAATATCTCGCGAGTAGGTTGGACGTGCAGGCTAGCTTATGCCGTATTACTACGCGTAAGTATTTATTTAGCTCTGAATATTTATTAAAATAAGTCATTATTTGTTAAAGCAAGTGATATACATCCTCGAAATCGACATGACCCTGACCAACTTGTCCTAGGTGTCATTCCTAGGCTGGTTAAATATAACAAAAATTGTCTTAATACGAGTATGTGTAAAATATTTAATAAAATACCTAAAGAATTTAAAATTGCGAAAGATTATATAACAAATATTTGTATAATTGGTTAAAAATTGAATGCTTTTATGATTTAAAGATTTTTTAAATAATTATTAAGATTATTTTTTAATTTTAAATAATTATCAATATTGTCCTTATATACCTAAACATTTTAAAATTATAATTTGCATTGAGTCAGGAATGGGAAAACAACCACTAAAATTATAGCATGTATATACGAATTGATCTAGAATCGTCTTAGAAATCAGCGTACATACATAATTGATAACCTCCTTTTGGGAGTCGGTTAAAAATAGACTATGTTTGGGTGTTAAGTGACATCTGCTTAGTAAAGGCGTTCTTATTAATAATCTCTTGATGTAGTAAATAAAAAAATTTTTATTCTATACTCTAAAACGTCGACTTGGTCAATGAACAAAGCACTAAAAATAAATTTAGTTGCTATAATAGTTGCGTTAAAATGGCGTTGACGGATAGTTTTAAATAGGCACCCATTGTTAATATTATGTTAAAACTTAGAGAAGTAGGTATCTACATATAAACATTTGAGTTTTACACAGAGCGTTACGATTAAACGTTTTAAACACAAATAGAAAATAAATATTTTTAAAAGAAAATTGTGATTTTTTTCCCCAACAACTAGCAACATTTGTATTATGATAGCTTAGGTAAGTATTTTTTTAGTTTTACGTACACATAATGAATTAAATATATGAACTTACCTGTGAAATGTAATACCATCACTTTTTTTATGTTTATCATCACTGTTGTGTCAATATTTTACAACACAAACGGTCATTTTACAATTTTCGCGAGCTCTTCTCCGTAAGACGTGACGTTGCGCACTGACGCGTCGCTGAGTGAACTTACGGTTTCGCGTTAGTTTTACTTGCTTCACTTTCGGTGCGCGTACTAGTATTCTATACGTAATAATTCTATGATTGAATCTAATTTTAAGATGGCAATTTATAACAACATGAAGGAAAGAAACAGCGATATTTTTCTCGCTTTATTTTTACAAGCCCAACATGCACATTGACAAAATCATGAAAGTGTGCAAATTTTTCAGCTTCCATAAAGTTGCATTACCCTGGGCGCGACTGACAGTTTGTATTGCTCGAACAACTATTCTCGAAGTCACTAGAGTATGGGATATATGAACGGATTGCGCGCCACTGATATCAATCCTAAACGTCGGACGTGAAGACAACCAGTTGTAACTTGTCTACTAAGGCCTATTGTGCCTTAGTAATATTATAAATTGAATTAATAACTATCTAATTGTTTGTGAACATATGCCAAATAGTGCCGAATATTCGAGAAAAAGATAAAAATAATTTCCGCGCAATATGGGGCCGGACGCACCGAGGTCAATATTTTCGAGGTTTTTATTTTTTTTAACTAACTTATATTTAATTTATTTAAAAAAGAGCATAGGTCCCTCCTAATATTTTGATCGTACCTATTATAGAAAAAAATATCAAGTTGTTAGTAATCCATTTCGTACTGGATTTCGACCCGGACACGCCTATTTCAGCCGTTTGAGAATGACCGAGCAGATCAAGGGCCCCTCGATAAAATTTGCTACGGGCACGCGCTTGCTTAATCCGGCAGTGGGCGTAAACCCATTCTTTATACTTAATATCGCCAGACGAAGAAATCGATTGGGTTCAAGTCGGGGGACCGTGGCGGCCACGCAATAAAATCTTTCATTTAAATGTCGTCTGACAATTCTCGTAAAGTGACATGGAGCGCCGTCGTTTTGGAAAATCATGTTCCGACGCGTTAACAGGTCTACATCTATTAATAAGCCGTTGAGATCCTGTCTTAAATATTCCAAGTAGGTCTTACTGTTTAATCGGTCAGGTAGTTCGATCGCACCAATCAGCTGTCCGATTAAGATGCCTGACCAGTAGTTCACGCTAAATTGCTCATGAAAATTGGATTCATGTGTCAGTGGATTCGTGCTCCAAGAATTATAATATTGTGGATGTTGAAAATCCCATCGCTTAAAATGAGATTCATCGGTCCACAAAATTCTATTGAAAATTTTGGCCTTCATCTTGAGCCAACCTTGTAAATATTTATTTGACAAAATGCGAAGATTCTGGGATAAAGTTGTGTCTTTGACCTTTGATGGCCATCCAACAAATTTATCGTGCATGGAGTTATTAGGATGCCAAATAAAAATCCATCTTAAAAACAATGTTTAAGCATCCTACTGCAGAACACAACGTGGCTGTATTTTGGATCCAATTCACATGATTAAGTTAGTGCAACCACTTTGAAAGTAAAAACCTTTCTTAATAAAGAGAAAAAGAAATAAATTGGAACTACGTAGTACAACTTAATGACTTCCAAGAAAAACAGAATTGAACATAGCTAATAAATTAACTACAAAACATTTAAATTCCGAAACTCTATTATGAATGTTAAATTAGCGGTACAACTTGAGCAGGAGTGTTGCAATAGCCTCAAACTTTGGGGAAGAGCTAAAAATGCCCGATTTCATTTATAGTGAGGCTACGGAAGAATTTATATTACACTTTAATAATACATTTGATATTTTTAATTCTCGAAGGCTCTCTCAGTATGGATTTAATCATCCGCTATCTACAAAAAACAGTAAAGATATTTTAGAGTTTTTGAAAAACATGCATGAGTATGTTTTAAATTTAAAAATAAAATCAACACGTAAAAGAACATTCCAAGAGGGCCAAAAAGTAGTTAAATTGGCCATAAAAAGCTACAAATCCGTGTTAGAAACGCGGGCAAATACTGGGTTCTGGTCTTTTATTTGTATAGAGAGCCTTAAGTACATTTTGAGACAATTGTAGTGGAAAAATGAAATGGATTACATAACATCTTATAGGCTAAGTCAAGACCATATAAAACTTTTTCGGTGCAGCATGCATGGTGGTCATAATGACAACCCGAATGCTCGCCAATTAAGGTTATATATAGAAAACTAATGTGCAACATGGAATTGAAAGCAGGTGAAACTGGGAACTGCATCCCATTAGAGGATATTTCTATTTTAGCATGTTCGTCAGCACTTACGTGCATAAATGGAACTACATCTTCCCAGAGGTTTGACGACAATGATTTAGAGTTATCTGAAACTGCAATACCAGTAACTGAAGAATATTTTTCGATCCGTTCTTGATGTTCCGGATAACCAAGTAATAACAAATCACATAGTTAGATATATTGCTGGCTTTGTAGTCTTCAAGTTAAAAAATAAAATAAAATGTTTGTTTTGTGTTGCTGCCCTTACAACAACAAATTTACAATGGTTCCACAAACTAATACAATTAAGAGACAAAGGAGGTTTAAGCTATGCTTCAAAGGAAGTGTTTACTATATGTTGTGCTGCTGAGTCAGTTGTTAAGAGTTTTTTAAAAGAAAAAAAAGTATACAAAATCCTCAAAGGTTTGAACGACTGTTGCTCGTTATTATGAAAAAATTTATAGGTACGCCCTGTTTTCCCACATCAGATCAACATACTAACGGTAATTTACACAATACAAATTTGGTACACCTTGTTGTAGAAAAATATGTTAATATTAGATTTTTTTATATTTCTAAAAGGGAAAATACTCTAAGAGACGTTCAGTCAAAGTGAAAGCTTTTTAGGAAGCAGTTACAACTGCAAGGTTTTTAACTATTGTTTTAAATAAATTGCTGTCTTGATCATGTCACACTATGGTTGTTTTAATTTTATGACATCTCCTAAGATAATAATAATGTCCTCCAGACCGAATTTCGGTCACGGCGGTCAGACTCAACGGAGAATAGCCACCGGCGCAGGACGAGATTATAGTGCCCAAGTATATTTTGCAAACAATTGCACTCTCTATTTCCTCACTCATAGTCTCCGATCGTGTTGGTTTACCGACAGATCAGGCGGGACCAAAGGTTTTACGTGCTTTCCGTGGGACCTCCGTCCCATATGGAGATAAGACACCACCAACTTCCTGACTCAATGCAAATTATAATTTTAAAATATTTAGGTAAATAATAACAATATTAATAAGTATTTAAATTAAAAAAAATCTTAATAATTATCAAAAAAAATATTTTATGTCATAAGAGCCGTGGTAGCTCAGATGGTTAGCGCTCGCTGTAAGTTTCACAGTACGCGAGCAACCCGGGTTCGATCCCCGCCGGCACCAATGAAATTGTTAATTGCAATTTTAAGTGCTGATTTACCACGTGCTCGTCGGTGAAGGAAAACATCGTGAGGAAACCTGCATGTATGAGAAATCAAAAAAAAATTTCGAAGACATGTGAAGTTCGCCAACACGCATTGGGGCAGCGCGGCGGACATTTCTTGCCCTAAAACCTCTCAGAAATGAGAGGAGGCCTGTGCCAGCAGTGGGACGTATAGGCTGTAACTTTACTTTTTACCTTTTATAAAAGCATTCAATTTTAACAAAATTTCAGCGTGTATATGGATCAATCTGTGTGTATCCTTTCAAATAAAAAATCTAAATCGGTTTAGAAATAACAGAATTCTGAGGTAAAAACATTAAAAAATACACCGAATTGAGAACCTCCTCCTTTTGAAGTTGGTTAAAATTAAACATTACACGATGTGCTTATTGTATTCGAGCAAATTAATTGTGTTTAATAATATTCTTAAATTTTATTACGTCTGCATTTTTGTACCATTAAAATATGTATAATAAAGTTATATTAGTACCATCATTATCGTGTTTATTTTATTCCATTTTATATTCTCATAAAATACGTCTTCGTACGTAATATGTAATCTTTACTATATCGATTATTTAAAATTAATCAATAAAATTGTGATTTACACAATTTGATTGCAAACGCCAGAAACTGGTATCACTGAATGGCGTGTATGTGTGCGTGACGAGCGTAGGCATTCGACTCTAGGTGCCTGGTCGGTCATTTTAAAGATCGTTCCGTACTAGTTCATTACGGACAGTGAACTAGTTCGTTCTATTAGTTCTATTAGTTCTAATCGGTCATCAGTACTACTAACCTGTTTAAATTGTATCTATCTTTATGGAATGGTTATCTCAGTCAGTCACTGACTGAATCAGTCAACAGTCAGACTGATAGATGCAATTGAAACAGGTTAATGAAATCAGTCTCAGTCGGTCGATATTTGCTCGAGGCGTTACGTTGTTTGATAAAATATTTTATTAAAAAATATTATTAACTTAAAATTTGACATAATATTTGATTTCCCTTCATACTTGAACAGGCTAAGGACTGTCATTCTAGTCAAGTAGCTGGATGACCGAGCTTGGCTTGGGTATTCTTTTTTGTAAATCGTGTTTTTGAAAATTATATTTAGATACGAATTACTAGGGTGGATTGAAAAGTACTGGCCTAACCAAGAAAATAAACACATACTAAATCAGTAATATTTTTATTTTCTACATAATCACCATCAAGTTCAATACACTTTGCCACCTCCTTCCAAGCATTTAGACCGTTGAAAAAATGATTCTTCCTTAGAGTCAAAATATGCGTCTACAGCTGCTTTGACCTCGTCGTTTGTCGAAAATCTTTGACCTCCCAAGTGCTTTTTAGGTTAGGGAACAGAAAGAAGTCTGATGGTGCCAGATCAGGTGAATACGGCGGATGCGGTAACAGTTCAAAGCCACAGTTGTGAATTTCAGCCATTGACTGTACTGTAGTGTGAACACGGGCGTTATCTTGATGAAACAGGACTTTTCTTCTGAGCATTCCTCGACGTTTTCTTTATTTCCTCTCGTAAACGACGTAGTAAGGTGCAGTAGTAATCAGAGTTTATAGTATGACCCTTTCAAGATAATCAATCATAATCACACCTTTCGAGTCCCAGAATACTGAAGGCATCACCTTATTTGCCGACAAAATCGACTTAGCTTTTTAGGTGGTGAACCAGGTCTTTCCACTGTTTTGATTGTTGTTTTGTTTCCGGTGTACAGTAATGAACCCATGTTTCGTCCATAGTAACAAAACGATTCAAAAATCATCTGCATCGGCTTCAAATAACTCCAAACAGTCGCGTGAAATAGTCAATCGCGTCCTTTTTGTTCAACTGAAAGCAGTCAGGAACCCACCTCGCAGACACCTTGTGGAAACCCAACTCGTTGACAATGATGTTTTGAGTTCGTTCATAAGAGATGCCTATAATCTCGGCTATCTCTAATTTTTAATCTGCGGTCTCCCATTATTAAATCAAGTATTTTTAATATTTTCGTCAGTAGTTGACGTCGAAGGCCTTCCAGAGCGGGGTTCATCTTTCACACTCTCTACCACGCTTAAATTCTGCTATCCATTTTTGACGGATGAATATGACAGAGCACAATCGCCTAATGTACTGACCATGTCATCATGGATGGCTTTTGATGATAGCCCTTCTATGGAGGTACTTAATGACGGCACGCTGCTCGATTTGCTCCATTCGCGGAAATTATGTCCGATTACTTTGTTAATAAATTTATAAAATCACAACTAATTATCGCACACGTTTCGAACTTCACACAATGAACTAGTCTGAACTGAACTAAATAATGTGGGTAGATTTGATTTTTAGAATTGAATGGATCTGTGTTAAGCCGAGTACTTTTCAATCCACCCTCGTACATACTGATGAAATATGAATAATATTTTCCGATCTTACCTACCGTATTCCTTTTAAAGCTCGATCATTTTTTAATATACTTAGATAAGAATTAGATGCGTTGACAAAGGGCTCAAGAATAGTTTTCTCACAAAAGAAGGAATTTGAAAAAGGAACTAAAAATCGGACTGGAGACATCCTCGAACCGGGGTCCTCTGATTTCGGAACCGCCCGATTTCCTAAAGCTCTTATAATCTTGTCTGATATAGCGAAATTTACCTTCGTATTCTAATGATATTGTAGCAGTTTTTATTGCATGAAAACACGGATAAAACGACATTTTAAAAATTAATCCTAGCTAGATCGATTTATCGCCCCGAAACCCCCGCAAACTAAATTTCATGAAAATTGTTGGAACCGTTTCGAGATTTGCTCGTTTAAAGGTATTAGATAACATTAAGCATATAGATAATATTATACCATTTTTATGTATTGCAATATTTTTTATCTATAATTACATAAATTTATTGGCCACTGTGTATTATGGTAAAAGGCTAAGCAGAGAGCAAGAATTTGTTGTAAACTTATTAGCACAGAGTAATATACACGACTTATTAGGTGATTTGGGTAGCCTAGCTATAGAGAGGCATTCATCGGCTCTTGTCCTTGAATTAAAGATATTTAATATATTATTTTAACTGTTAAAATAAACAGTTAAAAAAATTAACAAATTTATTAAATAAATAAAATTAACCATAATGAATAAAATTATCATATTTCAGTCCATTCAAAACAATCTGCGATCGATTTCTTACCTTACTGATTTATAATTAATAAGTTAACAGAGTTAATTAGCCGTATTTATGCCATCTAGCGTCTCTTTACGTACCACCTTGAGAGTCGATAAAATGACTTTAATACCTGTAGAATGGAGTAGATGGCGGTTTACAAAGCAACGTTATTCGAATGAAAACATTCCTTAAAAACATCAATACATGTATTCTTTTGATATATTACATTAAAATTTAGGCTTCACATGTCTAAAAATAAGCATTGTAATAATTATTTGCTATAAAATTAAACTTATATCCAATATTTTATTTAACGCCATGTCTACCTCGAATGACTACTGAGTACTGACCGATTCTGTTGTTTGCGTGCATCGTTCGCAAGAACGGTTTGGCGTTGGCGTCTTGCGAGTGTAGGTGAACGAAAAGAACTGTTAGACCGATTAACAATCGGCATTCGGAAACGTTTCTTCTAGTACAGTGCCAAGATACGTTTCCTAATCGTTCATCGTTCGCGAACTACACAAGACTATTCGACTCGCGCCCACTAACATAATGACCAGGCCCGTGACAGCTTAGTTCAATTCTACGCAACTTGGCGCTACCGTCGTAATTTGTTCTCTGTCTACGCACGCCATTTTGAGACGCCATGTTGTGTTAATGTCAAATCAAATTGTCAAAATCAAAATTATCGATATTGATCATAGAGATATACCTATGGAGGCGGCATATTCTACTATAGAAATAATAGTTATACAAATATCTATAATATCGACACACACTTGTCAAAACAGTTTTGTCTTTTAACAAAGCAGTAGCTGCAGAAAAGAGAGACAACTACACTTTGTCAAGTGCTTATTTTCGTAACACTTTCGTGTGACATCATTAGCTCATCCATGCGTGACTGCGCCGCCATGTTAAGCGCCAAGTTTTGTGGTAGATCTGCTGTCAAACTGTCAAAAAGCAGTGGCAAAGTGTTGTACTAGAAATTATTTTAATAGATTAATTTTGTTCAGAAATGAATAAAATAATATTAATAGTTTATAATTCCCGGATATCATATTTCATGATCATGCCAGATTTTCGAATTTCAAATAAACAAAATTAATATACCTACCTGTGAAATATAATATTTTTCTATTATATATATATATATATATATAATTTTATATTAAAATACTATAATATGGGATCAGGGATCTCCATCCCAGTAATATTGTATAGTAAACAAATTTGGTATACAAGCAAAAAATCTTCTCAAGAATCTTCCCACTACTCTGTCAATATATGCGTTATAACTTTTTAACTTTGTTCACAATTATATAAATGATGTAAAAACTTGAGTAAGTACTTAGCACACTCAGAACATTGTTTAAAAGAAGTTGCTAGTTAGCTGCCTACATACTTAACTCTTTGTTTGACTGTAACTAATACAAGAAATCTGTAGCAGATTATGCACTGCGTAAGTGTACATATGCGGTGAAGCCTGGAGAAGCAGCTCAAGCGAAACTTAAGGGATAGCAATCCAAATCTAATTTGACAACCCAACAATATCCATTGCTTCATGTGATTGAAAAATTCGTTTGCTCGACAACAAAAACAACGCAATGGATATTGTTAAACTGTCAAATTGGTATGGTTTGTCATTTTGGTGTGTTACACAATTAGGCTACGGATTTAATTTCTATCTACACAAATATAAAACTGCCAGACACATTATTTATTCCTCAGATAAGTTATTTGACGATTGAAAATATAACCCTGTACCTATATAAATACCTACGGAATAAAATAAATAAAGCAACAAATTCAATTATATGAAATAAGAACAAATTCATATTAGTAAAAATATCGATATCAGGTGCCCATATTGCTGAGTTACAACCCTATAAAAGGCGGCCATTTTATGCGCCAGTGTATTGTAGGTAGTCACGCTAATTCTGTAGGTATGCCCAGTCCATATACTTCTAAGTCAGTGAAATTAACTGAGTTTAGCGCAAGTGTATTTACTCGCATTTATGTTGCGTTGAGATCTTGGACGCAAATTTTTCTCTGTTATTTGTGACAATATTCTGTTTTTGTAATCAGAATATTGTCACAAATTGTATCATAATGGTATACGAAAAGTGCTGTGTTGGTGGTTGCAATACAACATGTGAAACGCACCGGCTTATCAGATTCCCTAGGAACGATAATTTAAGAAACTTGTGTATGTATTTCATAGTATCCACAAATTCCCAGATCATTGAACTTTCCAAAGAATAGTTTCTTGACAAGGCAGAAAACTTCGATAGGTACTCTTACCCGTGCTTGCTTACTAACGATTAAATAGCTCATGGTGTGCCTCTGACTGCAACAGGCGAGTAATTTTATTACTTTTCATGGTACTTAAATTTCGGCGGCTGAAAGTTGTGATTTCTAAGTAGGTATCAACTGGACCCCAGTAATGCAGTATTGAACCATACATTTTTAATAAAAAACATTGCATCATTTTGTGATTACTTCACCAGACATTTTTAATTATCACTACATAGTATAAAGTGGCAGTGACTTAGTAAATTTGTCTCTGTAACTATTGAAAGACAAAAAATTGTATAGATGATTGCTTAAATCATTATAAAAATATCAAGAACAAAGCTTGCAAAAGCAACAATTTATTACAAATTTTCAAAGATGCTGATTGCATGTGGTTAAATTTTAGTTTTTTAACAAATAATGATGTGATTGACATCTTCTGATCATAACACTTTTACATTTATAAATTTTTCACAGTTATATTTTATTTCACTTTCCTTATTTTAAAAGCTTATTTAAATGTTCAACATTTGTTAAATCACTAATGTCCAAGATGATAGATATGCTTTTCGGCTGGTACTGGATGGCAGGAGCTCGTATTATCTGAGAATCTCATTAAAGCATTTAAACAAGCATCTTCAACTTAAAGTTGTGACTTGTCGTCATAGTGCAGGAACATAGGGCCTCGTAGTTGCAAGACTAAGCGAGCGAGACCATTTCAGAACCTTTTACTAGTAGGTATGGGTATTAAGGAATTAAAATTATAGTTTAGAGGAAGTGGTAACGGGATGGCTGTATAGTATTTATTTTTCGTATAATTGATATCTAAAACGAATGTTATTTGACTTCCCTTAATTTTATACATTGTTCTATTTTTACTTAATTGTTATAGCTTACGGGGTATACAAATTTATTTGTTAACTCTACTGATTTTAATAATTTTAGCAATTCTTCAATATCTACAAGTAAAATTCCTAATTTACTAAAGATTACAGAAGTTTCGATTTCATTCCATCTAGTGTAGAGTGATTGGAAATTGTGTAAAAATAAATTGTAAATGTTAGTAAAATTACATATTGTTAACTCAAATATTATAAGAATTAAAAAATTTAAATTATTGTCATTCCCAACGTTGTATATTTATCAAGTTGCATTTATAAAAACTAATTCTGAAATATTTAATGATTATTTAATAATTGACAATAAAATTATACAATTTCATCAGACAGCTTTACTGAGATAAAGCGTTTTGGTACTGTTTAAAATTAACAATAAAGTTCCATCTATGTTTCATGAAACGGAGAATATTCATAAATTTTAAAATAATTTAAAACATATTTAAGCGACGCATCGGTAGGCATATTACAATGACATATATCTTTTTTTTTGATATTCGATTTGACTATACATATATTGTAAATATCATAACTAATAAATAAATAATTTAGTTACATCACTGTATATTAAATGACAATACGATTTATATGAAGCATTGTAATATAATTATAATATAAATAATATAATGATATAATTTAATTGGTAGATTATATTAATTGTACCCATAATATTACCTAAAGGTTGAATGCAGCGAACATAATTTTTCAAAGATGTTACCTGTTCTATATTACCTGTATACACAAATAAAATAAATTTGAATTTGAATCAATCTTGATAAAATTATTTCTTGCAAATATTATATTTTTAACAAGACATTCTGATATTTCATTAAGGTAATCTTGTTCACTAGTGTATATCAACGAGTTTTTAAATTACCAATCATATTTCCATATTTAATAGCATCTTTATAATCAAAGTTACCAGTAATAATCTTAATAATATATCTTAGGAGTTTAGAATGCCTCGTTTGACTCTAAATGAAGGTGATAATTGTTCTAATTGTTCAATACTGGAATTTCGTTTCGAATTCAGTATGAAATGTTATATTAAGTAATTGAATGTTTAGAGTTTTTATCAAAATAATTCTAACATGCTTATTTAAGTGTTAAGTTCATGTATCTATTAATATTAATAATAATATGTATCTATTAATATTTTCATCACTTACACTAACATGGCCATCTCAGTAACACACCAATATTAATATTATAAGGCCATAGGAATTGTTTTCTGCTCCATGTAATTCTAAATTTAATGTTGTGGTTAAATCTAATGAAAATTATTTGCAAAACGAATGGATATCTAAAACCTTCTGAATTATTATGCGTGGATTGTGAAGTTTGTAAACTATAAGATTTATTTTAATTTTTTTAAGTCGGTATTGAAACCACTAAGCATATTTTCTAATTCTGTTGCAATTTGATCTAGAATCACCATAATCTTTCACTTAAAAGATATGCATCTTTTCCTATAATCTAATAGTTATAATAAAAATATATTTAGTTTGTATATATAATTGTTCATGCCATAAAAATCTTATAATATGTTCACATTTCTTAATAAATAAACTTGAAATACATTGATCGCCAACAAACATGTTGATCAAGCTTTTTAGATCCTTAAGTCTAATTTGAACAAAGTGACATACTCTTCCTTGTTTCATTTTTATTTAAAAAAAATCAATACATGTATACAAAAATATTCTGTTAATTATTCTCTTTCTATAATTTTATCACTTCAAGATTATACTTTAAATAACTGCCAAGTTTTGTGCAGAAGTCAAATAACTTTCAACGATTTTAGTTCAAAAGTTACGACAAGAGCCATAAAGAAACAAGCACAGTAAATAACTAGGATGAGACAGGACAGTAAAAAGGTTTACTTACAGTCCGCTCACAAAGTTGTATTCAATTGAGGTGGATAACATAAAAAAATGTTACGAGACTGACATAAAGTGCCTTAAATCAGAAATATTATCACTTACTAACTCCCTTCAAACTGTGTCCAATAAATATAAATCAGCCCAAAACGAAATAAAAGAACACATACTGGCTATGGATAATCTGGTAAAGACATGTAAATATAATGAGGAGCGTTTTGACTCCTTAGTTAAACATCAATGTGAGTGTCAGCATTCAATACCATTATACCACCACCAAAACTCTATGACAGTGCCATAGCAGAGGAGCTTAAAATAAAAAATTACTCAAATATTAACAAAAATAATATAATTATGTATAGCGATGACATGGGAAAAAATCTAGGCATAACTTTAAATAACTCTTTAAATTGACAAAAAGTTACAAATTGCTGCATGCCTGGAGTATCTTTTAGTGACATCCTAAATAAAATTATAGTTACTAAATTTTGCCCAAATAGTACAATAATAATTTTTGTTGGCAGAAAAGGCAGTGTAAACAACAAACAGTTATTAAAATATATTGAACAACTTAATAACTTAAATGTACACAAAATTGTCTTGTTCACACTGCAGATGCAGGGATACAGGGACAAGCACATGGGATTATAATAGGAAAATAATCTAAGACATAATTTAAATATACAAATGAATAATTTAATATGTAACAATAATTTAAATTTGACATATAATTGTGATAATAATGACAAATTTCATTTAATTGACATAAATAATTTAATAAAAAAGTTTTGGACAAAAGATAGGTATTACCTATCCAAATATAATTTAAGACTGGTAGCAAATGCAGCCAAGTTTTTGGCTACCAAGACTGCTTTTATTGAGCATGATAATCATTTGACATTTAATTTGGAATCAGTTCCAACTAATTTAAATTAGTAAATGCGACAATAGAGGCAATCTCTAGCAATAATAAGAGTTTAATTAATTTTGAATGTAGCCCACAAATAAGTAATAAAATTGTTTACACCTGGTGCATCAAAATATACAAGGCATGATGGGCAAAGAATTGAAGTTGAATTGTTTTAAATAGTAACAATATACATATCCTTTGTATTACTGAACATTGGCTAAAAGATTATAATTTCATGTTTAATTTCAGAAATCACCAGGTGGTTAGCTCCTTCAATAGAGAAAAAGATTATGTGGTGGCTCCTTAATATTAGCAGATAAATCATTATTATATAAAGAACGTAAGGATATTGTGAGCCTCTGTTGAGCGAACTGTAGAAATGGCTTGTGTCGAGTTCGAGCACCTCATTGTTGTAAGTATTTACAGACCCCATGTGCTACTTATGACTATTTTGAAAGAATTGTGGAAGAAGTTTTGCTCAACTTAGTAAACAGAACAAGTCTGTTGTAATATGTGGAGACTTTAACATCAATCTCCTTGAAACTTCTTCCATTAGTATTAAGTTTAGCTCATTGTTTAAATCGTATAATCTTGTTAATTTATTCTTAGAACCAACACGTATTGCTAGGCCTAGTGCAACCTGTATAGATAATATTTTACAGATATTAAGCCCTTGCATAAATCAATTATTCAAAATTTAAGTTCAGATCACTGTGGACAGTTGGTATCATTGCCTTACATACACAAAAAACAGAAAAATAAGAAAGTTGTGTTTGTTCCAATAAATGACCATCGCTTGGAGAGGTTTAGAAGTGATATAATAAAAGACTTCCATCACTTTCATTTAAAAATAGTGCTAATTATTTGTATGGTATGTTATTTAAAATTATAACTTGTGAATTTTGTAGAATATTTACTTCTAAAACTTTCTCTTTTAACAGTCGCAAATCATTGAATGAATGGGCGACAGTAGGAATTTATAAAAGTAGGCGAAAGTTATATGAGCTTTATAATGAAAGATCATATAATACTAGTGTTATATTTAGAGATTATGTAAAACATATTCTAAAATATTTAAAAGTCTGCTCCACAGCTAAGGCTTAACATTTAAGTAACAAAATTAAAACTGCATCCAACGAAATTAAAATGACCTGGAGAATAATAAATAGTGAAACGGGCAAGGTCAAACCGCGCAACTCGGATTTTCAATTGAATATTAACAATAGTTTGATCTGATCTCGATCTGATCAAAAGTTTATAGCTTTTGAGAAACATTTTACTGATGTTCCTTTTTGACAACAAAATCATTAAATTCTTCTCCTACTGTCGCCGAATCATTGCTTAAACAAAATGTAAAGGCTTGTTCAAATACTTTTAAATTCCATAGAGTATTGCCAAAAGATATCGTTAAATATTTTAAAACTATTGATGTTAAGAAAACGGCAGACTTATGGGGGATTTCCGTTAAAGTTATTTTATCTATAATAGATATAATAGCACCTTATCTAGCCACTATATTTAATATAAGCGTCGAATCTGGTGTGTTTCTGATTTAATGAAACATAAAAGTCATACCTTTATTTAAATCTGGTAGTACATTAGACCCCGCCAATTTTAGACCGATTTCTGTACTACCAACATTTAGTAAAATTTTTGAAAAAATAATTTTAGATCAGATCTTAAGTTGCTTTAATATTAATAAATTGCTACATAAAAATCAATTCGGTTTTACAAGGGGTCGCTCGACAACTGACGCTAGAGTTGAGCTTATTAAACATATTTTTGTGCATGGGAGAATTCGGAGGATGCTTTGGGTATATTTTGTGACCTTTCCAAGGCCTTCGACTGTGTTCACCATGAGACATTAATCAGGAAGCTACAGTACTATGGTGTCAAGAACACAGCGCTTAAACTTATTATTTCATATTTAAGTAATAGAATGCAGAAAGTTATTATCAATGGTAAAAGTTCTTCCGGGTCACCTTTACTAAAGATTACAGAAGTTTCGATTTCATTCCATCTAGTGTAGAGTGATTGGAAATTGTGTAAAAATAAATTGTAAATGTTAGTAAAATTACATATTGTTAACTCAAATATTATAAGAATTAAAAAATTTAAATTATTGTCATTCCCAACGTTGTATATTTATCAAGTTGCATTTATAAAAACTAATTCTGAAATATTTAATGATTATTTAATAATTGACAATAAAATTATACAATTTCATCAGACAGCTTTACTGAGATAAAGCGTTTTTGGCACACTGTTTAAAATTAACAATAAAGTTCCATCTATGTTTCATGAAACGGAGAATATTCATAAATTTTAAAATAATTTAAAACATATTTAAGCGACGCATCGGTAGGCATATTACAATGACATATATCTTTTTTTTTGATATTCGATTTGACTATACATATATTGTAAATATCATAACTAATAAATAAATAATTTAGTTACATCACTGTATATTAAATGACAATACGATTTATATGAAGCATTGTAATATAATTATAATATAAATAATATAATGATATAATTTAATTGTAGTAGATTATATTAATTGTACCCATAATATTACCTAAAGGTTGAATGCAGCGAACATAATTTTTCAAAGATGTTACCTGTTCTATATTACCTGTATACACAAATAAAAATAAATTTGAATTTGAATCAATCTTGATAAAATTATTTCTTGCAAATATTATATTTTTAACAAGACATTCTGATATTTCATTAAGGTAATCTTGTTCACTAGTGTATATCAACGAGTTTTTAAATTACCAATCATATTTCCATATTTAATAGCATCTTTATAATCAAAGTTACCAGTAATAATCTTAATAATATATCTTAGGGAGTTTAGAATGCCTCGTTTGACTCTAAATGAAGGTGATAATTGTTCAAATTGTTCAATACTGGAATTTCGTTTCGAATTCAGTATGAAATGTTATATTAAGTAATTGAATGTTTAGAGTTTTTTTTTATCAAAATAATTCTAACATGCTTATTTAAGTGTTAAGTTCATGTATCTATTAATATTAATAATAATATGTATCTATTAATATTTTCATCACTTACACTAACATGGCCATCTCTAAGTAACACACCAATATTAATATTATAAGGCCATAGGAATTGTTTTCTGCTCCATGTAATTCTAAATTTAATGTTGTGGTTAAATCTAATGAAAATTATTTGCAAAACGAATGGATATCTAAAACCTTCTGAATTATTATGCGTGGATTGTGAAGTTTGTAAACTATAAGATTTATTTTAATTTTTTTTAAGTCGGTATTGAAACCACTAAGAATATTTTCTAATTCTGTTGCAATTTGATCTAGAATCACCATAATCTTTCACTTAAAAAGATATGCATCTTTTCCTATAATCTAATAGTTATACAATAAAATATATTTAGTTTGTATATATAATCTTGTTCATGCCATAAAAAATCTTATAATATGTTCACATTTCTTAATAAATAAACTTGAAATACATTGATCGCCAACAAACATGTTGATCAAGCTTTTTAGATCCTTAAGTCTAATTTGAACAAAGTGACATACTCTTCCTTGTTCCATTTTATTTAAAAAAATCAATACATGTATACAAAAATATTCTGTTAATTATTCTCTTTCTATAATTTTATCACTTAAGATTATACTTAATAAATAACTGCCAAGTTTTGTGCAGAAGTCAAATAACTTTCAACGATTTTAGTTCAAAAGTTACGACAAGAGCCATAAAGAAACAAGCACAGTAAATAACTAGGATGAGACAGGACAGTAAAAAGGTTTACTTACAGTCCGCTCACAAAGTTGTATTCAATTGAGGTGGATAACATAAAAAAATGTTACGAGACTGACATAAAGTGCCTTAAATCAGAAATATTATCACTTACTAACTCCCTTCAAACTGTGTCCAATAAATATAAATCAGCCCAAAACGAAATTAAAGAACACATACTGGCTATGGATAATCTGGTAAAGACATGTAAATATAATGAGGAGCGTTTTGACTCCTTAGTTAAACATCAATGTGAGTGTCAGCATTCAATACCAGCTTCTTCAGAGTCGGTGTGTGCTGATAATATTATACCACCACCAAAACTCTATGACAGTGCCATAGCAGAGGAGCTTAAAATAAAAAATTACTCAAATATTAACAAAAATAATATAATTATGTATAGCGATGACATGGGAAAAAATCTAGGCATAACTTTAAATAACTCTTTAAATTGACAAAAAGTTACAAATTGCTGCATGCCTGGAGTATCTTTTAGTGACATCCTAAATAAAATTATAGTTACTAAATTTTGCCCAAATAGTACAATAATAATTTTTGTTGGCAGAAAAGGCAGTGTAAACAACAAACAGTTATTAAAATATATTGAACAACTTAATAACTTAAATGTACACAGGGATACAGGGATACAGCACATACAGGGATTATAATAGGAAAATAATCTAAGACATAATTTAAATATACAAATGAATAATTTAATATGTAACAATAATTTAAATTTGACATATAATTGTGATAATAATGACAAATTTCATTTAATTGACATAAATAATTTAATAAAAAAGTTTTGGACAAAAGATAGGTATTACCTATCCAAATATAATTTAAGACTGGTAGCAAATGCAGCCAAGTTTTTGGCTACCAAGACTGCTTTTATTGAGCATGATAATCATTTGACATTTAATTTGGAATCAGTTCCAACTAATTTAAATTAGTAAATGCGACAATAGAGGCAATCTCTAGCAATAATAAGAGTTTAATTAATTTTGAATGTAGCCCACAAATAAGTAATAAAAATTGTTTACACCTGGTGCATCAAAATATACAAGGCATGATGGGCAAAGAATTGGAAGTTGAATTGTTTTTAAATAGTAACAATATACATATCCTTTGTATTACTGAACATTGGCTAAAAGATTATAATTTCATGTTTAATTTCAGAAATCACCAGGTGGTTAGCTCCTTCAATAGAGAAAAAAGATTATGTGGTGGCTCCTTAATATTAGCAGATAAATCATTATTATATAAAGAACGTAAGGATATTGTGAGCCTCTGTTGAGCGAACTGTAGAAATGGCTTGTGTCGAGTTCGAGCACCTCATTGTTGTAAGTATTTACAGACCCCCATGTGCTACTTATGACTATTTTGAAAGAATTGTGGAAGAAGTTTTGCTCAAACTTAGTAAACAGAACAAGTCTGTTGTAATATGTGGAGACTTTAACATCAATCTCCTTGAAACTTCTTCCATTAGTATTAAGTTTAGCTCATTGTTTAAATCGTATAATCTTGTTAATTTATTCTTAGAACCAACACGTATTGCTAGGCCTAGTGCAACCTGTATAGATAATATTTTTACAGATATTAAGCCCTTGCATAAATCAATTATTCAAAATTTAAGTTCAGATCACTGTGGACAGTTGGTATCATTGCCTTACATACACAAAAAACAGAAAAATAAGAAAGTTGTGTTTGTTCCAATAAATGACCATCGCTTGGAGAGGTTTAGAAGTGATATAATAAAAAGACTTCCATCACTTTCATTTAAAAATAGTGCTAATTATTTGTATGGTATGTTATTTAAAATTATAACTTGTGAATTTTGTAGAATATTTACTTCTAAAACTTTCTCTTTTAACAGTCGCAAATCATTGAATGAATGGGCGACAGTAGGAATTTATAAAAGTAGGCGAAAGTTATATGAGCTTTATAATGAAAGATCATATAATACTAGTGTTATATTTAGAGATTATGTAAAAACATATTCTAAAATATTTAAAAAAAGTCTGCTCCACAGCTAAGGCTTAACATTTAAGTAACAAAATTAAAACTGCATCCAACGAAATTAAAATGACCTGGAGAATAATAAATAGTGAAACGGGCAAGGTCAAACCGCGCAACTCGGATTTTCAATTGAATATTAACAATAGTTTGATCTGATCTCGATCTGATCAAAAAGTTGCTATAGCTTTTGAGAAACATTTTACTGATGTTCCTTTTTTGACAACAAAATCATTAAATTCTTCTCCTACTGTCGCCGAATCATTGCTTAAACAAAATGTAAAGGCTTGTTCAAATACTTTTAAATTCCATAGAGTATTGCCAAAAGATATCGTTAAATATTTTAAAACTATTGATGTTAAGAAAACGGCAGACTTATGGGGATTTCGTTAAAGTTATTTTATCTATAATAGATATAATAGCACCTTATCTAGCCACTATATTTAATATAAGCGTCGAATCTGGTGTGTTTCCTGATTTAATGAAACATAGTAAAGTCATACCTTTATTTAAATCTGGTAGTACATTAGACCCCGCCAATTATAGACCAATTTCTGTACGAACAACATTTAGTAAAATTTTGAAAAATAATTTTAGATCAGATCTTAAGTTGCTTTAATATTAATAAATTGCTACATAAAAATCAATTCGGTTTTACAAGGGTCGCTCGACAACTGACGCTAGAGTTGAGCTTATTAAACATATTTTTGTGCATGGGAGAATTCGGAGGATGCTTTGGGTATATTTTGTGACCTTTCCAAGGCCTTCGACTGTGTTCACCATGAGACATTAATCAGAAGCTACAGTACTATGGTGTCAAGAACACAGCGCTTAAACTTATTATTTCATATTTAAGTAATAGAATGCAGAAAGTTATTATCAATGGTAAAAGTTCTTCCGGGTCACCTGTACTAATGGGTGTCCCTCAGGGCTCGATTCTCGGCCCATTCCTATTTCTGGTATATATTAATGACTTACCTTCCCTTGTAGGGGATAATCATGATATAGTATTATTTGTTGATGATACTTCCTTGATTTTTAAACTTAAACGTCAATCATTTAAATGTGACGAAGTGATGGTTTCTTATATTTACGCGAACACTACACATTGAATAAAACTATTTTTACGGATTTTATCGCGTTTAATTTTACTAATTTTGATTCCCGACGTTTCGGGTGCTTTACAGCACCCATGGTCACGGGGGGGACTGAGGTGTTTGACGTCCTAATGTCATAGTTAGCCCGGCTACCTTCAGTTTTTTGAATATTAATTTTTGGTCCGATCTACGCAGAATGAGCTTACAGTATCTTGAAGCATACCACTGCAAGACTTCAAGTCTTAGTTTTATTCAATGTGACGAAGTGAATAATGCTATATCAAAATTAGTGCATTGGTTTAACGTTAATAATCTACATTTAAACGGAAATAAAACTAAATGTATTAAATTTACAACAACGAATGTTAAAAATCTGGGTACCAATGTGTTTTAAATGGGAAGAACTGAGCCCTGTTGAATCCACTGTTTTTCTTGGCATCACTCTCGACGCAAAGCTTCAGTGGGGTCCCCATATATCCAAACTAGCAAGCAGATTAAGTTCTGCAGCCTGTGCTGTAAAAAAGATTAGAGGTCTCACTAGTGTCGAGACAGCTAGACTAGTTTATTTCAGTTATTTCCATAGCATAATGTCTTATGGGATTTTGCTATGGGGAAATGCGGCTGATTCAGAAACTATTTTTGTTTTACAGAAGAGGGCCATTAGAGCTATTTACAACCTAAAACCGAGAGAGTCTTTTAATATAAATATAATATATAGATAAATTTCAAGAAATAAATATATTAACTTTGGCCTCTCAGTATATTTACGAAAATTTAATGTATGTTCACAAAAACAAAGGTAGTTTTAGTAAAAAAAGTGATATACATTCTGCAAACACTAGGAACAAACACAAGCTAGTGATACCAGTTTCTCGACTCCACAGAGTTAGTAATTCATTCTTGGGGCAATGTATACGCTATTACAAAAAGGTCCCGGAAAGTGTACAGGCTCTCTCTATTACCAAGTTTAAATGTTTTGTTAAGCTGAAACTGTATAAAAAGGGTTATTATAGTATAAATGAATACATGATTGATAATAACCCCTGGGAATGAGGTGGTCGCTACCAAGCAGTTTCTAAAATAAATTTTGTACTTAAATAGTTTGTACAACCATTAATGTAAAATTTACTTTAAAAAAAAAGTCCCGCTGGGTTTCTTGCTGGTTCTTCCCAGAACAGAGTTTTTTTTTCGAACCAGTGGTAAAGTAAAAAAATGACTTTCAATAAGAATTACTCATGTCATCTATATTGAAAAAAAAATTATTCTATTCTATTCTATACTGCAATGGAGTTATTAAATGAGACAGCCTGTATCTTCAAAGTCCTGTTTATTACTGCATTAAATTTATAATTGGTATTACATTAGTGGATACCGTGAGCCACACTACAATTGTATAAAGGGTAACAAAGTCTGTTGTTGTAAGCAAATAAGAAGTGTCTTTTGGCGAAAGACTTGCAGGTGCAATAACTGTAAAAGTAATTAAATTAAAAAGTACTTTTTTTTCAGATTATTTTCATTATGCAAACTGACGCAACAATGGCCTCAACAGCAGAAGTTGTTGAATTTTTCGACACACTGACAGCGTCAATGACTACCCGGGTGGTGTGCAATGAGGAAAGTTACGGCGAGTGGTTAAACAAAATTCACAACATCACAATTTTTGGATAGAAGCCATTAATAAAATTTAAAAAAAAATGGTTTTGTAGACACCATGCTATATAGTAACATGCTATACAAGTAGGAAAACCTCGACTTGTGCGAGTGCCATCCCGACAAGGATGGATAACTTGAAAGTTTTATAAGGGTCTCCAAATTATTATCCAAAAAATAGTAACCAAAACCCTTTAGAAATTTATTTTTGGATGTATAATAGCTATAAATTATAGAAATGTTGACCTAGATGCAAACATATTTATATATGCCTTTAAATATCTGATATTATCTAACATGGTTAGCCAACATTCGAAATTCTCTAATTGCGAAGAGGATTATGAAAACACATTATTAAATGTTATAAAGTGTTCTTTTCAAAAATGTTCATAATCATAAAGAAAATTACTCTGAAAACACTCCCAATGTTTTCCGAGATCTCCTATCCTCTTCACAAGCAAGTTCAAGAGAAAAATTGCTGGTGGGTGATGTAGTCATGGAAAAAATTAATGACCACTGCTCAGCTTACACTGCTGGATACATTTGTCGGAAAATATCTAAAGGTATTCGTCGTAAGGATTGCATCAAAACATTAGCAGTACATAGACAAATATTCATTCTTACATAAAATCTAGAGAGTATAAATTGTTGAAAAATAATAATTTGGCATACCGTAAAGGCGGGTTACTTTAGCTGTTTTTTTTTTCAGTTATTTTACGAATTTGATCTGTGGTTTGTATTGGTATTGTCCTTTTAGTATTCTTATATGCTATTAAGAAGCTTGAGGATGTACTCAACAAGATATGAAGTGTATTTTAGAAATATGATACCTAACAGTAACTTTTTTTTTAAGTTAAAGTTTGGGCCAAAGTTGTTCTTAGGAAAGGGTTAATTTAACCCCATGAACTTTATCGCTGAAAAATCGCACTTGCAGCTATTATTGGCCAAAGAAACCATCCAGGGCGGAAAGATTGAATATATCCAAGAGAGATTTAATGTAAGAAAAAAGTTCGAAATAAATTAAAACACGATGTAAAATCAATATTATATATTTCAAAAGATTTACAGTAAGTAAATTTCTCAACAATATCTCAACTCAGTAGCAAACTTACAGAAATACAACAATAATATTATCTTAGATTAATTAGGTAACATTTGCAAACGTATATTTTACTTCTCAGTCTAATTAAATTATAATTTCAGTCTTATTTAAATGTGAATCAACGTTTACCAGTAGCATAGGAAATCTAATTTTCTTCTCTTAGTTTCTCTCTTAGTTCTTATTACACGTTCATTTCGGAACCGAGAAACAACCCTTTTCTCCAATTTTGGAGGTCCAATCTTACACAATATGTGGTCCCAACCATAAAGTTGTTCATCTTTTATCGTGGGCCACCGCCAGTACGTCTTACCTTTTTTCATGCACGTTATAAAGGCTCCTACCTCGGAAACTGCTAAGACTTTACCTGGGTATTTGCGTGAGTTCCATGTTACTAGAACATGGTCGCCTACAACAACATCTAGATCAAGTGAACCTCCTCGAAAACCTGGTGGCTCTAATGTATCCTGCGGTAACTTTTTGATTTGACGTGCGGGCGAGACCCGCAAGTTTTTGTCTTGACAATCTTCAACAACTACCTGCATTTTCTCTCTTTCACTACATTTTTCTTCAACGATCTGTATACCCTCAATAGATTGAAGGGGAGTGAAGTCTTTAAAAACATCAAACAGCTGTTGCTCTACATCTGTTACTTGAAGAACAGGAGAGCCACACTCCTCTTCTACTTCACTCTCCTGCTGAAGATCAGGCGAATGTCGAAATGTAGGTGCATCAGTATCACTAATCTGACTCACATAGTTGGCCAGAAGAACATCATCCTCAGAGTCATAAGGCATTATGTGGTCTTCAGTGGAAGAAGCTAGACTGATGGTCCTGTCACTGCAGCTTGAAGATGAAGAGACGTTACGTTGTCTTCGTTTTGTTGCCCTTTTCTTTTCCTTTATAGTTTTAGCCTGCTGTAAACCCGATGGACCTGCTTCTGCAAGGTCAGTGGCACAGATTGATTTTCCAGGTGGCACATTAAGTTTCTTTTTCCTAATTGTTTTCTGTTCTGGGCACGCCTCAGCTCGGTACTGCACCAATGTATGCATAAAAGAGTTCCCTATAAGACCTGCGTTTATTATTCGATCTTGTTTGGGTAATCTAGCTAAAGGCTCCTCTTTGTCAATGGGGTATATGCCTGTCTTTCTGAAACCAGCAATCAAATTCGCCTTGGTCTCGGTCAAAGAATCCAAAGCCGTTTTTAATAGTCGTGGAAACTGATCCTTAGGTGTAGTCGACAGTTTCCTACCCAGTTGACTGTTCTTCCATTGAAGCAATACTTGCCGCCACTTGCACTTCAAAGGTCGAAAATATGCGACGTCTAGTGGCTGAAGTATATGTGTAGCGTTGGGTGGCAAACAAATAAAACTAACATTGTGCTTCTCACACTCGTTCAAAACTGTTTTATTAATGTGTGAAGCAAGGTTGTCTCCAATCACTACTTTTCTACCATTTTTCTTCTTAAGAACTGGCATAAGATGATTGAGAAACCAGTCTTCAAAAGTTGCGCTGTCCATCCATCCGCTCTTTGTCCTATTATATCGAGCGCCTTCGGGACCATTTTCAGTCCAAGTCGACCAGAGATGATCCGACTTATAAACGATGAACGGTGGAACTGTTTCCCCAGCGGCGTTGCCACAGAACATGACAGTAAAATTAACTTTTGTAGCGTTTACTATTGTTTCCGGATATTTTGTTCCTCTTCTGCATAATATAGTCTTTTTTCCTGGGTCATCACAAAGGTTGCTTTCATCGTAGTTGAATATGTTTTCGGGTGGAACGCTTTCTAGTTCTTTGTCGATATTTTCTATAAAATTGAAATGACATCTTCCGACACTTGAGCTCGGACTCTTTTGATATTGTTAGCAAGTCGCCGTGAAAGAGATTGATGTCGAAAGAAAAGAAGCCAACCAGTCTTTACCAGGAATGTTGTTCTTAAAAAATTTTACAACTCTTCCCTGGGATTCAAGGTAATTTTTGATTATCATTTTTAGGTCGAATGCTGTCAGCGGAAACCCATATTCCGAAAGCGCAGTTATGTGAGCTTCAAACGCCTTTTCTTCCTCTTCAGTAAAAATTGTAGGTTTACCTGGTTTGTTAGGGTGTTTCCGGGTTAATTTGTTTTTCAAAGTGCTGCGAGGAATATTAAATAACTCTGCAGCCGCTCTTTGTGTGAGCACTTTGGATTGGATTGCATCCAGACATTTTTTTAAATCTGCCTGGGTGTAGTCGACATATCGACGACTGCCAGGCTTTCGTCTGTACACGGATGGCATCAGGAATATCGCTCTGTGTTTTAATTCTGTAACAAATTGATCAAAAATGTAAAGTTCTCCACTAATAAACATTGCAGGGTTACTTTAGCCCCGCAGGTCCAAAGTTACCCGAAAAGGTGGTCAATGTATACCGATTTTCTAAATCTGTCATTAAATCCCATCACATAAATAAATCGTCTTTAAAAAACAATTTCCATACTCCTACATACATGCCTAAGAAAATAAATAACAATCCAATTTGAAAACTTACCAAAATACAGCTTCAGACACCAAAGTTTGCAGCAGAAAAATACGCCGGTTTTACTGTCAAAAGTTTAAACAGCGCGAACATGTAGCGACGTGCACCCGAGTCGGTAAAACAGTTCCGCAAGTACGCGTCTATATCGCCATCTATTAGTTACTAAAGGAACTACGACGTTCGATTGTGTGTTCGTGACACAGCGGGCAGTTAAATCATTTTCTCGATTTGGGCCAAAGTAATGCCCTAGGGTCAATGTAACCGCCTCTACGGTACCCTAACGAAAAAATTACTTATCTTGTACAGGGATGGTACTCACTTTATTCATAAGTATTTGAATTATAGCTGTATTATAGTTTTTCCTGGCTAGGATGTAATAAGCATGCCTTAATTGTAAAGAAACTTTTTCATCAATATTATAATTAGATTACATGGGCACAATTGGTGCAACATAAACAATAAAATATTGAAGGGATATTCAGGAAAAATTAAAATAAATGTTTTAGAATATTCTGAAAATATAAATTCAGAAGACATGATCTAGCACATTATGTCTCCAGAATTTAAAATTTTCAATGCAACAGAACTGTGGCAAGTAAGTATTATAGTTCAACTTATAATCTTGGAAAACCTCATCTGATTTCATTGTTATAAAAAGGAATAATTTGCTTTTGCAGAAAGAAACTAGCTTACCTTCAATTCCTACATTCAGTCAAAAATTGGATTATATTTTGGGTAGCGACGGTGTTCCATTAGGCTCTCTCACTGAATTACTTGGGTTACCAGGAACAGGAAAAACACAAATGTGGTAAACAAAATATATTTCCTATTTTATATTTTTTTCATGTTATATTTAATATAATACCTTCATCAGCGATTTTAAGCTCCCTCTGTCCCGCTATTACCAATGTTGCCACTGAAGCTTGGAATCCAGGTAAAGTGTGATGCACTTGGTGGCAGGGACAAGGGGCCATTATTTTGTAAATGCGGCAACGGCATTTCTGTCTGCCACGGCACCCAAATTTAAAAATAAAATTTATGTATTTTTTATTTTCAGTTTACAATTATGTGCTGCTGTTCAAATTCCAAAAGAACTTGGTGGATTGAATGCGGAAGCCTTATTCATTGATACCAATACAAATTTTGTGTTAGATAGATTTAAGGGTATTTTTTTTGTGTTTTTGTTTTGTATCTGCTACTTTTTTGCAATGTCATCTTTATTATCATGCTATTCTTTGAGATTATGTAATTTTCCATTTACAGAAATTCTCTCTGCTTGTTTATTGAAGTGCCAGAAGTTATTGAATTTACCATTAAATGCAAACAATGAAGAAGCATTGAAGAAACTGCACTATGTCAATGCCTTTGGTTTAGAAAAGTTTTGTGCTTTGATGCATCAATTACCAAAACTTATAGAAGAAAATAATGTAAAGCATAAATTTTATCTTTAAGACCTAAAGGAATATTTCTGTTTGAACTTGTATTTTCCATACCAACAGGAGATTAAGGTGAAATGCTTTAGAGCCAATCTGTACTTGCTCTGCTTGCATTTATAACTGAAACACAAATGTTTGCTTTATTGCTTTGCAGCTTTGCTGCATAGGAAGTTGTTAAGAAGTTTGTACTTACAATCCCAAACAGAAAAGAAGTTGGGTATATAGCCAATCTAGTAGGCTATATAATATTATATCCCCATTGCTACATTGTTAAAATGATAGCCTTTGGGGGAATGGCCTGTGATGCTTCGGGAAGGCACTTCAACAGAAGTGCCAATTAACTAGGTTTCATAAGTTATAGGAGGTTGTTTTACTGCTCAATGATCTAATGAATTGTGTTGTCATCTATGCTAGATTTGTTGGTGCCATTTTCGGGTAATGTATGATTATGCCAGGTGACAAGCAACAATCATGGTGATTGTTTGCAGTTTCCTCTTTGAGGTAGAAATTTATACTCTGGACTAGCCAGTGCGAAGCCCTGGTCTCTACCCAATGGAGCACATATGAAAGGAGCTTAAAAGAAAAGTTAGGGCCACTCTAGAACTCCAGCTCCTCCACCTTAATGAATTAAAACGGCCACAGCAGTAGAGCATTGTCAAACTGCCTCTAAGCCGTTATACGGGAAGAGAAGGAAATATTTAGTAACCATGCTTTGATTTTTAGAAATTAAATTCTTTCTGAACAATATTAATTTTTTTTAAATCTAAGTTTTCTATAATTTCTTTTAGTAAAATCTTTTTAATTTCTTTTTAGCCGACTTCAAAAAAAGAGGAGGTTCTTATTGTAACTGTAACTTATGTATGTTACACCATATCTTCATCATTTTTTAATTTAAATGTGATTATTCAGATGACATTCGAACTTGTGTTAATCCTAAGTGCACTTAAAAGGTTCAAAAAATGTGACATTTAATGGAAAGTAAAAGCTGACTAAAGAACTAAAAGGAATGAAAGAATTTCCTTATTTCACTACTTCTGAAGTTGGGGCTTTAATAATTCTATACTTTAGCACCAACTTCTGTAGTTATTATGTAGAAATTATTTGATTCTTTTTTTTAAGTTGGCAATTACTTTTTATTAGAAGTTTTTTTTTCTACAATAAATAAATTACAATGAATACACAAATTCTTGTCGTTAGAATACCAATTAAATTAACTTTATAATGATGTAATAAAACTTACATTCATTAACTGATATATTGAAACAGGAGTATTGTAGACTTACAAGCTTTGAGCCAATTTTTTGCTCACCGGTGTACTTATTACTTTAAATAATACCACAGAATAAATAATAGTACAAGAAATAATACTAATGATGATTTCAGATAAGACTTATTGTGATAGACTCGATAGCATTTCCGTTTAAGGAAGGCATATCCGCAAAACAACGTACAGGTTTACTGTTTAGACAGATGGCCGAATTACAAAGACTTGCTGTAGAGAAACAGATTGCTGTAGGTGTTATTGATTTTCATTTATTTTTGGCTATTACACTATAAAAGTAAAATGTCTGTCTATAAGCCTATCAAAAGGGCTAGTATTGAACATTGGGCTCCCCCATATATTGCCTCATATTCAACATAGTTGCATTTGGCGCGCGAGTTGGCAACCACACCTACTTTTTTATTATTTTTAGTAGTTATCAGGAAGATGCTACTGCGCACTCCTGTTTCATTTCTCTCTCTACTTACGCCACCCACTGAATGATACCCCATGGTAGTGGATTCTTTCTTTCTTCTTTCAAGCTTAGTGTCGGCTTCTCGTAATATAAGCCGCCTTTAATATGTGGCTTCATATTGTTTCCAGCTTTACCTAAAATAACTGCTGCTCCATTACTCCAACCAGTAGTGGATGACATCTATGTTTCAGCATGATGCTGAAATCATATACCATTACAGCTTATCAAAAGTCCACTGCACTACTCCACCATAGACTTCCTGGTATTATTAATGATTATTTGCCATTGTTGCCACACTTGGCGGGTGGATTGGCTACCGCAGCCTTTCTTATTTTTTGTCTTTATCAGGAAGGCGGCGCTGTCCATCTCCTGGATTGGATTTTTCTGTCGCCTCTTACGACAAACACGGGACGATATGGGGTAGTGGTTATTTTTACACCACCACTACGCGGTCAAATTCTCGTCTCATCGTCGAAATCGTGTTAAGCCGGCTATACATGTTGGCCGAGCGAAGGCGAGCACCAACGTATAGACAGCCCATTTGTCTAGCCTCGCCATTGCTCGTCGACGCTCGCCTAGCAGTTAGTGATGTTAACCGATTACAATTTTCAGCACCGGTTTAAACCGATTACGTTAAGAAAAACCGGTTTTTTAAGGTACTTTTAGGTTTTTTTCTTATTTTTTTATAGAAAGAACAAAAGCTCTAATCTTTTTTTTTAAATCTACTTTATTAAAATCAAAATACCTTTAACTTGAAAATAACTAATCGCATAAGTCGTAATTTTGATTGAGAAAACAGATCTGATCGACAGCATCCGCTTGCAACCTGCTTCTTTTTGAAGACACTTAACCTGACTTCGAAAACATCCTTTCTGGAGGTACAGACGACTTGCAAAAGCGGCGGAAAGTGATTTTGTGTCTATTTGGTAATTTATAGTTTGGGTTCAAAACTTCTGTGAATCTCCTAAATCCCCTGTCTTCAACAATTGAATAGGGCTGGAAGTCAGTAGCGATCATCATGGTTAAATATTTATAAATTTGTTTCTTATTACTTACCAGAGTCAAGATAGTAAGGTTTTTCCTAATAAAATACCAGTTTTGAATTATGGCTTATTATTTATTTTTCTTAAAATAATGAGGTAAAATAACAATCACAGAAAGGAAGTGGTCATCGATCAGATAAGTAATTACCAAATTTAAATGTTATACTTTGCCTGTTTCTAACAAATCGTAGTTTTGGTTTATGAAACAAATTTGGTCCACAGCATCTGCTTGTAGCCTGCTCCTTCTAGAGGACAATACATATCCTGATTTAGAGAACATCCTCTCTGAAGGTACCGATGTGGCTGGTATAGCTAAATACTTTAGCGCTATTGTATTTAATGGCGCCAAGTGTTTGTTGCTGGACCAAAAGCTCCCGCACTTTCAGCTGCTTTTGTGATCTCGGCTTCTTCATTTTGTGGATCTGTCTCCAAATACATTCGTAAAATATTAACTGCAGAAGCAGTTAAATTAGTATTGGGTCTTCTTTGTTTTATGAAGTCCAGCAGTCCAGGTTTTTTCTGTTCTGTGCTACTACCTGGCTGCTCCGAAGTCGATGGCATAGAGCTATCGGCACAATCTTTTAAGTTATGGGATAATTCTTTCCTGACTAACTCTTTAGCCGACTGCATGTTCTCCGGGTGACGGAATCCTGTTCTTAATACTGGATGTAAATATGTAGCCATTTGGGATACAGTTCTTGTCTCATATGCCAAGAGTCTGCTACTTATGTTTCGCCTCACTGATGAGTGAAACATCTTGCCTATATCTGTTGTTAGGCAAATTTCTATTGTGTTCAATTTTTCAAATAGTCCACATATTAACGGAATAACTAGTGAACTAGTTGGATATTGATCAGCCCGCCTGCACTCAGCCAGCTACTGCTAGTAGCAGTAGCTGACTGAGTGCAGGCGGGCGCCAACGTGTATGCGGTTCGTTTGGCGTGCCTTGCCGCAACAGTGTCGGTTTTTCTGCACAAATCAAAGGCGCTCGTCTACACTCGGCAAGTCGCGTCCACATGTTAGTCGGCCATGAGCCATGTCAGTTACATTTACAGCTTGACGTCCGTCCCGGTGAGATGTTATTTTTTAATTAAGTTGCATCTTCAAAATAATTTCGACAATGTTACTCTCTACTAACGAGGACATCTTTAAGTTTTTGGAAATATACAAAAATGAACCCGTTATTTGGAACCCCAAACACACACCACAAAGATAAAAAGCATCCACCACCTTCTTTTCTGCCCTTCTTTTTTACAACTTTACTGCGGAGTACACTGACATAATAATTATATGCACTCATTAAATAAATAGCAGAAGCTGCAATAACTTCTACGTCGTCCATATCGTTCCAATTCTCAATGAAAAGTAATTACGGCCAACATGTGGATAGCTTCACAAAACTCGTGAACATTGACAGTTGGCATTGGTCTCTTTCGAACTTGACCAACGTGTAGACTGGAGCACTCGCCTTGTATCAATTTGCCTACGCTCGCGTTCGCTGAGGTTTGGCCAACATGTATTGCCGGTATAAAACGAAAGACGGCTCGGTACTGCAGTTGCTACGCAATTTAGATTTCTGACACGAAATTCTTTGTGTGGGATAACGTTTAAAAAAAAAAGGCAAATATGGCAAATTCTGGTAACTTAGAAGATACACTACTTATTCTTCTTTATTGTATTACTCTAAGGTCCGATTTATCAATCCTCGAATAAATTTATTAATAGTATACAATTAGAGTTGAATGAATAAAATAGTTTCAATTGTTTCATTTTTAAATTCAGTCAGGTTATATTTTTCGGATAGATATTTTTTATCTGGCGATTGGAAACTGGGCCCTTAGTACAGTGAATATTAATCTTGTCGCACATAATATTATGTGTAATAAGCGAATGATATGCATACAGACATTTCTATAATTTAGCTTATGTCATTAACACAGGTAGTACTTACAAATGAGATGAGCACAAGGCTAGGTTTATCTAGCGGCACGGTGGTAGGATCACTGGGAGACGCGTGGGCACACAGATGCAATATAAGGCTGTTGTTTTCTGCGCCCGATGACCCCTGCGGCGACAGATTAGCGCTGCTGCTCAAGAGCAACAATGCTCCAGAAGCAGTCGCGCCGTTTAAGGTATTTACACTTGTATTTACGTTTTCCGTCTATGGAAAACTAGTAAATAAATATGAATAAATAAAAAGTGCAACTGTCTTAATTAGTGGCGGATTATCCCCAAGGCAAACTAGGCACGTGTCTAGAGGCGCAAGGTTAAAAAGAGGCGCGCGCGTAGTTTTTTTAAACGAAAAATAACTCGTCTATTTGATTGCTCCTACATCGCCCTCACTCTCTCATCACTTATTTATTCACGCCCACCTGATAAGGGTACTCATGGTAAAATTATTTTGTAACTATTAAACTATATTATAAATTATAATATAGTTTATTTGCAAAATAAGTAGTTATTATTTATAATATATGTCCGCTAGAGAGGCGCCGCGCCGATGAGGTGCTATAGCCTAGGGGCCTAGGGCGCTGTCGACATTTAATCCGCCTCTGGTCTTCAGGGAGGAGCTTAAAAATAATATTCATGGATGGGAGGATATCCCATGAATCTTATTTTTAAGCCGCTATCGTTCCTTTACTTAATAACTCTATATTTATAATATCTGATAGCAACTGGATGCTTAAAATCGGAGACCAGGCCAAGTGGCGCAGCTTGGGAGACCTATGTCCAGCAGTTGACTGCCGCAGGTTGATCATGATGAAAATAAGCCCTTATTTTAAACTTGATAGCTTGAAGTATTATTACTGAATAATACTGTATACATTTTAAACAAATACGGTACTAACTCTTTGAAATTGAAAAAATGTAAATACTGACTGGTTATGTTGGAATATAGGTAAGTTACCAAAATATTGACTTACGCATAATTTCTTTGCTGCTTGTTGTAGCGTGTTGTTGTTGGCGAAAATAGAAAAAAAAACCATGCCCCGTTATTAAGTATCATCGTCGATAACCGAGTTCTATCTGATCGGCTTGACTCAATGGCGCTGTGAAGAGATGTTGCATCTCTTTGCATATTCTGTCGCATCTACCACGGGGAGTGCTCAGAAGAATTGTTCGAACTAATTCCAGCCGCTCAATTTCACCATCGCGCATCGCGATAGCATCCATACCATCTGGATGATTGGTGGTCCACCACAGTGCGATTTACTAGAAGTTTTATTCTTCGTACAACTTCCTTGTGGAATCGACTGCCACCAGTTATTTTTCCGGACCGATACGACTTAGGGACCTTCCAGAAAAGAGTCTACTCTTTTTTAAAAGGACGGCAACGCATTATCAGTTCGCCTAGTGTTGTAAATGTTCATGGGCGGCGGTAGTCACCATCAGGTGAGCCGCATGCTAATTATACCACATGCCCCCACTTCAAAACGTTAAAATATACAAAAGTCTGTGCTCGAATTTTTTTATTACGGTACTAGTCCCTCGTGTTCTACAATTGCACACGTTAGGGTGCCGAATTTAAACTGAGAAACCGCCGTAGTTAAAGTACCCTGAATGTTTACCGAGGCACAGAAACAAACTAGACTGAATTTTTCCCGAGGCTTTTTGGAACTGTTGCAACAAGATTCTGATCACTTTTTTTATAGTGGCTTATAGCAATGGACGAAATGTGACTCCACGATTACGACCGCGAGGCAAAATTACAGACTATGGCTTGGAAAATAATACTATTATCCTCAATTCCTTAAGAAACTCAAGACGAGTCCTTTCTTCGGTAATATTAACTATCTCTCTTTTCTCGCATAGCTTATGCGGTTTTAAGTTTTCTAATCATTACTAAATAAACGATAGCTCCATGGGGTCATGGAGCTACGCAAGCAATGTATGATGAACAAATTGAAAAAATTGTACAACAAAATCATTGAGAAACGGCAAGGCAAACTAGCGCAAAAATTGTTTCTTTTCACCAAGATAACTCCCCTTGAAATATAGAACCGAAAGGTGGCGCTGTTGTCGACTTATAAATTTTATATTTACACTCATCTCTTCGAGCCACCTACCGGGAAGGGCAGAACGACATCTGCCGGGCCAGCTAGTTATATCTACAAATAAAATGCAGCAATATCACAATTCCACTTTATATGAGTGGAACACTACAGTGAAAGCTATTTTATTAATACAGGCGTAATATTTGTGCAATAAAATTTGTTATTTTTCGATCCAGAGGCACTGAAACAAATTACATTGCATTTATACGATTGTGCTCTACATCTCGTGTGTCCAGCAACCGTGAACCATGTAGAAGCTGTTTAAGAATATCCACTACCCCATATCGTCCCGTGGGTGTCATACAAAGCGACAGAGGGTATCAAACCAGGACATGGACTCCAGCGTCTTCCTAATAATAACCAAGAAAATAAAAACAGTGGTTGCCAACCCTCCTGCCAACCGTGGCAACTATGGCAAATATCCCCTTATGAGACATTCTATAGGATGGGACTAAGTTCAGCAGTAGACTTTGTAGGATGTAATGGATGGATGAGTCCAGCAAACGCCTGTTAAATACTAGGACTCGAGGATGGAAAAGTGTCTACTAGTTTTATTTTGATATGTTTTGATCACTTAAGATATAATCTTATAGCAATTTCAGTATATTTTTGCTGGTACAGGGCTGCCACTCTAGAACCTTTCCTCTCTATCGGTTCGTCAAGCTATAGCTAGTCCGTTGTCATTTCAGTTTATTGAAGGAGTGTATGACGCTACTTCTTCCTCACTGGATACCTGATAAGCCATGCAGAAAGTAGATGGATACATGTGACTGAGGACCATGCTTGCATGGACCATTACTTAGGCATGACTTAGGGGAGGCCTATGTTCAGCTGTGGACTTGTAAAGAGCTGTAAAGATGATGATGAATGATGAAATTTTTATTTACTTCTATCGTTAACACCAGTCTCACTTTTATATACCGCTCGGAAGCGCAAGAGAGCAGTCTTATAATTATAGGCTGTGAGATATTCCATCTTCATAATCAGAGATGACAAGATAATAAAAGACAGCGCATCTTATTCATATTTGTTTTAAGTTGGTTACATCTACCCTAGAGCTTCAGTAGTACAATTACCATTAGGGTGACTAGAAGCTTGTTTATGTCAAAGTAATATTAAAAAATGATATTTTCCTTTCAGATTACTAAGGACGGTATAAGAGACGTCAATTAAAACAACATTGAGAACATACGTAGTTTTATTAATCAGTGTAGATATTGTAAATAAAACTACAGCACCAATAAATATATCATTTTCACAAAATATCAAGCTTTTGTTTCTACAACATCTCAACAGTTATACAAATTTAAAGGCAGTTTCAGATCGGAACATAGCTCATTGCTAGTAGTCTTATATTATGCGTTTTCTTAGGATACGAGAGTGAGTAACACGCGTTTGTAGTCTCCTTTCGTGTCATCCTGCAAGATATTACATCGAATTTTGTAACAGTATCCAACATTGGAAGAACATGCAAAGCTAACGAATAGATCAATCGACTGTGTTGCTACATAAGGTAATTCTATTTTGCAGGATTAAGCACAAAGTGTGACTAGCACATTCCTGAAGTCACCCGTTAGGTCTTCCTGTAAACAAATATCGAAAATACCAATGCTTTAACGTTAGCAAAAAAATACACACAGAAACTGGCCCATAATTTCTTACTTATGTCATAACATGCATTTGCGACGAGGCATGATATTACAAAAAAAAATACAACGATTTCTTATTATATTAATGAAAATAATTTATTATAAAATATTCCAAATGCAATAAACAGTGGTACCCATTGAAGTAAACTATATGGATACATAATATATGATTATTTTTCTTATCACTCGGTAGAGTGTTTAATAGATCTTGAAGAATTAGTAACACATTGTAGATAGGAGATCGCCGAGGGGGCCTCCTACCTCCTCCTGAAAAAATGGCAATAACTACTTGTAAAGCGAACCAAACACACTAGGTTCACCATATCACCCATGCTCTCACAACATAAAGCAGTTAGCTACAGTGCGAAGAAAGTTACAATGACTGTGATAAAATAAAAAGCAAAATATACAGATCTTTGTGAACAAAATTTACACCCGGCATGGATATCCCATTTGAACACCACATACGAAATTAAGTAGGTATTATAAGATAGTTTGAGTGTTTTATATCCAATGTTCATATAGGTATCCTAAACTGACTTAAAAACCTAACAATTGACAAAAATAACTTAGAGAAGTATAAAGTAGGTAACGCTACGCTGTTATCCTGACTCTTGAGCCCATAATTATTCAACAATTGCCAACAAAGCCTTCTTGTAATCCCCGGATGTGTCGTCCTGCAAGCAAAATTTTTCACTATTCTAAAGATCACTTATTTCATATTCAGTCTCAATAAATCTCTTAATTAAAAAAAATAATTTACTAATACTTCGCAAGTAACAAAATAATTAGGAAAACAAATGGCACTAATTAAAAAGGTACATTAAGTTAATCACATTTACACACATATAATCAAGTGCCTTTGGCAACGAAATTTCGAAACCTTACTTTTTTTAATATAGTCTGTGAGATCTGTATAATCTGTGTTAAGAATTATTTAAAGAATATGATATGAGTGTGTAATATTTATATATTCGCGACAGTATTACATCTCATGCTAATTATATTTTAATATAAAATAAGAAAAATTTAAGTATTTATCGAAATAATGGGTCAGCTTCTGTATAGTTTATGCATAACATTCAAATTTTATATCCATGCTATTAGATGCGTATTACGCTTTTTATATTCTATATATATAAAAATTATGTGTAAATAATTGTTTTAAATCGAGAAACACAAATTTATTATGCAACACAGAATAATATTAGATATGGTAAATGCATGTTAGTAAGTATAAATATTAATGAATACGAAACTGCTAATGAATTGAAATTGATATTATTTAATTGTAATAAGAGTTTACGAATGAAAACAAGTAAATAGTGCCAAAGAACAAATGCAAAAAAGACAAAAGCATGGTTATTTGGGTTATGTAATGCCAGTATGAGCGATATAGATAATAAAACTTACAGCAATCCAACTCTCGAGAGTCTTTCCATATTTATCAAGGAACGCTTGCTTGATGTCTCCAAGGTCGATTTCGGAGCGGCTGACGATGATTCTGATCAAAGTTTTGTCGTTGGTTCCCAATCCCTTCATTGAATAGTAGAGGCGTTCGGCGAAGAAGCCAACCTTGCTCTTAACGCATTTAACTAAAACAAAATATTAATTATACGTATGGGTGGTTCGACTTGTATCATGGCCTCATATTTAAAACGTCATTACAAAAATATAGTTATTTTTTTACAAAAGTATCGTACAGAAAAATCTGATTTATCTCAAACAACGAATATTGAAGGAAAATCAAACTTTGACTACAACATGTAGGTAGTGGCGGTGAAGAGAATCATCACCAGATTTCAAATCCGGTGTCGCAAAAGGCAACTTCGGAATATGCTAATAAGATCAGATGGCTTTCAATAGATGGCATATAACAATCTTGTTTACGCTAGGCGTAACACCCAGACCAGTGACGGAGAGCAGTGTGCTTGTGCTTGGGACTGGGATCGTCCGCCTGCCAAGCGCAAATTCTTCCTGCAGCGGGAGAGGCCCATGTGCAGCGGTAGACTTATGATGATTACGAAGAAGAAGAGGGTTATTTTTTTTTAAATTCGTCAACTTACGCATTTTGTAAAATATTTAGAGCAAAAATTAAAATAGAAAATTGTACGCTATCAAACGATCTCTTGATTACGCGCACCACTGATTGTGCAAAACTAAGATCGATGTTCATTTCTTAGTTATGCAAAATTCTCGTCAACTTGCTCCTTATCGACGCGCACGCGACAATGAGGCCGTTGTACATTATTAGAAATTTCATTAGTGCCTATGTTAACGTTTATTCAACATAACTACAAGTTTTAAAATGTTTGTCATCATAGACTTGTCTATTTTTCTGTTAATAAATTCTTAGTAGCAGCTCTGAATCAGGAAGTTGGTGGTATATTTCATCTCTGTGTAACGGAAAGCACGTAAAGCCGTTGGTCCTGGGCCTGATCTCTCTTTGGTCCTGTCGGATTGCCGTCCCATCGGACTATGAGAGAAAAAGATTCATATGAGCATTATAACCCTGCCCTACGTACTTATATGGCTATTCTCCGTTGAGACTGGCCGCTGTTACCGAAAATTTGACCTAGGGGACATAATTCATATCTACATTAATTATTTACATTCATCATTGTTATTATGAACATGCTGGTGCCTGATAAAAAGCTACCTGTTACCAATGCGAATGCAAAGACCGGCAACTATGGAATAGCAATATGTCTTATGAGGCAACCTATGGGGAAGCCTATGTTGAGCAGCGGACTAAGGCTGTAATGATGAATGAATGAATTATTAAGATCGAATTTGGTAGGTGACTAGACAAGATCGTGACTATGCGGGTAATACTGTAGTTCTAAAAAAGTTATGAGTCAGTACAAGGTCGATAACACAACACTTCCTGCTGTGAGCATAGATTAGGTACATGACCTTGGTGCTAGCGTTAAAAACGCACGTATTACGGGGTTTAGATAAAACGATATAATTATGCATTGATAACAAACGAAATGGTAAACTTTAATGAATTTAGTTTTGATTGAATTGATATAAGTAATGGTTGATCGCTAGCTATTTAAAAATATATAAGATAGGTAAGTATTTTATTATTTGCTTAATTTTAATCAATGTTAATGTTATTACGGTATTATATTAACCTGCGGCAAATAAGACTTTAGAAAGCAAATTTTTATTAAAAAAAATAAACCAACACATGTGCAATAATTATCTACTGATGAAGTTCACATTTTCTCTGATTACTTTATGACTTAAAAAAATGTCTTAAATTAATTTACTTGGAACTATACTTACCGATAGCTAGCATGCCCTTTTCGATGCTTCCAGAGAATTCTTTCTTGATAGTCTCCTCAACATCCTTGCCGGTCAACGCCTCGTACTCGGCGAAGATCTGCAACAATATATTTAATAAATTATTTTTAACTTGACCGCCAGGCGTTATCAAGAACAATTGATGTCCGCAATCCGAGGCCATCCTCAACATGCTCTTGAATTCTGAGTCACTACATGCGTATGAATTAAGAACTCATTATCGATGATGGCCTGGGGCGATGAATCATAATTTAAACAAGTATTCTCACTTAGGTCACCTCAAGTAATAAAAATATTGAACTACTCAGGGCCTATCCTTTTTTTCTTCATCAGTTCCTAAAAGTTCACTGCTGTGGTGGGTCTCTCTCGTTGTAGGGAAGATTTGCCTTAATCGTCACGCTTGGCAGGCGGATTGTACACAGTACGTTTCGCACCTTTGACGCTGCTGGTCTTCGCCGGTTTGGGTATTTAACGCCTGGTATATTTAAACCGAAGCGATAACCGTTGTAGTAGGCGTGTCATAGAGTGGAAACCGCGTTTAGGTAAACGTAGTGTGGGACGCCCCCTGGCTAGATGGAGCGACGATCTGCGCAAGGCGGCTGGCAGCAACTGGATGCGTGCAGCCGAAGATCGGGCTAAGTGGCGCGCCTTGGGAGAGGCCCATGTCCAGCAGTGGACTGCCGCAGGCTGATGATCACGATGATATTTAAACGGGATAACAACGAGGGAGAAACATTCCGTCTTCCGGACACCCACGGGATAAAATGCGGTGGAGGAAATATAAGGGGGATAATATAAGCAAATTAAAATACAGCCCCAAATTTTTATGTGCACTTATTTTATCAAAAAATTTAATTTGTAGAATTAATTAATATATCAACCAATTTATAGCTTAGCTCTGTAAAATAGTCAAGTAAATTGACTTCTTGCATGTAATTTTAAGACATTTCCACTTCCAACAAGAAAACCAATCTCATTGCATATTACTCAAGTCACTGCCTATCTAACGATTATTTATAGTTAGCAAGGCTGTATTAGTTTTAAATATGAATAATGTAAGTGCAGTTCAAGACTGACACGTAGTCGCAAAAATATGGCGGTGTTGGTGCGTTACCCATGATTGATTAACATAATAATAAGTCAAAAACGAAAATAGTTATACAATAGGAAATCTTGGGTATGAAAATATTGAATTAGGAATTTTCTAAGAAATATCTTTGAATTGTCAACGGTACACCGTTCATCATCACATTAAAGAACCTTTTCAACACAGTTGGAAGTTGATAGTAGTAGGAGAGTAATACGTGATACTATGGATCAATGGAAAGCGAAACGTCTTCTCACTTCATTATGGCTTATTGTTTTTGTTTCTTCACATTTGAAAACTCTAAACTAGGATATTAGGCAAAATTGTTACGAAAAAAGACTGGGTACGTCTATACATACACTAAGTTTTTTTACTGTATCGTGGGGGCAGTGTTTTTACCTAAATTACAAGAAGCCAATAATAACAGCAGAGCTAAGCGACATTGCTTTAAAAGTAGATAATATTTGGAAAGTTCTATATTTATAACTCACCTGTCTTAATTGCTGGTAAGAGCGTGTGATAAGGATGGAGTTGAATACGGACTCGTCAGTGCCCCACTGACCCTCGCCGGCGTTCGCCAACGCTTCGGCGTCGGCCTTCGCCGCGGCCTCGTCAACGCCCTGGTTTTCGTCACGGTTAGCCATACACAGTGACACGCATAGACGCTTGAAGTGCCCCGAGGTGTCACCTTTCAAGTCTGATTCTAAGCTTTTGCCGTACACTGTAATACAAGAATTATGATAATATGATATCTGACATAATTGAATTATGTACATAATCTTCAATGTTTAGGGTAATATAAATAACTCTACGGAGTAGAGGATAGGATAGAATAACATTTAGTTTATTTTACTTTGTAATATTGTAATTTTAGTAATTTCAAGAAATTCCTAATAATATGCCTTTATAAAATATAAAACCTATGGAAAAGCCGAGCTTTACAGGATTTTTATACAATAAGTACCTATAACCTTTCACAAATAAGTAAAAATTTTTAACTTTAAAATTTTGAAAGTAAACTATTCTACTATGAAAATCATAATGGCTTTAATGTTCGTATTGTTAGAATGATGATTGAAGATAATTTTGAAAAGCAATTTAGATACCTCTTAAAAATTCTCTAAAAGGGAGGAGCGATCGAAGGTCTCTCTATTTTTAATTAAAATTAATATAATTTTATGGGGTAAAATATAACATGAGCAAAATCAGGAATTAACGTCGTAAATATACTGGTAAAATTAATGACTTCGATAAAAGATAATTGTTAATTAAATTAATCTCAATTCCTAATTCATGATTGACAGTTGTTGCAGTTGTACTAAATATTCTGGTAATAAGCTATGCATAGAGCTACATGTAAGTCTAAATGGGTACTTGTGCAGAGTGTCAAAGTATAAAGAATAAAATTAACAATCAAACATTACTTCGCGCACTCGATAACATTTTCGTGTGCGACTTTAGTAAAGGAAATTCTTTAATTTGTTCTTACAATAAATGCAGATTAGAGATGCCTACGTTGAGCCCTTTTCTAATCTAAATGCTCCGAGCATCATGAACCTTTTTCTGGTACCTACAAACTAGAAACATGTGATATTGTGCATTACAGAAAACAACAATAAATTTAATATTAAATAAAAACTTGTAATAAGTTATAAGAATAAAGAGTTATGACCCTCATCAACTTCAACCCGTCTATTCGATAAGTAACTGCGATTATTGAACTCGTAAATATAAAATAGTAAATAAAAACGTCCATTAAAAGACTATGTTTATAAAGTCACTTTAATCAAGAGCATTCGCCTGCCTGTATTTTTAATTATGTAATAATTTTGAAATTAATATAAAGTAAACTTAAAAGATTTAGTAATAATCTAAAAAAAACAAAATAAATAATTATAACCCTTAACCGTATATTTTATCAACACCAAAATTAGTTATTGCAACATAGTGTAATGTATTGCAAAGGGAGAAAAGTAAATAATTTACAATTCAAAAGGTATTTTCCTGTGGTATTTTCATTATTCTCATTTATTTTAAAAACTGCTGTTGCCATTAGTTGATTTATATTCTTGACCACATTTCATTCGAAATACATAGCGGGTGGATGCTACTATATATGTTACAGTCAAAACTCATAACCGGTCAAAAACACTTGACTGCAAAAAATCGGGCATAAGTAGTTTTGACTAAGGATGTTGAATTGATTTTTGCAGTCAAAAGTAGTTTTGACTAAGGACGTTAGTCAAATCCACTTTTAACTGCAAAAATACTGGCTAATAGTCATTTTGACCAAATTACATCGATTAAAAGTGGTTTTGACCAAGAATGTTAGTCAAAACTACTTTTGACTTATACTTTTTGAAAATCTGAAATTAAAAAGTTCAATTCCTTCAATATTATATTTTATATCATTATAATGTACGCACCTTAACCTACTGTTACTGATATTGCGAGTTTTGACCCATAGTCTGAAGTTTAAATCAGACAACACCACTTTTGATTACAAAAACCAGTGAAAACTGTTTTTGACTAAGGGCATCGGTCAAAACCATTTTTGCCTGATTTTTGCAGTTAAGTGCTTTTGACCGGTTGTGAGTTTTGACTGTGACATACGAGTATACACGCACAGTTAATATAACACACGATAATGCTAAGGTTAAAATAAATAGCAGAGCAGCTGGTGCCTTAAGAGAAACAATCTACAATATTAACCATGCTAGGATGTGGACTAGACTATAAAAAAAAATTATAACGCTACTAACACTAACTACTATAAAAATATATAATGAACTAACAATTCTAACGAACGGATTGTGCGTTATTGGTTCGATAACCTGATTTGACACTTACATTTAAAAAAACTACGGGTTTTAAATGTAAGTGTCTCGGTAAAAGAAGATGCTTGATAAATTGGTATTTACGAACTTCTTGCCATCTAGTGCCACAGTTGTTGCTGGCCGTTATTGTCAAGAATTACAAATGATGGTGGAGAAGCTGGCACTCAAACAACCCACATTGCTCCAACGCCGGGCCACATACTGCACGACAAACGTTGGCAAAATTAGCAGACCCAAAACCACCCCTTCCTCATCCACCATATTATTTTATTGTCAAGGCTTTGTCCCAACAGATTTCCACTTTTTTCGAAGTTTAGATAACTTTTTGATAGAGCTCATCGATTCTCGTTCAGTAGACATCTATAGCAAGGGCATCAACAAACTACGCACAAACAGTTTAAGAAAATTTCTAAAATTTTTATTATCATTTTTCCATACGAAACAGCATTTTCGTAGGTAGACCTGATATAAGCACGTATTCATTTTAAGTGTACTACAAACTCATGAATTTATACTCCTCTTCTTATTTTTATGGTATAAGGGTGACAAACGAGCACACAGTCCACCTGATGGTAAGTGGATGCTGTAGCCCATAGAGATCTACATTTATCCTCGATTAAGAATCAAAATGCAGATGCGTTGTCACCCCTGAGGACTAAGATGGAATGCCTCTCCAGTACAGAGGGTCTCCGGTTCTCTACACTCACCATACGAAACACTAACACAAATGGTATTCTGTGAGAGCGTGGTCCTACCCCGGTCGAGCCGACTCATTTGTGCAACAACTAATATAGCTGCAGCGTGGAATGCCCTTAACAATATTTATATAAAAATACCTAATAAAACTAAGCAAACAATTTCCAGTAGCAGATGGATAGAAATTCAATAAGCGATGCGATCAATTTCTAAATTAATTATTAACTCGGGCAGGCGCTGTTTGTAAATGTAACGGTTTACCATAAATCGTGTTATAAGTCTATTTGTGGTAACTACGGTACTAAATCTGATGTATCGTATTCGTATGTCAGTGTATGTTAGTAATGTATTCAATTGCATTCTATTCATACCGTGGCTCGGTACTGTGTCGCCTTCAGTGTTTGGCACAAATACATACTATGTGCATTGTGCAATTTATGTATGTAAATGAGAAATTCCTTCTAATTAACGTTAACCTTTTATTTGTAGTTTGTAGTAGCCTCTTACAACAGCTATGGGACCGAATGGGAAGTAGGGCGTTAGATTCACTTACGCCACGACCACCTGGCGTTATAGAAATTCGTAGAAATGTATTGGGAAATTATAAAAAAAAGCAGTAAAGCAAGCAAAGTACAAGCTTACCGCACCATAATATAATAGACAAAATCAAGATTTTGAAATTTCTTAAAAAATACTTATTATACTCGTACTTAATACAAAATTCAGATATAAAAACATTGACATATATATGAATGGCTCTATAAATTAATTAAATAGTCTCTATTACATGAAAAACTTGCAACGCTTTGTTCAAATTGCAATCTTAAATTTAATGGAATGGTAACGTAAATGCTTGTATTAAAATTTCTTATAATAACGTTATGAAATAGTGAATAATTCAACGTTTTGCGTTCGTGTAAATCGCAGCAAGCACGAAAATCGCGTTAGTAATATTTCGTTGCATTTTTTTTCTATTGCATAAAGTTGTATTGATGTGGCCTGCGCGAGCCTATTCACAGAATCGAAACAATTAACACGCTGAGTCCTAAATAAGTAATGTGCACGAAGTCATGTTACCAATAATCAATAATGCTGTCACAATAGCGTATTCAAAATACTTACAATAAAATGTAGGTTTAACTATCGATAGGTACTAAATAGTAACTAATATAATGATTTACCGCCTAAATCCATACAGTTCTTAGTTTAGAAACGTCGTGCCAACCATAGAGTAATTAGGCTAATAATTCTATGATGCCAACTATGTTCAAACATGTACGAGTAGGATATGGCGGAGCGAGTGGCGACCACCACCCCACATGCCCCATCGATCGCGCCCATTACTAATAATAAGTAATAATACAATTATTAGACCCTGCTTCGGCGACAATGATTACTTACAGTAACAAAGACAGGTAAACGACCACAAAACTACAAATTTTACTTTTCACAAACAAACTCAAGAGGCAAGAGCCACAGTCACATGGGCCACAGAGCTATTTGGCCGTATAGAAATAGCTTCTAATAATTATAGTACTTACATTGCTCGTAGAATGCTGAAATGGTACGGATGCCGTAGTTGGACAGTGTGCAGAGAATCTCGATGATCGCCTCCTCGTCAGTACCCATTCCGGCGACAGCGTCGTGGAGTTCCTTGGCGTAGTAGTGGGGGAGAGGGGTCATTAGCGCAACGATTACGTTCTCCAAGTTTCCACCTAGTTCGCTTTTCAGCTCGCTTATGAGGTCCTGGTGAATAATAAATCATGTAAGTATTATTACTTTGACCCCCCACATGAGTGTGCTTGATCTGTCTTTTGTTTGAATTCATTACCTAGGTGTAAAAATTCGTGTGGGTGAGAGAGTATTAACTTTTACCTCTTTTCTGATAACACAGCCCTGTTTGGCTGGGTTTCAGATTAACAAGCCAAAATAAATAAAAAAAAACGTTTCGCCATTCTATTTAGGATCTCCACTTAGCTACTCGACACTAAGTTTAAGCACAAGTTGAATAAATTAAAATACGTTAAATAAACTCCATAAATTAGTTAATAAATTATCGACGACCAAATCTGCAAATGTGTGGGAGATTATGCGAACGGATGTTGAACGAGATTTCGCATGCTTTGATATTATATCGAAAACATCGAATAACGATCAAAAAGCTCGGCATAATGGAAAATATCAAAACCGTGCATAGGCGTATGCAAAATGCTAATACTTGATAATGTGATTGGACCGGCAACATAGACGTAGGCTACACTACACAGGAAGTATATACATACACAAACCGTATATAATTTTTTTTTTTTTATAGGATAGGGTGACAAACGAGCACACAGTCCACCTGATGGTAAGTGGTTGCTGCGACCCATAGACATCTACACCTATCTTCAATAAAGAATCAAAATGCAGATGCGTTGTCATCTCTGAGGACTGAAATGGAATGCTCGGTTTCCAGTAAAAAGGGTCTCCGGTTCTCTACACTCACCATACGAAAAACAGCAGTGTTAATCTGCTATTTTACGCTGGTATTCTGTGAGAGCGTGGTCCTTCCCCGGTCAAGCCGACCCATTCGTGCTACAACTATACTACTAATATAGCTGCAGCATGGCTATACCACGTAAATATAATAGTTTTAAATTTCTTAATGTTGTGTAACCAAAACCCGCTTTCAGGATATAATTACAAGGTGTGCTTATAGAAGGCTGGCACTTTGATTCTAGTTATCGGTAAGTTAGGTTATGGTTTCAGGACACAAGGCTTTCAATTGATGCCAGTGTGTGTTATAGATTACCTATTTTATATTATTTCAAAGTTATATAATAATGTGATGCGATTAATTATAACAAATTTTGGGTTGACACTATTTGAAATTTCTTTCCACGAACCCCAAATTAGATACATCCGGTATTGCAATTACTGAACTGCCTGCCAGAAACGTTGCAATTACTAAAAATCTCAATCAGGGTGAGAATCAATGTAGGACACGAGTTACAAAGGATAAAAATAATAAAGGTTGACTGCAATTTCTAAATTTAATATCAACAATTTAATATCATATATTATCATGTAATATGCAATGTAAATTGACAAAGAGTACACAATCACCACTTTATATCAACTGATAACAAGTTATCAATAATCTAATACTTACATTCATTTTGTTTGCATCAGTGCATCTTTGATTGATTTCTGTTTTATAAATATTGTTTCGAAAATGATATTTCATGTTTAGATTAATATTAAATCAAGTCAAGAATTAAAATTATTAATCGACCGACTACGATATCTCCTTTCGTAATTTTCGAAACCGTAAATATTGATTAAAGTAAACGCTTTTATTACGTATCGTTATATATCTACTTCGGAGAATGGGATCGTTTGCTCACTCCACCTTACTTTCCACTAATCGCATAATGTAAAAGGGGACACGACTGCCCGTCATAAAAGAAAAGTGTAGGTGCATCAGTTTTAATTAAAAGAGTAGGTACCTATATGAGAGTAATAATAATTATAAACGTTTAAATGTTCCTCAGTAGTAATAGTACCGATATTACTATTATATACATTTATATATATATTTTAACTTCAAAAAAATATATTAGGTACCGTTTATATTTCTAAAATACTGTAAATTTTTCTAACCTATTTACTAAAAAATAATAATAAAAATCGGTTCACAGTAGACGAAGAACATAGATAAATAAATATGTAGCAAGCTAACGAAGAAAGATTATAGATTTTCAGATTCTAAATTAATTCGAATCAATTAAAAATTTAATAATTAAGCGGTATTGTTACCAACGTTTAGCTTATCGTTTATTTTAAAAATGTCCCCTTTTAATAAATTGATTGATTGAATTGATACATATTTACTACCTACGTAATGTAAACATGTAATATTGTATTATATTGTAATGGAAATAACCACAGATACTATAACGTTGTAAATAACTTTGTGCAGAGTAATTCGGCGTCGTGATAAGATATGAAATGGATGAAAGATAATTATTTATAAAAATAAGTGTCATTTTAGGGAGCAATGATTTTAAATCTAAACATACACAATATTATAATTACAAGGTTATAAAATGTGTCTAGACATCTTTGAAGTCGCAATACATTTCGAAGTAACGTAAAAGAACAGGCAACACCACGCGCATTAAATTTCTTGATATTTGAATGTTCGAAAAGGTCACATGCACGTAAAACTTAGAGCCTATTAGTGGGAAAAATTCTAGTGGAAATATTAAACAGTTCCTCGATTATGTTCGAGAACAATGAATCAACGATGAGTAACGAGATTAGGCGAGGTCGCGCAAGTTGCCCACTAAACTTACGTTTAAATATTCAAGGTTTAAGCTAACGGGTACCTACTTTTATTGCATTCACGGCAACTAACATACAGAATTACACCGTAACACAGGAGGTATTATTATTTTTTAAGCGGAATCTGGGAAAGTTTTTAGCCCACATCAAAAACGGATGTTCTCAATTCGACTGTATGTTTTTTTTTGTTTATCATAGGCTTGTGATATTCCTTAGTGCAATCATTAGAGTCCAAAAATTAGACTTTTAATAAAAAGTAAACGCAAAGAATAATTACCACATAGTTATTAGCTTCTGAAGTATGATAGTGCTGACTTCAGAAGCTGTTATGTGGAGATTATTTTATTCTTTTAGTTCTTTGATGTTTGATTCTTCTATCTACATTTTATTAAAATACTATTTTTTTCGTGTTAGCAGCGGATAATGTGACTATCGTATTAATATGTGATGTTTTTCATATCCTTTTATTGCAATAAAGCGAAATTAAGGCAGATATCAGATTCTAATTGAATTCAATTAGTGCAACACCATGAAAAGAAACATGGCCGAATACTTAGAAACCTTAAAGTTTGTTACATGAAACCGGTTTTTGAGTGGTAACTTAAAATAAAGAACGACACCAAATTTTATATAGAACACTTGGCATGAAAATTTGTTGGTTGCTTGAGATTGGGCAACCAAACACTAAAATTGAGATACATTTAAAAATATATATAATAGGTATATTTTGACATACTTTTCCGTAGTTGGTTTTGAAAGTTTCAGCGATTTCCAGTCTTTGCACTATGCCTCGGCGGCACAGGACGTCGATAATGGCTTTTTCATCGGTACCGAATCCCTTCATTGCCTTGCGGAGGGTCTCGGCATCCGCTGCAGGGTCGAAAGGCTCCGCGGGATACACCGTGGGGGTACACTGTAACGATCATACTCATGAAGAAATGACTTACATATTACTTCTGAGGCAACAGGATTAATAATATTATGTTAAATGAAATTATCTAATACAATCAGCAATCACTATCACGGACACTCGTTTTGTTTTACTACTAGAAGGAGGTCATTCCAAGAGTGGAAACGATAAATTATATTATATTTTACGATATATATATACTATATGTAGTAGTCACGCTGCAGCTGCTCCACCGTGGAAGCACTACCCTCAAAAAGATGTATTTTCTATTTAGATATTTTTTTTACTTTTCAAGTTTATCGAGATAGTTGGCATCCTTTTTTAGTTAGATGAATGTTTTATGCATTAGTCTAGGTAGGTACCACCCTCACACCTATTTCTAATATTAAAAAGCGGCGGCGGTTGCAGTTGCACTGCTGTGTTCCGGTCTGAAGGGTACAGACTACGGACATAATTACAAGCTGTGGGACATTCCATCTTAGTCTTTAGAAGTGACAACGCATCCGTAGCTTTCTTCGTTTGAAGTTGGCTGCAGTTGTTCATGAACTGCAGTAGCCACTCACCATCAAGTGGACTGTAAGTTCGTTTGTCACTTTATTTTTATAAAAATAATCCACGAAAAAATTCGTTTTCATCTTCGCATTACTCTCACATTGGTAACGTGAGAAACGTTACCAATATTACCATACATTTGAAATCAGCTGTTTGATTCTGGATGGATTTTCCACTATCAGTCTATCATGCGTAGGGGAGTTTAACAGTTGGAAAAGTAGGTACTATGAAAGCCATTATTATATTCATTACATAAGTACTTAAATTCCTCCTTATTTATTCCTTCTCAATAAATAGTACCTACTCTTTAACCCCCTTTATACACTAGTAACATCATTTTCTCAAAACTTCAATGACTCATTGTTAAGTTATTGATACTAATTTCACGGATTTTTTTAAAATACCGTAAATAGTACAATGTATAATTACATAAGTAACTACATTTAGATATTAACATAGGTACAATGTAAATGTATTTTCTTTTCCAAGATGAGAACGTGTACTAGTGTTCGAATTTATTTCATGAAAAAGATAGAGCCGAAAATATTTTAATAAAAGTACAATAACATTTTCCCTGAAAAGTTAGTAATCACCACTCTATTATATCTGTTATGTAGGTTACTAATAGTAGTTTGCATGACTCTTTACGCTGCTCTTAACAAAATACTTGAGCTAGACATATAGCTATATAGGTAAGTAATTGTAAATATTTGGGTTGTTTAACATGTAATATAGCGAACCATACTATATTATTACATTAGGAAAGATTTCAAGTGCAACCTGTTTATCGTTGCCTCGGTAAATAAATGAACAGCGTACCTATATCGCCAACCTTGCTCCGGAAAGATGACATCATCTCCTGAGAATCGATACTACTATACTACGGCTGGGTAAGCAGGGCCGCACGACAAAATGTAGGAGGAAAACTCACCTTGTACGGGTAGTATTGTTGGCCACTCATGATGAATATTCGCTGAAACAACAAAAAGCAATGTTATTAAGTTAAACCACAGCCGGCTTTTAGTCTATTGGTTGCCCTAAAAATAAAACTTCATTACTATTAACGCAGATCGGCATTTTACCGATTAACAAACAACGTAGCCGCGCCCGAAAAATTATTAAAGAGATAATATTTATGAAATAGTAAATAAAAACACAAGTTTTCACATTAAAGTTATTACGAGTATGATGAAATGAAACATTGTAAGTACATACTTTATAAATTAAAAAATCAGCGACACACCCAACCTCTTTACTATAGAACGTAAACGTAACTAAAAGAAACGAGCGAGCGAAAAGCGAATAGTCGGGGGCTCGGAGGTCGGTTAGATTCGTGGCGTGTTGTTAGTCCTCTCACTCACTTGTATAATTCAGATATTATAAACATTTGGATATGTTTGTTAATTAAAATATTTTTGTCCGGTATTTCATTAATTTTAAGATGTCGATCATCATTATTATATCAGCATTATTATAATCATCATCATGAAAAGTTTGTTAAAATTTTAATAAAAATGAGTTATAAAACTTTGTTTTCTATTTCTAGAAAACTTTGTTTATGTTTATATTTTTGTCAATTTATTAATGTTATATTTTTTATAGAATAAGGTGACTTACGAGCACACAGTCCACCTGATGGTAAGTGGATGCTGTGGCCCATAGACATCTACATTTATCCTCGATTAAGAATCAAAATGCAGATGCGTTGTCACCCCTGAAGACTAAGATGGAGTGCCTCATTTCCAGTAAAAAGGGTGTCCGGTTCTCTACACTCACCATATGAAACACAGCAGCATTAAGCTGCTATTTTACGCAGGTATTCTGTGAGAGCGTGATCCCACCCCGGTCGAGCCGACCCATTCGTGCTACAACCATAATATAGTTGCAGCATGGCTCTACCACGTAAAGAATTTCCTCTGCTAAATTCACTTTTATCGTTAGATGAAGCCATTTTTTTATTTTTTAAACCTATCAAATTATTCAGTTTCACAATGCAAGTATAATTTTTAACTCTCTACTTGAAAGATGAGTGAGATAATTGAAAGTCCAAATTTTGCGGTCAATGGAGTTTGACTAGAAAATATTGTAAAAAACGTTTGTGTGTGTATGTGTGTGTGTGTGTGTGTGTGTTTGTGTGTCTTTTTCATGTGATATCTCATTTCCAAACAACAATTGGCCACTAAATGGAAATGGTGAGTTGATAAGGGCAGAACTAGCATATACTTAGGCTGTTGTTGATTACAGTTATAATAATTGATGAAAGGATGCAATGCCAAATTAATCATGTCATCATATATATATATGTCTCACAATAGATTGATTCGATATTATTGATTCTTTTAACATATCCAAATCACTAAGCATCCTTTCTTAATCCTGATCACAACATCTTGCAAACCACACTTTTTTCTTATCATACAGTTTCTCACCCTATCATTCAGTGTGAAACCTAATATATTTTTTAATTACTGCACTTCTACAGCATTCATTCTACTCTCATGCTTCTTCTACCACACCTATCTTCCACTACCATATGTTTAAGTAGGGACTAACACAGCATTGTGAATTACCATAGGAGTCTCTTTTGACACATTCTGACTTCTCACTTCTTCTTCTCGGTTCCTGAATTTTCTCTTCGTTCTATATGCTTGTAATGTCTATTAACCCCCTGCTAAACACACATCACAGATACACAAACTCATCCACTTGTTCAAACAACTCCCCTTCTATTGCTATTTCACATATCGTTTTATTTTATTCTCTATCGAAAACCATCACTTTCGTCTTACTTATGTTCACATTTATTAGTCATTCTTTTAAAGACGTGTTTATTAATGAATAATTTGCAACTCGCTCGCCGGTGACGCAAATATTTTATGATTGTCGGCGTACATTAACATAAATACACGTTCTTCAACAAAAAAATCCAAAATTTCCAAGTTTCCAATCAACTGTCCATAAACAGATTGAACAGACACCAAAATTATATGCAGAAAAATTTATATTCTAACATTAAATGCCTACTTATGTAGAATAACTGTAAATAATAAAACTTGTTGCCATTGCCATTGTTACTTACCTATTTTTTTTATTTAAGAGATTTTGTTATTTTTTATCAAATAAACAGCTAATTTCATTTGCATGGTGCACGTTTATTATATGAATAAAAATATAACAAAAAAAATCTTTTGAGTTACCAACCCCTGAAATAGCCACGTAATCGCGCTAGTGATGATGTCATCGCACGGGCGGGAGACGCCATCGCAGCCAAGCCAACGCGCCGCCGCGCCGGCAAATAGGAATTATTCGAAAGCCGGCTCAAAAAATTAAACTTGGAATTAATGAAAGCATCTTATCATTTTACATTATAATTCGACAGTTTAATCTTTTACTGTAACTGCAACAAGTTGTACAAACCATATTACAAAACAGTCCACCGCAAAGAGTGAAGTAGTAACCTAAATGGTCCACTAACGGGCTTAGTACTAGTAACTTACATACCTATTATTTTACTCGACTGTCGCTGTCCTAAAAACGAATGTTTTGTTTTCCACACCTAAGTTGTATGTAGTATATATTATGTAGAAGTACGATTCTTTGTGACTTCCACTAGCCTAATAGCTTGACCATAGAATTAGTATGACATTAGATTGATGTTATTACATACGCCCCTAGTCTATCCCCTGGTAAATGTTCTGTGATCCCCTGAGTGCAACTAAGTGTCAGGCTGTTTGTGTGGTAGGTAGGTACCTACTTAATAATACTCAAACCGTGCTAGCAAATTTCATGCAATCAGTTTAATTTTAATTATTTAGCAATCTGATGCAAGCTTGGACACGGGCCTGTCGCTATGTGTCACTTAGTTCGTGAAGTACCTACTACCTACCCATTTGACAAGCTTATTTTACCGATTTGCCGCAAACGATCTAACATTGTTTTGAGGCTTAGGTACATCAAATGCCGCCGCTAATTCGGCTATAGACCGATGTGCTTCCTATAAGGACTTCAATTCGTTATTACTCTGTTTCCGGGCGGTCACGAGGTTCATTTATAAGGTCAAAATGTCCCGAACGAAAGCGATTGAACACATGAGTAAATGAGTAAAGAAACCGTAAGTCCGTAAAATACTTACGTCGTTTGAATATTGCTGTTGAACATGCACGTTTTCCACATCGGAACTTATATTTAAAAATAACAAGCAGGCATTATCTTAGATTCCATGGTTATATATGCATCTAAAGAAACAAATGATTTTTTAAAGTTTATAAAATTTATTTGAATTCAGATTCCAAGTAAAACTATTACAGTTCAAAGCAGCCAGTTCAAGAAAACGGTAATTTCATAGGAGAAGGTCTGATAAACAGACCATTGTTAGACATAGATGTCTCCCATATGCAAGAATTTGTCATTATGTCAGGAAGATACTTTTTTTATTATCAGTTATTGTCGCAGATTAATCACAAAACAAGTGACGAATTTGATGATTCATGTTACATATTAGACATTAATTCTATCAATTTGATGAAGTCATATGATTGTGAATAAAGTCGATGACGTATTCTTCATTTCATGACGTATTAAGGAAGATAGCTCACGCTTCGACAAAAATAAATTTATAGAAAAACTTCGCATTTTTATTTAATAATAAAATAAACATCTGAAAGGGTAAAAGGGAATTTTCAGTGTTCCATGCCAAAATTAGTATAATACCAAACATTTAGCTGTGTGTTTGTCACAGACGTTAGAGGTGATTTCAAAAAGACGAAAAAAATCACCTCAGTAAACATCAAAAATGACAATCACAAAGTTTCGACGTTAGGTGGTAAAATACCAACAACCCTGTTTGACCAATTGTGTTACGTGTTCTTCATAACAATACCTGGCCACATACTGCAAAATAGACGTTGACAAAATTAGCAGAGCTAAAGCTACAGCCCCTTCTTCATCCACCGTATTGTCCAGACTTGACTACTACTGGGCTGATGGCATTGACCGATGGGCAAAAATTATGATTCCGAAGAAGCAGTAAAAGCCTTTAAAGAGTTTATCGATTCTCACTTCTATTTACCTTTTTACTTTTAAATAAATGCGTAGTTCTTTATTCTTTATTATACGCACTTTGAGATGAGAACCATTTAAAAAATGTGAATAAAATGTAAAAAGGCGAGCTTAACCCTGATAAAAGTTCGCTTCCAGCTTCTAACAAATCCTTCGGTAAAGAGATAAATTTATACTCTTAAGTAGTGCAAGTAGTTACCAGCGTGCTTAATACGTAATTCATAATGTAATGACACAAAAAGTCCGCTATAAGTTATATTATAATAAATAAATACATACATGGAACGAGTATAAGTGATATAGATCTATTATTATGAGTAATACATAATAAATAAAAGAAGATAAAATAAAAAATAGTACTAAGTACGTTTCTTTACTCTTTTCCGAAATATATCAAGAGAAGAATTAGCACGTATGTCATGTGAGAGTTGGTACTGGAAGTGAGCTCCTTTCAGTAATCCAAAATCGACTTGAGAAATTAGAAGGGATTTTGATAACTAGCCATTTAGTGGTTCGACAGTTCGGCACTAAGATTCGCGATGTATCAGAGATATAGAAAGGCAAGAGAAGAAAAGAGTAAAATGTGAATAAATTATAGCACGTGAAAGTTTTAAAGTCTACGGATAGTAAACTATTTTAAATGACTGACAATTCCTCTGAAGCATTCAGTAAACTAACATCAGCATTGTCAATGAGAGGAAGAAGAAGCGCTTGAGCTAAGGTTATTTTAGTTTTTAAAGGTAAAACATCTGGAGACGCTTGAGAGATTGAAAAGTGTAGTTCCTATTCCTGTAACATGAGCATCCCAAGATAAATATTATCAATTATACCCCCAAGTTCTTAGCAATCTCTGTATATGGCATCTGAGTATTATCGAAGTTACTTAAGGGAACTTCGAACGGTTCAATAATTTAATTATGTTATACCTATGTACGTGTAGGTACGCTGACAATATTCATAACTTAAGATTTAGCGGGGTAACAATTCAACCGAAGGACTTGCCCGACTGCTTATGCAACTTATGTTAGCAATTAGCATTTAGCATATTCATAGTTTCCTCTTTATCTTTGACTTTTGAATGGCGGTACAATTGCAACTCATCAGCGTAGAGATGAAAGTGAGAGGAGAGAAGAATACTGAGATCATTAAATAATGATAAGTGGTAAAATTAATTTTGTACAACCGACTTCAATATAAATTATTAAGGATAACTCAAAAACTACTGGTCAGACCTTGATTAAATTTATATGGGACCACGTGAGAAGCACCAGTTTTCAAATAAAAAAAGAATCATCGAAATCGGTTCACCTAGAAAAAAGTTATGAGGTAACACACATTTAAAAAAACATACAGTCGAATTGAGTACCTCCTCCTTTTTGAAGTCGGTTAAAAATAGAGGTGATGAAAGAACGCCACAGTAAGAAACGCCTGCAGTAAAATTACACAACTCGGAGAAATCCTCCTCATGGCAGGCACACTGCGTGATTCCCCTAAGATAGGGGATTAAGATAAGAAACACATGATTATGTGTTATGATTGAGTAAAAATAATGTCAATCCAAGCATATCAAAATGCTAGGGACAAAAATGATGCGTCTTTTAAGTTTTTTTTTTAATTTTTGAGATGATTTCTTTAATTTATGCTAATACTTCCCATCACTATCACTACAGGCAGCCCATCACAAGTCCACTTCTGAACATAGATCACCCCCATAGATCTCCACAAAAATAGGAATCAAGCCAAGAGATTACCGAGGATGAGATGTTTAAAACGAAAGAATACGAAGAACATATTAATCGACCGAATTATATGCACTGCTGAAGTACGGTAGTGCTAAGACAGTGAGTCTGTATAATATGGTCCAGCGAACGTCATCAGACACTTCAATTATTATTTTAAATAAACGTTATCTCCACACTAGGATTTTCTCTTGTATCGTATATAAGCTGCCCCCAGTTTATATACATAAATTTCACAAGTACAAACATCCAGACACGGAACAATTACTTGTAGGCCATACAAATACTTGTTTCGTGCGGGATTCGAATCCGCGGTCCTTAGCGCTGCAATTCGTTGCTAAGCCACTGCGCCACGGAGCCGTCATTTTATTTCACTTTAATTAGAGCGCTGACTGTCATATGACCTGGACGAAAACCTGACTGAAAAGGACCCAGCAGGTTGTGAACTTTGCACAATATTCTCTAAGACTTTGGACAAGTTTGGAATAATAGAAATAGGATGAAATTTGGATGGGCGAGGGATTGGAAGTTTTTGGAAGGGAAATGACAAATGCCTATTTCCAGCAAGTCGAAAAGGAGCTCGTTTCAAGCTTTCAAGTGATGATGATAGGAATAAAGTTCGTTAGTGATAGGTTTGATCATTTCAGTGCAATGATTGTCGTAGCCAGTAGCTTTAATTTAGTAGTTAAATGGGTACAAAGCATTTGTTGTCACCCTTGGCAACTAATTAAATTTACAGGAGAGCACAGCCGCGTGGCAATATATTAGGAATGAGAATAAAAGTTGTAGATTTAACTTCTTTGCATCACGATACTGCGTACTACATCGATTAAGCAGTTTTTTAAAACGTTAACAAATTTTCGTTAGTTAGATGATTCTTATAACACCTATCTCCTTGTACGTTGCCGCTTTTAGACTGAAAACCAGGGGGGTGAAAACTATTTAACCCAAACTCGCCTAATATCTTCGGCATTACCCAAATCAACCAATCAATATTATTATATACATCATCTCTCAAACTCTCCAGATTAACTTAAAGCTTCTTAGAAAAAAGAATTTAAACTGTAAGAATGAGACATCAAAAAGGAGGAGGTTATAAATTCGACTGTTTCTTTTTGTAAGTTACACGTTATCTTCGTCAATTGCGAACCGATTTTGGTGATTCTTTTTTAGTGGTCCTATATAAATTTGTGTGTGGTGTGGTGGCAAAATATTGGGGAAGTTTTTAATGTAACTATTTAGACGAAACTGATATTGTGATATTACTTTATGCACTAAACGGGTAAAAACTTTTATTAAAAAGTAAAAGGCGACTTCAAAGAACTAAAAAGAATAAAATAATTTCACAATCTCAACTTTTTCTAAACACTAGAACTTAGAATATAGCTCTATTCTCAATATGGTGCGGATTTGTGACAAAAATTTGATATATAAAGAATTACCATCAAAACTGATTGTATGCTGTCACTAAGGATTTTCTTTATGGTATAATTTACAAGACATTTAATTAAAACAATTTTGGCGCATATATTATCATTTTTATTTAGCGAAAGATACAGTCGTACCATCTCAATCAGACGTAAGCTACGTTTTTTTTATAGGATAAGGGTGACAAGAGAGCACACAGTCCACCTTATGGTAAGTGGTTGCTGTGGATCATACATACATCTATCCTCGTTTTCGAATCAAAATGCAGATGCGTAGTCAGTCAGACTAAGATGGAATGCCTATTTTCCAGTAAAAAGGGTCTCCGGTTCTCTACACTCACCATACGAAACACAGCAGCGTTAAGCTGCTCTGGTATTCTGTGAGAGCGTGGTCCTTCCCCGGTCGAGCCGACCCATTCGTACCACGTTTTTTACATCTGTTTCGCCAATCACTGAATGCTGATTGGCATTTAGTCTTTTTTTTTATAGGAGTGGGGGCAAACGAGCATGCGGCTCACCTGATGGTAAGTGACTACCGCCGCACATGAACAACCGCAACACCAGGGGAATTGCAGGTGCGTTGCCGGCCTTTTAGAAAGGAGTAAGTTCTTTTCTTGACGGTCCCTAAGTCGTATCGGTCCGCAAAAATCGCCGGTGGTAAACAATTCCACTGAGAAGTTGTACGTGGAAGAAAATTTATAGTAAAACGCACAGTGGTGGATGAGCTGATGATGAGCGGGAGATGGCTGACAGAAGTTCTCTTGGACAGCCTTGGCGAGAGACCAGAATGCACGCGTTACCGAAGGAAGGCGAACTAGCTTCTCGCCAATTCTGTCGATGTGCTCAGACCTTGCCTTGGTAATGACTCTTTTGAAGGACTTGGAGACTGAATTATACTTCTTTTTAAGAGCGCTGGTGTTTACGTCCCGAGACGTTTATGCGTCACCCCAGGCCCGGTAGCACTCCTGCTTATAGCGTGATACTATTTTACAGGAGCGACCAAACCATGGCTGGGATCTGCCTCCGATGGGCACCACAGAGGATGGAATAAAAAGTTCCATACCCTGAAGAACAGCGACAGAATCAGCAACAACGCTGGGATCGTTCGGCGAGAAGAAAACCCGCCCCCAAGGGTAGGATGCAAAGAAAGACCGCATCCTATCCCAATCGGCCGACCTATAGTGCCAAACACGGCGGCAGCCTGCAGAATGCAACCGCGATGTTAGCGTGAGTGGCACACTACGGACCAAATAATGGTCCAAGGAGCCAAGAAGGGCGTCGACGGAGACTTGATATCTGTCCGGATGAGAGGTCAGCAGAAGGTCCAACAGGGAAGGTGCATGATCCTCCACATCTGGAATCCGCGTAAACGAAGTAAACAGTTGTGTCAGACCATATGCCAAGGCAAAATCATGAACAGATCTCCCCGCATGATCGATTAAACGTGAATACCGAGGTATCCGGCGTGGTGGGCGTTAAAATCGCCGATGATCACGATCTCTGCGGATGGGATCTGCTGTAGCAAGGAATCTGTAGCCATTTGGACGTGGTCGATGAGTCGGTCTGTTTCGACATTACCGCTATGGGACCTATAGAGGCACCCGTAGACGCGCGGATGGTCGTCGCTGTCTACGCGTAGCTCAAGGATGGACAGGTCCGAACCTTCAAGACTGCCGAGGCATCGAGAACAGATGTCCTCTTTGACGTATACGCAAACTCCAGCCCGAGGCACAAAGTGTTCAATTTGTACCCAGGTAGGAGATACGAAGTATCAACCGGAGAGGACACCTGCGTCTCTGTCAGAAAGAGCTATGCCGGTTTCGCCGTCTCGAGATGGTAGTGGACGGCATTTAGGTTTGCAGAAATTCACGGATAGCGTGGCAGGGGTCGTCTTGGTCTTGTTGCTCAGCTTGCCCCGAGCAGTTATGGTCTTGAGCGGAATTTTGCCCCCCCCCCCTCAGAATACGCGGGGCAACCTGAGCACCCACGCTCAGGAGTGGAGTAGCTTGGTCGTGGATGCTCAGCGAGGGATTCTCCAGGGTTGCAGGTAGCCTCCTGATTCCGCTACCATGTTAAGGGGGGGGGGGATTGGGCCTCGGGCCACCTGCACTTACCAAGCGAAACACAGAGGTAAGCCTCTACTTCACGCTGGTATTCTGTGAGGTCGTGGTACCACCCCGGTTCGAGCCGGCCCATCCGTGCGACAGCGAAAGCTGCCGCGTGGCTTCCACTGTTAAGCGGTAGTCGGTTCTTCGACCCATATTGCCGGCCCATTGCCACTTTAGCTTACTAATACGTTGGGCTATGTCGGTTACTCTGGTTCTACTGCAGATATCCTGATTTATAAGTTTCTCATGCAGAGAAACCCGGAGCATAGCCCTCTCCATAGCTCGCTGAGCGACCTTGAGCTTCCTCATACGGCCAGCAGTGAAGGACCACGTGTCGGATCCATAAGTCATCACTGGCAACATGAACTGGTTGTACAATTTCGTTTTCAAGTTTATACCTGACGAGAAGATGTGTCGTAATCTCCGGAACGCTGCCCAGCCGAGTTATGTGTTCCTTGATATTATAATAACCCTTTTTGTACAGTTTTTCTTTAATAAAACTTTTAAACTTGTTTATTGACAAACTTTGAACATGTTCTGGGATCCCCTACAAGATAAGGTAAGTCATTAATATAGACTAAGAACAGGAATGGGCCAAGAATCGAGCCCTGAGGAACGCCCATTGCTAATACTGATCCGGAGGAACCTTTACCATTGATAACGACTTTTTGAGTTCTGTTATTTAAATATGAAATAATAAGTCTAAGCGCAATATTTTTGACACCGCAATATTGTAGTTTCCTGATGAATATCTCTTGATGAACACAATCGAACGTCTTGGAAAGATCACAAAACATACCTAAGGCATCTTGTGAACTCATATTATACATAATATATATTTCATAAGCGCGACACCTGCGTCAGTCGTCAAGCAACCCCTTGTGAAATCAAATTGATTTTTATGGAGTAATTTATTTTTATTAAAAATAATTAACAATTGATCAAAAATTATATTTTTAAAATTTACTGAGAGTTGGTAGTACAGAAATAGGTCTAAAATTAGCGGGGTCCAATGTACTACCAGATTTAAATAAAGGTATTACTTTAATATGTTTCATTAAAACAGGAAACACACCAGATTTCATACTAGTATTAAAAATAATAGCAAGATGAGGTGCAATTAAATCTATTATGGACGCAATAACTGTAACGGAAATCCCCATAAATCTGCGGTTTTCTTTACATCAAGGGTTTTGAAATATTTTACAATATCTTGTGGTAATACTTTTTCAAATCTAAATCCTTTTAAACAGGTATTAACATTCTGTTTGAGTAATGAATCGGCGACAGTTGGAGAAGTATTCAATGACTTTGTTGTCAAAATAGGTATATCAGTGAAATATTTCTCAAACACCGCAGTGACTTCTTGATTTGATCTATTGATAATTTGTGTTACGAGGTTTGTCTTTACCGGTTTCGCTATTAATTACACTCCACGTCATTTTATTTTTATTTTTAGCGGTCTTAATTTTGTTGCTAATATCGTACCTTGAGAAGAACAAAAGCATAAGTGGTCTTATGTCGATTTGTTTGTTTTTACGCCATCAAAAAGAGCAACGCAAATTACAAAAGCTCAATTTTTTTCAGATTTTTCTTATACTTAAGTATTAAGGAAGTAGTGTTAAAATTTGTTATATTATGTGCATTTTTGCCTTTGAAAAAAATATATCGACTAATAAAGTAGTTTTATGGATTACGCAGAAAATAAATAAATAACCTACACGTACATAGCTTAGCAACTTTTTAAACCTGAAGAAATATAATTATTAATTTCAGTAAACGTTTGAAAGTCTTTTTTGTCGTAAAATTTTAAATGTTGTAATTCATGTAAACATTATAACATAAATTTTCCTTGTTTAAAATTATTTTTCCCCACAAATTATCGCGATTACCACTAACTATGTTATAAACTTATTTACAAATAAAATCTCTTCGATTGATTAAGCAATGTAATTGTCTTAATTTCTAAGCGTAATATCGATTACGGCTTTGTTCCCCTAAAAATAAAACTGTCCTATTCACGTTATACGACCAGCAGTGAAGGACCACGTCTTAGATCCATAAGTCATCACTGGCAGCACGCACTGGTTGTACAATCTCGTTTTCGTTTTGAGATATACCTGACGAGATGTATCGTAATTTTCCGAATGCTGCAGAGCCGAGTTGAATCCGTCGATTGACCTGTCGGTCGAAGTTGGACTTACCTAGTCGTACTATTTGTCCCATGTAAACATACTCGTCAACAACTTCGAGCTTAGTGCTCCCAACAACTACCGACATAGGTGTGACATGGCCATTAAACATGATCTTTGTTTTGTCCATGTTCATCTTAAGACCTATCCATTGGGAGACACTATTGAGGCCATTAAGCATAGTGCTTAGGTCCTCCAGCGATTCTGCCATAAGGGCTATATCGTCGGCAAATCGAAGGTGAGTGATTGATGTCAATACCGTATCCTTTCCAGTTCAGTAGCTTGAAAACGTCTTCCAATACAGAGGTGAAGAGTTTCGGGGATATAACATCACCCTGTCTTACACTTCTCTGCGGTTGGATAGGTTTCGTACTCGGATAGCCATCGTAGCCCTACTGTACAAACACTTCAGCACTTCAATATACCGAGAGTCAACTTGGCACTGCTGAAGGGACTGTAGCACCGCCCAAATTTCGACGGAATCAAAGGCTTTCTCATAGTCCACATACGCAAGGCAAAGTGGCAGATTGTACTCTTCGGTCTTCTGTACAATTTTCCGAAACTATGGTACTAAAGCCTTTTCGTAAACCCGCTTGTTCCGGAGGCTGGAAGTCGTTGAGTCTGCGTGCGAGACGATTCGTAATGACTCTCGAAAACAGCACGTAGACGCGGCTCAGAAGGGAAATTGGTCTGTAGTTCTGCAAGATAGCATAATTTTGAATCCTATGATCTCATTTCATACGTAAGATAACGTTAATGTTTTAATTTTATTTTAGGTGAGAGATTTTTTTATTACTGTTTTTAATAAAAGTTAAGTTTATATTGCCAATTAAAAATAGCGGCATGGTTTGGTTTTTATTTTAATAAAAATTATTTGATTTGAAAAATAATATACTTTTTATTATTTCATTAAATAATTAACTAATTTTCCCATAAAGTATACTTCCGTCATAAGATATTATCTAGAGAGAAAAGATGTTAATGTCTTAACCACATGTATTTCTCATATTTTTCAAATAGAAAAAAGGCATAAAGAGTACTTATTTTTATTATTCAACAAATTAGTTCAGTGAAAAAAAGCATAATATTATTCAGACTGATTCCATTCCATGGTAATATATTCACGAATATTTTTTCTAGATTTATTAATTTTCTAAAACGGTCTACACCCAAAGCCGCTGACCCGGCAGCAGCCGGCGGCTTAGTGCCGGCGGGTTAACCCGGCGGCTTCAGAATGTCCAAGCCGAACGACTTTGCCGGCGGCAATGGCGGCGGCAATGCAACGGCGACAGCCGCGGCATGTGGTGTTCTAGTAATTGCCAAATAGTCGTAGAGATTGGACGTGTGTGTTTCGAATAATTCAGAAGTAGTATTTTCAGATTGACATGGAGGAGGACGATAACAGTGATTTAATAATAGCAGTTTGTGGAGTTATTATCGGTGGATCCCTCAACACACGAAAGTGTTGGGTTGGCCAAGTTTAATGAGTCGCAATAAATACAGTACTTGTCAAAGATTAAGTGATTTAAAGAACGTTTGGTTCTAAACCCATTTCTTTTAAGACTTTCCTGTCATTAACCAATACCGACTTTGAATATTTACTGAATATTGTTGGACACAAAATAGCTAAACAAGACACAAATTACAGAAAAGCAGTTTCCCATGGAAAGATTGTCAATAACGTTAAAATACCTAAGCTCAGGAAATTCTTTTTATGCCTGTGCGACGTCTTTAGTATCTCCTCAACTAATTTCAAGCATTATTCTGAAAGTATTGATGCTTTAGTTGAAGGACTTTCAGATTATGTGAAAATTCAAGAGTCAGGAAGGATGGAGAGAAATTGCAGATGAATATTTAAAGATGGCAAATACCCAATTGTCTTGGGTCAGGATGAAACACATAAACTTCAATGTCCCTAAAAGTGGAAGTGATTATATAAACTATAAAAATATTTCAGTGTGCTCTTTGCTTTAGTAGATGCTGATTACAACTTTTGTACGCTAATGTGGGATGTCAGGGTCGGATTTCAGATGGTGGGGTTTTTAATAATTCAGCATTAGGTCGTTGTTAAATGATAATGAATTGAATACCACATAAAACCCTTTACGGAAGAATCTACCAGTACCGTATTTTTTGGGTGATGATGCGTTTCCTCTGCAACCCTATTAAAAATGATGGTAATCACACAATGGATCATCTAAGAGGTTTTTAACTTCTCATGTATGTCGAGGGGCGAGTAGTTGAAAACGTGTTTGGGCAGTTAACACACAAATTTAAGATTTTCATAGACCTATTCAGCTAATCCCAGAAAAAGCTACTACTGTAACTTTGGCGTGTATACATTTATTTAATTATATCAAACGAACCGCTGCAACTCAAAAAAACGAATACGATACTGAAAATAATCAAGGAGAAGTCTTTCCCGGTGAATGGCGTAGACCACTTGAAAACGACAGTTGCTTTAATATGTCAGGAGGACAATCAAACCTCGGATACATTGACCGCTGAGGATACAAGAGTGGAGTTGACTCATTATTTTCTTTCTAGTGTCGGAGGATTAAGCATATAATAATAAACTCATTCTCAATCAATATTTTAATCATTAAGTAGTTCCATGTATTATCTTAAATCTAAAATCGTAAATTACATATAGGAATACACTTTATTGTGAGTTATAATAAAGTTTTAAACAAAATAAAAGTGTGTTTTGTAAACCAATAACATGATATTAACTATTGGTAACAGTAGAAGTGTCACTAAACTAAAATTAAAACCTTGCTATTCCTTTCACATATGTAAGCTCTACTCGTGTGAGAATATCAACCTAATTTAAATTTAACTTAATGGGGCTACCTATAGCTATTTATTATACCAGAAAATTAAATATTTATAACATATTTTGAAGATTACTTTATAACACTATCAGAAGGATTTGGCTAGGTATTCTTCAGCAAATGTTTCTAGTGACGAAGGTTGAATTGTTTGTGGATCTGGGTTTGTTTGGGCAGAGTATTCAGAAGAAGTTAAATTATTGTAGAAGGCTTACAACCGTCTGTTGAAGTGAAGATGCTGTATAGTATCCTGGATGACTGTGTGAACTAGAAACACTACTTGGTCTTGCAAAATCCGTAAATGTATCGGATCTATATCCAGTTTCGGCTTCAAATATTATATTGTTGATCCGATGTTCACAATAGCTTTCATTTGTCGATCCATTTGTCTTAGCTGACCCGCAATATAGTCTCAAATAAATCCTCATCTTTTGTCACATTTGGTCGTTGGGAGACATTCTTCATAATATTCAATGCTTCGGATATCAACTCTTTATTAGGGTTGATTTTAGACGTTTATTCGTTGCAAGTTGTATTTTCTGGCGACATCTGTGGTAAATCATTTTGATTTGATTGTGAATCGTTGTGAATCGTGGCTCGTCGACGGTGTGTCCTGCGAAAAAGACGAAAAACTGCCCGTTTGCCGTTTTACTTTTTATTTTAATAAAAATAAATAAGTATATCTAGTCAAAATCAACATTTATTGTGTATTTTTTATTATGGATTTTATTAAAGGCACTGAATAAGTCTTCAACATTTCAATTTTTTTTCAAACACATTTTTTTACCTGAGTGGCAACTATTTTACCAATGCCCGGAAAGGGTTAAATGTAAATACAAAGATACACTAATAAATAAACTAATATAATTATATGTCTATGGGGCCTAGTTGCCTGATTATAAATAAAAAAAATTAAATCTTTACTTACAGTATCGGTGGTTCCAGTAGGCACATTTTGTTCTGCAGAAAATTTAGTGATTTGTAGGCAAACCATTTACTATGATAAATATCATCAGTACCCACCAGACTTATTTGAATTATCTTCTTTTTCTCGGTAATAATGACTAGTTAAATTTTTATCTTTCTCTCGATTTCCGGAACATCAGTAGCAAATTCACTAAATTTCTTTAAATGCGTCAACGCTGGCCGGCTTTTAGTCACGGTTTTGGGTTCATAATATTTCTTTTAAATGATAGAGGTCTATTAGTTTTATAACTGTTGCATCGTCCCTCCATATTGGTTAGTTGATAAAATAAAAGTTAAACACTTCACAACAGAGAATGAATAAGTGATACATCCTACTCTACTGAAAAGCCGGCGGCCAACTGACTGAGTGAGTGGAAGAGATGCCGTCGGCATCGGCATGCCGCCCGCCGGCTTTACGCGCGGGCGCAAGCCGGCGGCATGATTGTACAAAATAAGGCCGGCGGGTTGGGCCGGCGATCCGTGCCGCCGGGTCAGCGGCTTTGGTGTAGACCGCTTAAAGAACATTGGTCTCTTCTTACATTTCTCTTTAAAAAAAAGAGGCTAATAAAGAGTAGCGTAATTTAAATAAAAGTTAATAACTAATTAAATATTAACTTCTACCTTTAGCTAGTTTTATTAATGAAAAGAGAATTTTTTGACGCAATTTTTCATTAAAAAGGCGAAATTGCCAGATTCTTCAATAAAAAGATATTAAGAAATAACTAGTGTTTTCGCTCTCCTGTAAAATGTACTTTTTACACTTATGCTTTTGTTCTTCTCAAGGTACGATATGTAGTTTTGGCTGTAGAGCACTAACATTTTAGAATAGGAAAGATTATATGATCTTTCATGGTAAAGTTCATATAATCTTCGTCTGCTCTTATAAATTCCTACTGTCGCCCACTCTGTTACTGGAAAACGTTTTAGTAGTAAATGTTTTATTAAATTCATTGCTTATAAGGGTAAATAAACTCCATATAAAATAGTCTGAATTGTTCTTGTAAGAAAGTGATGGAAGGTTTTTTACCATATTACTTCTAAATCTCTCCAGGCGTTTTACATTAATCGGAACAAACACAATTTTCTCAATTTCTTGTTTTTTGTGCATATATGGTAATGAAACCAGTTGTCCACAGTGATGGCAACAATGGCAAATATCCCTCCATGGACTGGATGGATGGATCTGGTCAAAAATTCTAGCAGCAAAGATGAGAAGAATATTTACTCTATACTGATGATTCACGTTGACTTCTTAGAACTAACCCCCAAAATTATCTTATGTTGTGTATGTAGATTCAGTTTAATAAAATTATTACGTTTCAGATTCTTGTGAGAATTAAAAATATATTTTTCAAGACATATATTATGTATTTCTAGATATTTTGCGATTTATCGATGATAAAATGGTGCAGCAGTATGATCTCATGATGTTAATTAAAAAGTTAATAATAAATATTCATATATAGTTTATAATATATTTTTAATATATTAAAATAATTAATTAATTTCTGAAATAAATGGAGAAGTTGTATAAAACTGATTTTATTACAGTACATAATACATTCATTTATTTAATTGGAAATACATTGGTGGCAGGTCATCTTTGTTGTGACAGTTATAACAGTATAAATCCAATATAAATATATCATTCATTTAGTCTTCCAGGAAGAAATACTGGCCTGCCCTTTTTTGTTCCATATCCTGCAAATAAAACAATAATAATAAATAATTTTAATTTTTTTTGTAAATTTGCACATATGTATGCATTTTATAATTATAATTTAAAAACCTCAATATTTTAAAAGAGGTTATGTTAAAACTTAAGTATAATATTAATTTAAATTCAATAATATGTAGTTTCATTTTTGTCCTATCCAAAAATTGGCAAGAGAGTACATATTATGTAAAATTACCTTGACAGAAGCATGCTTGTTGATCCTAGGTCGGAAATTATTAGGGTCACGTCTAAAAGTGATACCGAGTAGCTCTAAGAATTTGTTCATCCCATTAAGCAGTGATTGAGGAGCATGTGCCGTTGCAGATGAGGATGGTGTTCCTTCAAACACAATGACGCGGTCGGCAAGATATGTTGCCATAATGAAATCGTGCTCTACTACAAATCCTGTTCGTTTGGCGTGCAGAATAAACCTGTTGAAATAATAATTAGGATAAGAAACACTTATGTATAATAGTTTTTAAAGTTAATGTCTAGTGACAAAAATTAAGCATTATTTAAGCTTTTATTTACACTTTGAGATAATAATTTCTTTTATTTATGCAAATACTACCCATTCACTATCACTGACACTACAGCCCATCACAAGTCCACTGCTGAACATAGGTTACCCCCATAGATCGCCACAAAGTACCTGCATTTGCCATCTACCTGTGTAAGTTATCAGCTTGTCACCTAGTGGTACCACTCCTTTCTACAAATACAAGTCGCGGCACGTAAGTCTAGCGCTGAACGTAACGTGGAGGGGATAGCCGCGCATAGGTACTGTCGCACACGAATTGAATTGCATGAATGCGACTGGAGAGCCAATCAGCGCGTGCGAACGACGCACGCCCGCCCCGCGACCCGCTTCCTACCCCATTATACCTACTTTTCGACTTATGCGCAATAACGGTTACCGCTAGATTTTCGTGACACTACTTATATTAACATGAAACTACTTTTAAGGATCTTATTGTGTTTAACTTATTTAAATGCTCTGTTACAATTGCTTCACAGTATCTCGTGGTCACCAGGGGAACTAAGGCATGTTAAATATCCTGAACCTGATGTCAAAGTTAACTACACTCAGCGGCACGGAATCTTGGCCAAGCGGTTATCTCGCGATAGCAAAAGCTTTAAGTGTTTCTGATGAATGTTTGTTATGCAAGTATGTCAAAAAATGTTTACCCTCAAGTTCAAGAGAGTAATTCATTATGTTTAAGTGCACCATGACGAATTCTTTAATTTTTAGTTGAATCGGGTCATTTGAGCGACTAAGTTCACATTTTAAATTTGTGTGTTGTGAAAAGTTTACTGTAAGGTTATTCAATTATTGTGATCTTGTGTCTTAATTCAATAACTAAAGGTGCTTTAAAGCCAATAAAAATGCCATTAACACCAGCACAAGTTGCACAAGCAGTAGCATTAATTGACCAAGGGCTGACACAGCGTGAAGTTGCTATTGTGCTTAACGCATCACGGTCCTCAATGCAGTATTCACTGAAACGATACCAGGAGACAGGCCACACCCGCAGGCCAGGCAGTGGGGGCGTAAGGTGCACATCGGCCCGGACGATCGTTTTATTGTTATGGAGATTTTGAGAAACCGCTACCTGACCGCTGTTGAGATACGCCAGCGGCTCCAAATCGCAAGAGGCGTTAATGTTAGTGAGCGTACGGTGAGAAGACGAATGGAGGAAGTGAATTTAAAAGCTCGTAGACCAGCACGAGGTCCAGAACTTCTCAGACAGCACCGAGTAGCCCGACTTCAGTTCGCAAGAGAACATGTCAATTGGACCCACGAGCAATGGGCTAGAGTGTTGTTCACAGATGAGTGTCGAATAGCTTTACGTGCTCCAGACGGAACAGAGGAGAGAGGTTTCTACCCATTACCACCACCCAAACTGTGAGTTTCCATGGAGGCTCAATAATGGTATGGGGAGGTGTAAGTTCCGACGCACGTACAGAGTTGGTCATCGTCGATAATCGGCTTACAGCTACTCGATACATTGAGGAAGTTCTTCAGGAGCACGTAATGCCTTATTCGGGATTCATTGGACACGACCAATTCCTCCTCATGCACGATAATGCACGCCCGCACGTCGCACATTGTGTGGAGGAATATCTGGAAGAGGTTGAATACAAAATTACAGTGGCCAGCTCGTAGTCGGACTTAAATCCAATTGAACATGTATGGGTATGCTCAAAGAAAATAAAGTCCAGCTCCAAACCGCCACAAACTCTAAATGAGTCTCAATGTGCGCTGGCCGCTTGGGACAGCATACCGCAAGTTGATGTCAGAAACATCATTCAAAGCATGCCAGATCGAATGCAAGCGGTTATCAGGGCTAGAGGAGGAAACACCCGATATTAAAACTGATAGACAATAAAGAAACAGACTTAATTTTTAACTTTGTAGTGTTTTTAAAGTGACAATGGAAAGATGTTAATTTTAGTGAAAACATGTTATCTTGAAAAGAAAAATTTCGGTGAAGTAAACATTAAATTTCTACGTTCTAAAACCATTAGAGACACTTATTGAATGCATTTACCCTTAATTTACTGTTAAAAAAACGTTTCAGTGCAAATAATCAGCAAATTCACGAGTGGCCAAGTTTCCGTGCCGGTGAGTGTATATAATGATTTTTATGTTTATGCTTTAATGTTAACCTGGGGTATCTTTAGCTTTGAATGGTAAATTAACCATTAAAAGCTGAAGAAAAGTGTTCCAATTGACACAATACTACAGTAATCTTTGAAGTCTTGTATTGATATGCTTGGTTTTGGATTTAATTTAAATCAATGCACTGACCCCAAGCTGATGGCAACTAGGTATCTCCTTTTTTTAAAAATTATAATGTTATTTAATTTCAATTGTCTCATATATCATAGATAGTTAGATCGTTCTTTTTCAAGGATTTGTGATTGACCAAATTGTTATATTATAATGGCTTTAAATTCTTGAGTATGTCCATGAGTTGCAGACGTCCAAGAGTGTAGGATGTTTAACATCAGCTTTATCATATATTTGTTTGCCCTATTAAATTTTATTATTGACTATTTATAAAAGTATCTAAAAATGAATACTGACCGCTTTATAACTTTAGCAGCAACTAAACGCTGTTCAGAATCAAGGTAAGCAGACGGCTCATCAATCAGGTACACATCAGCAGGCTTTCCTAAACAAAGCACTAAGGCAACTCGTTGCAATTCACCACCAGACAAGTTTTGTACTTCTTGATCCATAATTTCCTCAATTTTCATTGGCTTCATGACATCTGTTATAAACTGTAATAATAATGTTGTGAATAAACAAAGCTGTACAAATATAATAAGAATATTTTAAGGATGGGCTATGAAAGCAACCAAGTATTTTTTCTTGAATGTCATCAAAGGTTACATCAAAGGTTAGCGGACAGAGAATGCCTTTTCAGCATTAAGATCACCTTTGTACCAAATTATTTGAGTGCAATAAAGAATTTTCTATCTATCCTTCTATATACTTAGATATCAACTGTAGAAAAGATATTTTTTCATTTATCAAAATTACACTGCTAAACGTAGTAGTTAGTAACATAGCAGGGATATCTGCTATAGTTGCCAGTTGCCACATTTAGCAGGCAGGTTAGCAACCAGATTTTAAAAGATATAGTCACAAAAATATATGCAGAGACATTCCTTTAAGTTACACTTGTACTTAGTTATATTAAACCCAACCATATTAAATTACTAAATATTTCATCAAATCCAAACTCTAGAGACAAAATCATAAAAAATGTTACCTGTGGATGCACATAAGCATCTCTTATTTTGTCATGCAGCAAATTTCTGACCATGCCCTGGGATTTAGGGGATATTTTCTGTGGTTTATAACTAATGTGCAGCTGCGGCAACGAGCCAGAACCTAAAGCAAAATATTAGAAACATACTATAATAACAATTTAAAATACAATATTAATCACTAATTTAAATTGCTCATTCAAAATATGTTTTAACAGGACTGTAGATAGAAAAACAAACAAATGATTTATTTGTCTTAAGATGAAAACTGATACAGGAACAAAACAATAATATAACAAAACGTTTGTTACATTAATTAATTCATCCAATCATTACAGCCTAATAAAAGTCCACTGCTCAACATAGGCTCATAGACAGCCTTTTTATATGATTGATTGACAAGTGTGGCCACTATGGATTTGCCATAGTTGCCAAAAAAAACCAGGAGAGGAGGATATGGGCAGCAGCTTCTTCCTACTAAAAAATTTAAAACTGTAGTTGCCAACTAAAGCAAAATATCCCTCCTATGAGGCTATCTATGTGGGAGCCCTATGTTCGGCAGTGGACTTCTGATAGGCTGTAAAGGTGTCAGGAAAATGCTGCTTTCCATAGCATGTTTCAGTTTCCTTGGATGGTTGATGGTTTCGCCGCTACTACACAGATTTTCAAAACAAATCATACGTTACTCTTAAACCAGGCCGCATAACATGCATATTATAATAGGTACATAAACAATACCTTCATGAGATATAGAAGATTCGGCATGTTTTAAGCATTTCTGAAAAACAGGATGAAAAAACAAATCGAATAGCTCTGTTCTAGCCATGCTTAAGTCTTATACAAGGCCTAAGGTCCATTAAATTATACTTAAATTTACAATCAAGCTATAACCTAAATATTGAAGCGTCATTTACATTTATTATAACTAATTACAAATTCCAGACAAAAGGAGATATTATAACTAAAATAAACGCACACAATTTATAAATATAATAAAAAGCGACGAAAGGCTTTTCTAACACGATATTTAGATTTTTTAACATCAACGTCAAAAGTCAAAACATGACAATTAATTTTTTTTAATTAAGGCAAAGGAATCTATGCTCATACAGCCTATACTGATACACATCATTACATTTTACTTTGATAAGGTTTTGGCAGATTTGGACAACAGCTTTACGTAACAGACATTCGATAATAATTGATATTCATCACATTGCACAAACGGATACAATAAATTGATGTTTATATCTTCACCTGAGCACTTGTTTCATCATTTCCACTAATAATTCACATGAGTATACATTTAATAGACCAAATTGCGTCACGTTTACTATTTAAAATCTACTTCAGATCATTATTTTAAACAAAACAAATACAAGTAGAAAACCATTGTCTGTCAATTTTACGGTAGGTATATCCATAGAGCTTAGAGCAACACGGGTCAACAAATCCGAAACAACGCAGTTACTAAGTTTAAAAAGAAGTAAATATAAATATACAGTATTAATTTTACACTTGATCAAACGAAATGTGCGGATACTAGATAAAAAATTATCGGTAAAAAATCGAAATTTTTTTTTTAATGTAAACTATTTAAAAAATAAAAGCATTTTAATTATTTTTTTTTGGTAAAATTCCCATCCTTCGGTTTTAAATTACTTTCTCTTTAAGTAAACGGTGTATTTTTTTCAAAGTAGTTTTATTTGAAAGTTAGAAAGATTAACTAGCAATAAAAATTAAAAAAAACCTACGATATCAAGCAGGAAATTTGTCAAAAATTATAAGATATTTTTTTGTTAAAAATACTTTTCTTTTAATTTTGGTCTGTAACTTCAAAACTAGTACGTTGAGATAACCTTTTTAGCATGTTTTATTAAACTAAGTAGCTTACTGTACAAGTTCTCCAAAATAACATGCGTTCTATCTCTTTTTGTTTTTAAAATAATTATCATCAAATAATGCCATCGGTATGTTGATTTGTGCATATTAAATTATCTTATTATTTTTTTGACAAACTTCCTGCTTGATATCGTAAGTTTTTTTAATTTTTATTGCTAGGTAATCTTTCTAACTTTCAAATAAAACTACTTTGAAAAAAATACACCGTTTACTTAAAGAGAAAATAATTTAAAATCGAAGGATGGGAATTTTACCAAAAAAAAAAAAATTAAAATGCTTGTATTTTTTAAATAGTTTACATAAAATTTTTTTTTCGATTTTTTACCGATAATTTTTTATCTAGTATCCGCACATTTCGTTTGATCAAGTGTAAAATTAACACATTGAAGACAACAGAAGTACATAATATGATTAAAAATTATTTAAGTGTTCGCTCGGTTTTAGAGCCTTGTGGAATATTTAGATACGACGGCAGAAAACCCGACGGTATGACATTGGTCCCTTAGGAGAAAGGTAAAGCCCTAGTGTGGAATGCTACTTGAGTAGACACTTTGGTGGCCTCTCTTTTCAGGGGTACCTCTTTTAGAGCCGGGGCGGCATCAGAGGCATCTGAACTAAGTAAGTAGCGCAAATATGAGTCTCTGAGAGATGACTACATATTTGTGCCATTTGCTGTAGAGACTATCGGTCCGTGGGGTCCGTGCGGTGAAGTTCCTAAAGGAACTCTATCCGCGACTGGTCGTCGCTGCTGATGATAAAGAGGGCTGGTGTTTTCCTCGCTCAAAGGTTAAGTATAGCCATTCAGCGAAGAAACACAGCCAGCGTTCTTGGCACAATACCACGGGGAGTAGGACTGTATGATAATGTAAGTTATTACTTTTAGTTTTTTTTTAAAAATAGTTTTTTAATATTATACGAATTCTTTAACATTAATATGGACATTTAGATCTTAAATATGAAAGGTAACGCTTCTCTTTGTAAATTTAACACGAGATCTTTTTTATATTTTTGTATGCATAAGACCGCGTAAACTTATACTTTGACAGAGGGGAACACCTGCGTATGGCTTCTCCCCTCCGGTCCGCCGGGCGCCCGTGTTGCTATATGGATATATCGAATGATGTAGCAATATAATGAAGTCATAGTATAATAAGAAGTAAAAGATATGTTTCACGATGTTTTACAAGTAGCACTTTGATTTTTTACTATAGGTATTTATTAACTTTTTAAACAGGATTGATTTTTAAGTCTAGGAGGAAGAGCTCGTAAATTTAGTTTTTTTTATTGGGAATTTACTATCACATTTAATAACTTGCCTTATTTATTTGATATAAATTTATTCTTAAAACACCTTATTATATTCTTAAACATTTTACGAATAAGAACGCCATTTTTATGGTTGTCTGCTTCAGTTTCCCTCCGTCGTCTTTTACAACACCCACGGGAGTATATGGGGATCCACTATTTCTAGACCTATTCTTACACCGTCTATATCATACCTGTCTATAACTGGAACACCAAACTAGATAAACACAAATCTATATTTGACTAATTGAACAAAAATTGTGTTTTCTCTGTTGTAAAGACCTGGAATAAACTGAGGCGTTTCAAACAAGATTTTTTATTTGGTTAACCTTCTGGAAAGTATGGCGATCTTATCAAAATACCCAACACGTCGACAGAACGCAAGCACCCGTGCGCGGCCTCACTACTAGAGTAAGTTTTAAGGGCGCGCATCAGCGTGCTGGCAGGATGGCACCTTTGAAACGAAGCGCGGGTGGCGCACGGCGTCCTTGAATCGATTTAGCGCGGAAAGAGCTTTCTACTGAATAGCGCTTGTGACGTCATAGTAGGTAGAAAAAAATGTGACACACTTGTTTTCATACAGATCGCGGTACTTACGTTATCCCTTTAGATCTATATCTGTAGTTAAAACTTACCTTCGTCGGGTTCTAAATTGCCTGCTAACATTCTGATGAATGTAGTCTTTCCAGTTCCATTTTCACCAAGTAAAACCAAAATCTCAGAGTCAGAAAATTCACCCGGCATCACTTTAAGACTAAAGTCGCCCATTTTTTTAGACATCTCTGGATATTCATAATGATTCATTCTTTTAATCTGTATGAAAGTATTTATGGTTATTAAAAATTCTTAGCAGTCATAATTCTACAATTGAATTGAGAGTGTAGAGGAAAGGAGAACTAAATTGTTTAGGGTCTGAACTCAAGGGTTCAACAGTAACCATTAAACAGTAATTTAAAAAATGCATATATATATATATATATATATATATATACACACATACACATTAATTACTGTGTTAAGTATGTGATACACGATACTAGTCTTTTTGAAAACAGACTTGCTTGGAGGAGCTGTAAGTCGGAAAAGTCGGTCGCTGTGAGATGATATCTGATATGATTCATCAACAGCTTAAGGAAATTGGGTTTGTAGTTGCATTGTTAATCATTGGTAGATAGAAATGTTTGCGTATCTTTGCATTGTATTAGTAGGAGTGAATTTGTAGCCTTGATTCCACTCAGTCCTTTCCATTAGCGTATCTGTATATTTAGCTGCTTGCCCCTATTGTTATTTACCTAGCAAATAATTAATTACTTAGCAGCCATTAGTGTGATTAGAGATTTGGGTCACAAACAGCTTTGATGTATACTTATAGACACTGAAAGCAATTTTGTAATTCTAGCTGAATCTTTTTGGTAACGGCTAACATAACATTAAGTTGTGTGTTGTGTAACAATGTGTATAAGACTATGAAGTGATTGGTGCCAATTTTTTCCCTCGTTCTCACATTGAAATCATTGAACAGTTGTTGCTTCGTCGTCCTAATGAAGTCGTTCTCATTTTAGTCGAACATTAGGGCTAGAACAAGTTTGCAAGGCCTGGGGATTCTAGAAGAAATTCATCATATTTTACACATTCTTAATAAAACAACCCAGCTTTTGTTTTGCCCTCTAAATTTCCATTTCCATTGCCAAATACCGAATTTCCCTCATTTTAGTTCAGTCTTTTCCTGTGTGTAGTTTCACATTGAGGTCTTCCATCAACAATGTGTAGTGGAGATATGTATGTGGTACTAGAGACATCCACAAGCTTTTCGTAAATTGTAGATGATGATAAAATAGTCGTCCACCCGGAGGCGGTATCCTCCCCCTGTCTTTGGAGTTAGATAATTCTGTAATATCACAGCGCAGTTTGACTATCTTTTTCTTCAGCTCAGGATCAAGACTGGGAGTTGTTTCTTTGTGATCTTAGTTGCATTACATAATAGATGGTTTGGCAACTGCAGTTTTTTTAATATGTGCCAAGAATATGCTATTGCCCATCTCATTGTAAGGGACAGCATAGGAACAGAATATGGTTAAAAATGAATAGGTTATTAAGGAAAATGAATGGTTATAGCAGGATACTCTGACTCGGAAAAATGTCAGTGGTAACTAACAAATCATGCAAACTACAAGCTGCGAAAATTTATCATAGCTATCATAACTTCTTTGACTGAATTTTATGGAATAATTTTTTCAAAGGACATTTGAAAACTATCTAATATATTAGATTAGGTCAAGAATATTTACAATTTTTTTCGAATACTGGATAATTTTGTTTCCTATTCTCTATAGCACCACCATTTAAAAACAGTAATGTGAGTGTAATACTCTTAAACTTCTGGCATTCTAAATTTACAGGTATTCGACAAACATTTAATAACACTGAGATAGTCCTGCTTACCTATACACTCCAAACTTAAAGTCAGCAGATAAGCAAGTCAGTTTGTCATGATGTTATTTAAATTAAGATAAAAAATTGAAATATATATGTGTAATAAAACTCTTTACTGCTATAACTTCGTAAAATAAGCCTTACCTCTTCTTCTGTAGCAGATTCAGCAACCTTAAAAACCAATGATTCAGTTCTAAATCTCATGTTCTCAGTGGGTACAAATCCATCAAGGAAAATATTTATACCTGAAATTAATATAGGGCTTATATCAGTTGTTTCAACTGCTGGCCTGTTAAATAATAATAATAATACAAAAAAAAATTGAAGCATATGCAGCTTACAGGATTAGTTAAGAGAGCAGTAATGCTACTCTACTGTCTACTGCCTTCATTTGCAAATAAACCTAGTTACGGACGCACGCCTGTTTAAGTGGTCATAACATAGAAAGTTGAAGAACGTGGGTTAAGAATGGATGTATTAACCGTCAATTGTCTATTGTACGCCGACGATTAAGTCATATTTGCATCGTCGGCGGACGAACAATACCCTAAAGAAAATTTAATAAAAAAAAAGTGGAATGAAATTGGAAGCAAATAAGATGATAGTGACGGTTTCCGAAAGAGAAGTAAAGCGACATGTCAAATAAAAATAGAAGGGGAGCTGGATGTGTTAGCGTTACTTAGGATGTGTGTTTAGCAGGAATGGTAGAAATGAAAACGACATAGAACAAAGAGTGAACCTCTGTTTATGTCGGTCCTACGACCAAGAATAAATGGGGTTCTTTACTCCACTGTGGGAAGACTAAATGTGTCAAAAAAGGTCTGTATGGCATTTCACAATGCTGTGTTAGTCTCTATCTTAATGTATGGTAGTGAAACTTGTGGGTGGTAGAAGAAGCATAATAGTGGGAATAATTCTACAGAAAGGCAGACATTACGAAATATGTTAGGAGTGACTGTGAATGATAGAGTGAAAAATTGTATGATAAAAGTATGGATTGCAAGATGGTGTACCCAGGATTAAGAAATTAATGCGTCGTGGTTTGGACATGTCCTTCATTCATTCAGCCCTTCACAAGTACAATGCTGAAGAAAGGATCCCTCAAAGGAATACCAAAAGTACGGCCCTGAGCCACCTGCATCCATCGACTTCCTGCATATCTTACCAGGTCAACACTCCATCTAGAACATGTAGAAAGAATGAAAGAGGAAAGTGTTATGCAGCAAATTCATGCTGCAGAAGTGAGTGGCAGAGTCTGCATGGGACACCCTAGACGGAAATTTATCAACCATATTGGCGATATATTGAAGATGGGCCAAATTAAGAGTACCCTTAACTGACAAGTATGTATGTGTAGTTGAATGGATGTGAAGGAGGTAAGGGAAGTGTGTCCAGGATCATGGAAGTCCTAACTCTCTGTCTAGGGGTAGATAAGTGACAGGTGTGAAATTTTATGTATGTAAATAGTTCTATCATCAAGAAGTTAGTTCTTAGTTCAGTTAGCAATAACAGTTCAGTCAAAATATAATTTGAAAACAAAAAATAATTTGCATCCTGAAGATTTAAAGTTGTTATATTTCTTTCAACATGTAAATGTTTAATTAGTTACCTAAAATATGTTTACATATATATAATTATTATATGTAAATATACATATTTTATATATAAATTAACATAAACAATTTAAATAAAAAAAATAAAACTAATATACATACCTTCTCTTACAGAGAAAGGCATAGTCACAACACCATAAGCACCAGGCACACCATACAAACAGCATATAAAATCTGATAAATAATCTAACACAGACAAGTCATGTTCAACCACTATTATGAACCTGCAACAAATATGACATAATTATATATGTTTTTGTATAAATTATAATGACTGTCAAAATATTTTATATATTGTTCTTACATATGTATGTAAATATAAATTTTACTAATGACATGGTAGCTATCACAGCTAATGGAGTACTTAAGGTGTTGAAAGTTATTGTTAATTTGAAAAAAACATACTTATCAGGATGTATCAGGGAGCGTATAGTGCGAGCAGCATTAAGACGTTGCTTTACATCTAAATATGAAGAGGGCTCATCAAACATGAAGATGTCTCCATTTTGGATGCAAACCATAGCACAAGCAAAACGTTGGAGCTCCCCACCAGACAATGCAGCAATTTCACGATCACGGATGTGAGTTAAATCTGAAAGTAAATTATTCATTAGGCAAAACTAACCCAAAAATTTTCATGGTGTGGTTAAAATGGATGTAAAGTTATTGCAGATTATAAAAAAAAATTGTCAAGAGGAATGTCAACTTTCTCTCCAAATTTTAGCCTCACCTGACTGAGGTGATCAACTGATCGTGAAAATTCTAAAATGCTGAATCCAAATTCCAGATACTAGTAATGGTGAGTGGCAACACTTGTGTGAAGCTGTCAAACCTTATCTCACCAACCGCCTGTCCAGAGCGGTAAGTATGGGAAACATTTATAACAACAACACATTCCGTACAAATAAATATGAAGAGTAAGTCTTATTAAATGAAACTAATTTTTACAGATCGCATTTAATTTAACTTTTTAATTCCCGACGTTTCGGGTGCTTTACAGCACCCATGGTCACAGGGGGGACTGAGGTGGTGACATCACGATGTAATAGTTAGCCCGGCTACCTTCAGTTTTTGAATATAAATTTTTGGTCCGATCTACACAGAATGAGCTTATAGTATCTTGAAGTCTTGCAGTGGTATGCTTGGGTTTGGATTTAATTTTATTAATTATAGGATCCCAAGCAGATGGCAGCACCCATATAAAGTTAAATTAAATGTGATAGAATTCGTAAAAATTAGTTTCATTTAATGTGTAGTGTTCGCGTAAATATAAGAAATCATTATGAGTAAGTCTTATGTTTGTCTTTATTCTATAAAAATCTGTGGTTATAATGTATTGTGAATAAAATTGTACAAAAAACAATATTGCAAATTTTTTTTCCTAGTTTGGCAACTTCCATTGGATTCTGCCAGCATCAAGTATTTCATGAAAGTCACACAGTGTATTCATTTGCCTAGTTTCCTTTTCTGTAGATACGCTTACTTAACTTTATCATATTGTATTATTACTATATTGCAAATTGAAATATGATAAGTGGATTTCACTATTTTTCAATTTCAATCTGTAGTATTAAATATATTCATTATTTTATGGAGTTATTTATTAGCATTCTTTTATTTGTTTAAAAATATGATTAGATTTTTATTAGTCTTACCAAGCATTTGACATATTTCAGGTTGATTGTTTCTATCATCTTTTTTGTCAAGCAATTGTCCTACTGTTCCTTTGACAGCCTTAGGGATCTGATCTACATACTGAGGCTTGATGAGGGCCTTCAAATCATCTTCAAGAATCTTAGTAAAATAATTCTGCAACTCTGAACCTCGAAAATGGGACAAAATTTCTTGCCAATCTGGAGGATCCTAAAAAAAGTAAGTTACAAGATACAATTTAAATTAAAACCTACATGTTTTTTTAATCTTGTATATAAAAATTAATGTTTGTTTGTTCATATTTTATGTGCTGCCATACTATTCATCAGATTGCGCCAAAACTTTGTCAACTTATTACTTGCACTTGCGCAATGGTTATAGGCATAGTACAATTAACTTGTGTAAGTTAATTATTATAAAGTAATATATCATTTAACTTCAATGAATGTATTATCATTTCTAATAAACAATATAACTTTTCCTTTTAAAACAATATTTCTACAATTATTTTGTCTACGGCAGCAACGTACCGGGTACCAGTTAGTATATTATACTTCTTTGCCTTACAGTAAGAAGCATAATTAGGCATGAGGAAAGTAATATCTACAAATAAAAAGTGATTTCTAACACAAATATTTGATAAGTTTAAAGTACTTTATCAAATTATTGCAGAAAGTCAATGATTTATTTCAATTATTTTGTGTACAAATGCAATAAGGCCTTCAAATTTATTAATAATGCATATTATAATTAATGTATTGTGTACAATAGAATAGTAAACTTACAGCATATCTACCCAAGTTGGGTTTCTGCTTGCCAGCAAGAATTTTTAAAGCAGTAGATTTTCCAATCCCGTTTTGACCTACTAACCCTAAAACTTCTCCTGGCCGGGGAATTGGGAGACGATGAAGCTTGAATGAGTTCTTGGAATAACGATGCGTAGTGTGTTTCTCCAGATTTGATGGTACATTAATAATTGTAATAGCATCAAAAGGACATTTCTGTGGATAAATCAAATGTTAAGTTACAGCTTATATAAATTAAACTGTTAGACACAGGCCTCTCATTAAGTATAGATTATCTATGTAATTTTCTACTTCTTTCTATACATTACATATATATTATTTATGTAATGTATAGAAAATCATTAATTTGTTGGTGGTATTAATATGTTGTTTCTTCTAATTTTGAAGAAAAATTAAATTGAAATCTACAATTTTAGGTAACACATGTTTCTACAAAACCTTTCAGCCATAGGAGCAAGTAAATAGTTTGTTTTAACAGTATTGGCACATAATTTTTATTAAGAGCATGAGCTGCTGTATTGTTCCATCTCACTCTAACGTTATGTTTAACTTGTAAAATAAAAGAAACTTCTTGCTACTACGCCTAATATTTTTGTTACGCAGAAATTTTCTTCATTAAGACTGCACGTAATATCAAAACAAATATAAATTAAAAGTATAAAATATATAATTTTCTGGAAAATTACTAGGTTCACAAGGGGCATTCATTAGGGGATGCCCCTTGTGGATGAACCTAGTGATCTCCTTCCCCTTTCCTCTAAAACCTTTACCTATAGACAAGATACTAGTAATAATTTTAAAAAAAACCTCTAACCAACTGCTAACGGTTATCGTAAAATAAAGTTTTTAAATGTAAATGAATGTTTATGGGCATACCTTAACACAGATACCACATCCAATGCAAAGTTCTTCAGATATGGTAGCTATCTTGTCGTTGGGCGTTACTTCAATACAAAGCTTACCCATACGAACTACCGGGCAGCTTTTCTTGCATTCTTGTCTGCATCGTTTTGGCTTACATCGATCGGCATTGACGATCGCAATTCGTGTAAGTTTATCAGTCTCCTCATGTTGTTTATTACGAGACATAACTGTTGAAGTTAAAGAGAAAGAATTAAACGGGAATTCTATTTAATAAATAAAATAAAATATTAGTTAATCAACTTTCAATATGTGGCACTGAAATTTTGTATAACCTCAATAATAATCTTACGGGACTAATTATTTTATTGTATACGAGCGATATTACAGAAATAAGTAATACAGATCAATTTATACTTAATGTAAATTAATATCTTGTATAAGAAAATAGAATTTAATACCTAATAAATATGAGAACGAAGGCTAAACTTTGCCTACGTTCTCGTGTCCTTAAATCTCGTAATGTCAAAAAGAGCTAATTTTTTTTTGGAGTTTATGGCCTGGTATCTAGACCTTTAGGCCATCAAAAAGAACAACCAACATCCTCAGGGCTGCCAGTAAAGCCAACTTATTTTATACCGAAATAAAAACATTTATAATTAGGTAGGTTTATTTAATTAAAAAAAGAAGATTTTTTTCATTGAGTGTTCCGTTTTGAATTTAATACACATCGATCACTAATAAAAAACTTAGTTTTTTTTTTATTAGTGATCGATGTACACTAATATTCATTTAAGTAAGAATATAACATAGAGCAACATGGGCCACCGACGGGTCGGAGGCATAGATAAATAAATATGTAGCAAGCTAATCGGAAGGGAGTAGCATAGATAAATAGATATGTAGCAAGGGGAGTAGTCATACGCAGAGCGCAGACGTTGCCCTCTGTTATTTATTTCTTTTAAACTTAAAACTTACATTTGTAGGAAATACAACAGGATAAAGCTAATTCCGTGGTTGTGTCTTTTACGTGGTACAGCCATGCTGTAGCTACTCGTATATTAGTAGTATAGTTGTAGCACGAATGGGTCGGCTCAACCGGAGAAGGACCACGCTCTCACAGAATACCTGCGTAAAATAGCAGTTCAACGCTACTGTGTTTCGTATGGTGAGAGAACTGGCGCCCCTTTTTACTACAAACAAGGCATTCCTTCTTAGTCCTCACGGGTGACAACGTATCTGCATTTTCGACGTTGTGATGTAAAGCTATGATGCCAATCAAATCAAAGATTTAAGTTGTATTTATTTTTAAATAGGGCTTATCTAAAACATGAGCAAAAGTGAGATTTTCTACTTCAATTAAAGAGGAACCTAACAGCCTTTATACGTCCCACAGCTGGGTACAGACACATTCATATTTCTGAGAGTTTTTTTTTTGGAAAAGTTCATCGAGCTGCCTTATGCTGCTTATGCGTGTAGACGAATTCATTTATTTTCTTGCAATTTTTAAAATTTATAGTTAGGTTTGATTACAGTGTTTTATCTTACGAATGCGTATAAAACGAAACGCCTAAGAATACCCACTACCTGAGGGAAACTGAAACAGGAGATGGACAACAGCATCTTGCTAATAACAACAGCAACAACTCAAAATTATAAAAACTGCAGCAGCCAACCCGTCTGCCAAGCGTGGCAACTATGCCAAAATCTCGCATATGATCTAATTCAGCAATAGACTTTGATAGGCTGTAAACTCACAACTTTGCAAGGACAATAACAACAATGCGACTTGCCTACTAGCAACGCGAAGGAAAGAAACACTGATATCTTTTTCTCGCTTTATTTTTATACGCCCAACCCACAACACATAAGACAAAATTATGATTATGTGCAAATTTCTCGGATTTCATCACAGACTAATATGATGCTTACGCATGATTTCATACAATGATGGATCACTCTGGTATTTGCGTTGCGTTGTAACATGGTGCGGATGACAGCTTACAGTACAGTTTGACGTGTCTACAGTTAGATAGTGTTAAATCGATTTAGTAAAAGGTGATTAACGATTCACAAAGCAAAGCAAAAATTATCGATTAGCTATCGAGAAAAAAAAATTAAAACCTAAATGTTTATTTTTAACTTACAATGCTTATAAATTTTAGTTACAGTTTAATACCAAATATGATGTTATAGTTAATGTGTATAATCTATGCTAGCGCCGAGCGCTTTGTATGAAGTACCCAAAGACCAAAACCCCCCCTACCCCAGCATATGAATTTGGAGTATATATATAAAAAGAAATACTGACAGACGTATTTCAAATAGCACATTTCAAAACTATTAATTATTTAAACGGCACCCATGTAGTTTGGAAATAAAAAATAGTTAAAGATCGCTCACATTATAACGTCGATATTACTTCAAATAATTAGAATTGGGTACTTTTTGCAATATAAAAAAAACTGCACCTAAATGAATATAATTGCACCATCGCTAAAATACATAAAATGCAACGATAAGCACAAAAAGATAATAATAAAACCAAATTTGTTAAGTGCCGAATGCACCCGCCCTACCCCAACCTACGAATTTGGAGTATATATAAAATAAAAAATACTGACAGATGTATTTTAAATAGCACATCTCAAAAATATTAATTCACGGCGCGCGGCACTTGAGTCAACCTTTTTTTTTGTCACTTTTGTTTGTTTACGTTTAAGAAGTTTGAGTTACAGTTCTTGAAAGCTGATAAGATTGTAGATGAATAGAAACAATAACAATGACATTTAGATGTTTATTTAGTTTTGTATAGCTCTTTGTTTCTAAGGGATCATGAAAAAGTGTATTTACTGCCAATAAATTTGGTTTTATGAATGAAAAAGTGTAAGATTTTATTTTATTTTTATGTTTTCATAATCTATATAACATGCTCTTCCTAAAATGAACCGAAATTATGCATATAATCATTATAATAATTCTACTTTTACACTCGCAAACATTTGCTAAAAATTCAACCATAAACAGTTTAGACGCGCGTTTTTTAACCTCATTTTCAATTTTTTATGTAAAAATATTATAGCTTCTTCCTTAATTTTTTTTATACAACCCTCGGCACAATGTCGTCGGCCATCAAGCATGAATCGGGCATCGAGCGTTGTGAGTATCAAATACTATATACGCCCCCCCCCCCAGCGATTTTTCAGAAAACATTCAATAAAAATTTTAATCTTCAACATTTAATATAAAAAAAAATAGGCACGTCCGGCAGGGGAAAAAGGTGGGGGACGAATCTAACCCCTCCCCCTACCCCTTTCCCACCGCCCACACCCCCCTATTAAGGCGACTTGATTCTAAACCTTAACCCATAACAGTTTCAGGTTTTTTACTTTATTTTTATTTTATTTTATTTTATTTTTAATGGCAGAAAAATAATCTTTTCCCATATTTATAGTTTGTTCAGATCTATTAACGTACAATTTTATTTTCTCACATTTGTGGTGTTCGAGACAACATTTTTTATACAAATATCCCCACACATAGACTAAACCATTTTTTTCTGCTAAATCAAATCTATAATCATTTGCTCCTACTGTTAACACAGGGGCAGTAACATCGTCAGGTTGCGGTGGTGGTGTATTAAAAATACGACAATCGTCTGGTTTTATAAGTAACATATCGAAATCATATTCACAATTATTATTTTGAGGTTTCTATAAGATATTGGTAATAAACATCTTATTGGAGGCAGTACTAACTTGTCGACATGTTGGTTCCTGGCAGTTACCTATCTGTCTGAATTTGCCAAAGAAATTTTCGAGACAATCTTGATTGAGACGTGTCGTAAATATAAATTAATTTAATTTCTTCTGATTTTAATTCTTCATGAAGTTTTATTAAAGATTTTATAGACACTTGAAATATGTGAATGAAATTCATGCTATTTGTAACGTCTTTCTTCCTATCACTTCTTATTAATTTTAAGTTCCTGAAAAATGTTAGCATTTCTTCTAAAGACTCAATTTGATAACTATCGCATCGAAAAGCTCTTTTATATTTATTAGGAGATCGCAGTGTACTTGAGTTTAATAAATCAAACAAGTTATTAATTTTATTTGCAAAATAAGTGGTATCTCTTGCGGCAACCTGTATAAGATTTAAATCTACGTAAGTATTAGCAAACCATTTTTACATTTTTTTTATATTTCATTTGATATGAATTATTCTTTAAAAAACAAAATTTGACTATTATTTTTTTTTCATCATCCTGAGTTTGAGCACTGGGCGAGCCGGTTTAAAGCGGTTTCTCTTTGTATGTGACAAGCCGCCAGTGCTCACGCACACACGCGCCTCAAGTTTGTAGTAGTGTACCTATCATAGCGCAGTTGTATGAAGCTTTGTCTCTGTACGGTACGATTTTTTTACTCATGTGCTATAATAATATTATACTTACTGGTATTCATATTTGACTTTATCTGTCTAACTAAACAATCCAATTTAATATAATATATATTACTTGTGAGATACATTGTGTTTTCATGCGATGGCAAAGTTATTCTATTTATTTAAAACATAAATATTTTTACTATTGATATGGTCACTATAAGATGTTGTTAGGTTAGCTAATTACGTAATAACTTAAGACAGATGACCCTTAAGTAGGGACTCAATAAATTAACCGACTTGGTATTACATGGATCTCACAACTTTTTACGGTAGAAGAACTGAGTTGCGAGACCTAGTTTTTTTTACAAGTTATGTTTTTGATGGCATTCATACTTACTGGTACAAATAATATAGAAATGGCTCCTTTTAATAAAATTGTTTTTATTCTACTTTTTTTTACACTTCTCAAGAAAATGTTTGCTACAAATTGTTGAAATCTTCTTTAGATTCCAACCAACCCGCCCAACTAACCTTAACCATTATTTTCTAATTATAGAATCCGAAGGAATCTGTTTAACAAACGGCAAAATAAAATTACATTTTAGAATGCAAAGCGAGAATTTATTATCTTGTTGTGTGGGCAAGTCTATCGATTCATTATAAACATTCAAGATAAAATACGACATAAATTTTGATATAATTGAGTCAATCCCTAGCGTACATGGAAAATACTTTGTTTAAAAATTAATTCACCAAAATCATGCAAATTATCAACAACGTGACTTTTTTCTTTGTTAAAATATTAAAATTAATAAAATAATTGAAAATATTCTATATCTTAAACAGCATATAACATAAATTTTAACCAAAAATAAACGCGTCATAACATTGACGACGTTTTGATTCTTCCTGTGAAATGTGCAATTATCAGGATTATTTCTATTATTCACACCAAAGACGTTCACAGGACAAGTAACCATTTTGGAAAACGACTACTTACAAAAATCCTTTTATAATTTGCTATATTGCCATAAGGAATTTTCTTCTCCCTTGCACACTATGGCCGTCTATTACTATCCTAAGTCTATGATATTTGCCATTTGCCATTTTTATCGATAACTATTTACAAACCGGTATATCAAAACTATCGCTCGGTGAAAGCAACAACTCGAATACAGACTCAGATCAGTCCACAGATAACTGTATACTCAGTCGCTTGACCGAACCGCATATTGTATGAGGGCGAGTGGCCTGTGGTGGTAATAAATCCGAAACAACACGACAGTTACTATGGCGACTATGATCTGTTATTATTGTAATTTTTAAAATTAAAAAAAAAAAGTACCTACTAATATTATAATGAATTCCTTACATATGCAAGGTAACACCATCTTTTTGTAAATTTGACGTGGCAGATCTCTTTTTTTGCAGCAAAAAACTAAACAATTTGGCATTTTAGTAGGACGTCGATTCAGTAGCGCAACTTAGTGAGCAGTGCGGGTTGCAACTAGTTTTATTGTAAACATAGGGCCACTGTGTCATATATGGACTTATACTTTGGCACAGGGGAACGCCTGCGTATGGCTACTCCTGTCCGGTACGTCGGCGGTCCATGTTGCTACATGGTGGTTACACGCCGATTTCACACTTAATTTGACTTTTTACTTGGTACCCACAAATCCCTGTCATCTTTATTTAGTTTAGAGATGTCTTCGTATATTTAAACTTCAAAATCATTACACCGGAGCAAAATGGGTTCCAAAAGGGAAAATCAACTACCCTCGCGTGCTTTAATCTAATACATAACGTTATTCTTGGACTCGATGATAAACAGCGTACTACTGTACTTTTCTTCGATATGTCTAAGGCATTCGGTTTTGTAGTTCAAAATGTCCTGTTAGATAAACTGGAAAAGTATGGGATCAGAGGTCTTTCTCACTCTTGGCTTAAAACATATCTAGAAAATAGACACCAGTGCGTAGAAATAAATAGGATAAGCGAGAAAAATACAACTACATACCACAGGGTAGCGTTCTAGGTCCCATATTATTTTTATTATATATAAATGAATTACCGAGAGTGACTAAACATCAATGCATAATGTTTGCTGATGACATTTCCAATATTGTTAAATCGAATTATAATGACAATTTAAATAGTTATGAAAATGACATTAATATCACAATTAATAATATAGTTCAATATCTTGATCAATTAATCTAAATGTAAATCTGAATAAGACTAATTTTATAAATTTTGACATAAAAGGACGAGCAGTAAATAATTTTAATATGCTGTGCAAAAATATAACAATTGAAAGGGCTGCCATGGTTTCATTTTTGGGTATAGTACTTAACGAGAACCTAAATTTCACTGGCCACATTGACAAAGTTTGTAATAAAATTAATATGTTTGCTTTCGTATTAAGGCGTTTAACTAAGATAAGGTAACCATGTCTGCTTATTATGGTTACGTCGCGTCTAATATTAATTATGATCTGGTTCTGTGGGGCAAGAGCATTGAAGTAAATAGAGTTTTCATCGCACAAAAAAAATGTATACGTGCTATATGCGGTAAGGGTCCATTTGATACATGCAAGCCCCTATTCATTAAGCTGAGTATATTAACAGTCCCTGGCATGTACATATTAGAAATATATAAATTTGTCAAACAACATACAGAGTTATTTAAGTCAGCTTGTGATATATATCCACGAAGCACTAGGGATAGTGAACGGCTTGTCTTAGACCATAAACCAAAAACTTCTGTCTATCAGAATGGTTGTTACTGCATGTGTGTAAAAATATTTAATAAAATTCCAAAGCAGTTCAAGCACGGCTCTATGAGTCTCATAACCAAAAAGTTACGTGAATGGCTAATAAAAAAATGTTATTATAGTGTTAAGGAATTTCAAAATGATAATAATATGCATGTTGACATATGATGGACGTAATTGCTGTGTATCACTGCGTATCAATATTTTATCTGACCTTTAATTAATGATTGAATATATTTAAATTTTAATTATGACATTGATATTGTAAATTATGACATTTTGAATTATATAACTTACATTTAATAAGTTGACATTTTAGAATCTACTATCTAACACCTATATAATTTGGTAATTTAAAAAAAAGTTTGCATGCCGTATCTCATGGCTAAGTAGGTCTTTAAGCAACTTATTTTTAGTGTAAAAACCTATCACGTACCCTATTTATGGCAAATAAAGAAATTTGAATTTGAATTTGAAAGTTAACATAATAACATAAATAGTTATTAATCACTAAGATTTCGGTTAGATGAATTACGGTCAGTTCAAACTATTGACCGAACCATCATCAGCAACATTATATAAGGTTCTATTATTGAATCTAGATAATGTATTGGAATTCGCGGTCTAGCCCGTAGAGCGCCGGATCAAGTCCAAATTAACACGGAGCATGTGCACGGCGGGTATGGTTACGTGCCTGGTGCTGTGAGCACTGAATGTCCACACATCGCTTCCGCTCTCGTGCAAGGTGGATTTGATTCAGCGGCTCAAAGTTTGCGACCCTACCGCTCTATGAGGCTTTTTAATGTCTTTGTAATATTTACTTAAGTAATTAACACTAATTTTTTCCGGGGAAAATTTTGAGTTTTCTGTAAAGAAAGACAATGTCAAGTTTGGTTACTTAAATCCAATACGAGATGTTGTAATCGCATTCAAAATTATGAGTTAAACTGGTTAAGATATTGTTTATATTAATTTTAGCCAAAGTCTGTACTCGATGCGCGACGATCAGAGCCAAAAGAGTGACAATTTTATAGAAATCTGATGAAAGTTCACTTGTTCATTTGAAACGTCATACTATGCTTGTGTACCCGTGTAGTGGCGGGTAAGAATACCCACTACCTCATATCTTCCCGTGGGTGTCGTAAGAGGCGACAGAGGGAAACTGAGGCAGAAGATGGGCAGCAGAATCTTTCTGATAACAGCAAAACAGCAATAAAAAACTGCGGTTGCCAACCCCTCGCCAAGCGTGGCAACTATGGCAATATACCCCCCGTGATTAAAGTTACGAAAAGACGGCCCCCAGTCCCTGGCGGCCCCGCTATTCCTGGCTACGGTGGCGACCATGGTAACGGCGGGGCAGGGGGTGCTAAGAATCTCCGGTGGAGGTTCGATTGCCTCCTAAGACGACTCGACGTGGCAACATATAACGCACGCACCCTGAGAACTGACGAGAAGATCCTGGAGCTGGAAGAAGAGATAGACAAGTTGCGCTGGAATATTATAGGATTATCTGAGGCCCGAAGAGAGGGGGAGGACATGGTAATCCTCGAATCCGGCAACTTGTTCTATCACCAGGAGGGCGACCATCTGTCCCAAGGAGGTGTCGGATTTATCGTCCACAAGTCTCTCGTTAACAACGTTGTAAAGATTGGGAGTGTGTCGACGAGGGTTGCGTACCTTATACCCAGAATCACCAAATGGTATTCGCTGAAGGTCATACAGGTTTACGCACCAACCTCGGCACATCCCACCAATATCGGAGGTGGAGGAAATGTATGAGGATATATCTAGAGCCATGCATTCCTCCAAAACCCACTATACGGTGTTAATGGGAGATTTCAACGCAAAACTAGGCACAAGAGAGAACGGTGAGCTGAAGGTAGGGAAACAGGATAACAGCCATCCGATCACACTTTTAATCTGATGGCTGTTAGACGGGAAATGAAGCTGCAGTCTTCAGTAGATTTGACAGCATACAGGCAACTGAACAGACAGATCTCCAAATGCATGCGGCGGGACTTACGCAACTTTAATACTGCTCGTATTGAAGAAGCGATCGAGCGGAACCAGGGCTCCAAAGTCTTTGCTAGAGATCTGACTGCCAGTAAAAGCCAACTGTCGAAGCTGAAGACCGAGTGTGGCAGCGAGCACACAGTCCACCTGATGGTAAGTGGTTGCTGTGGCCCATAGACATCTATATCTATCCTCGTTTGCGAATAAAATGCAGATGCGTTGTCAGCCGTGAGGACTAAGATGGAATGCTTCTTTTCCAGTAAAAGGGTCTCTACACTCACCAAACGAAACACAGCAGCGTAAAGCTGCAATTTTACGCTGGTATTCTGTGAGAGCGTGGTGCTTCCCCGGTCGTTCCAACCCATTCGTGCTACAACTGTACTATTGATATAGCTGTAGCATGGCTCTACCACGTTTTCGGGACACCTGAGATTTTGAGTGAGATTGAGAGGGTCTATGGGCAGCTGTACACATCATTGTTGGAGCCACACGCAAGTGTGAGTGACGATCCAAGAGCAAGTCTTATCTGACACTATTCCGATGATATTCCGGACGTCAGTCTGAGCGAGATTAGAATTGCTCTCCAGCACCTTAAAAACGGCAAGGCCCCAGGCGAGGATGGAATTACAGCGGAGCTTCTGAAAACAGGTGGAAAACCGATACTTGAAGTCCTCCAGAAGCTCTTTAATTCCGTCCTCCATGGTGGCACTACACCGGTGTGGCTGTATTTTTTTTATGTGTGTAAACACATAAAAAAATACAGTCGAATAGAGTACCTTCTCCTTTTTTTTGAAGTCGGTTAAAAATGGTAAGTAGGTAAATTATCTGAGTTTCAAAGACGTTCACGTTGTTATAATCTTAATTTTCCTCGATGTTGCATATTAACCTTCGTCACATTGAACAATAAAGTTTTTATTATCTGCAAATTGATGGTTCCGTGGCGCCAGTGGCTTAGCAATGAGTTGCAACGCTGGGGCCGCGGGTTCGAATCCCGCACGGAGCAACTATGTTGTATCGCCTACAAATAATTGTTCCGGGTCTAGATGTTTGTCCTTGTGCAATTTATGTTTGTTAACTGCCTCCACGATACAGGAGGAAATCCTAGTGTGGGGGTAAGGTTTTTTTTTAACAAAATAAAAATAAATAAAAGAAATACTAATACATTGCATGACACCTCGGTGCATTCTACTATATACCAACTAATATTAAAGGATTCCATTTGTTTTCTCACAACACCTAAGGCGTCGTCCTAATACAACGCGATTACGCGATCGTCGCGCGAGTAAGCGATGCCGCCATTGCATGCTCGCGCGATATCAAAAACTGGGTGTCCTAATAGAACGCGAATACGCGATCATCGCTCGAACTGACGATGCGAGCGGCCGCGGGTTCCGCTTCGCTTCGCAGTTTGCGCATGGCATTCATGGTCGTAATGTGCTTTGTTGAAAATGAGACCGATACGTGGTGAATTTCACAATCAAAAAAGTCGGGTCCCTACTCTTCACCCCGCTGTCCGACGACACGACGTGATTGTCGCGCGAATGTCAATTAGGACACCTATTCGACAACAATATGTTTGATCGCGCGTTCGTACGAACTAAGTTCGCGCGAATAGATTTTCAAACAATTAAGTCGCGCAACCCCATCGCGCGAATGCCAATTAGGACACCTATTCGAGATCAGTATGTTTGATCGCGTGTTCGTACGAGTAAAATTCGCGCGAACTTGCGATGATCGCGCATTCGCGTTGTATTAGGACTACGCCTAACCCTACAGTAGAAGCGGTCTTAACAAAGCGTAACGGGCTAAGTGATACTGTGATACAGACACTCGCACGCGGACGTAAGGTGCATTTTGATTTAATACGCGCGCCATATAATTTTTTTTCGATGATGTAAACGGTAGGCTAATTTCACGATGGTCACTTCCGAGGCGTGCAAAGTATTATGAACATTAGCACGTTGTAACTAAGTTTAATCTCGCAAGTTTGCTATCAGAGAGTGATCCTTCTGTTCTTTTAACTATTATTTTTGTATTTTTTTGTTCTTTATCAGTTATATATTATAGATAAGATAGGTCGAATCTGTACAAAACCGAATCAGAACGCCCCGACTCCACGTAATCGTATCTGCCCTACCCCTAGAGTGTTTTTGTAAAGCCGTAGGCGCGGAGGGAGAGCAGTCCCCCGCCCGCTGTGGCAAATCTCAGGCATCTGTGCGAGCTGTAGAGGCTGAGGCTGGTCGCCGAGGGCGACCAATAAGCCGAAGCTGCGGACGTGTCTAATTTAAAAAGTTTGTAAGTGTTGTTGTAGGGAGTTAATTTTAACAATTTAATATGGAAGTTGGCTATGAAAAAGGTCAATCTGACAATTTACCTAAAGTGAATGGTTTTATGGTAGTTCAATATTTATTAAAAGTAGTGACGATGGCAACAAGGTAAGCATTAATTTATCTATGAAGTAGTAGAAGGTTCGTTAGGAATATTACATGTCATGTCGTACCTAAATCAGGGCTGTTGCAACAGAGCTAGCTAAGGGTCGCATTAGCTGATAAGTTTAGTAAGAACTAAACTTGTGTGAAGTAGGCGCAACACCTTTACTTACATTTTCACACAGAATTTCCTTAATAATTACTGCTTGCTACTGCCTTTCTTAAGTTTCAGCAGTCCTTGTACTCATTGAATAAAACAATTGTATTCAATGTGTAGTGTTCGCGTAAATATAAGAAATCATTAGTCGTACTCGTTTAAACTTCACATAGACATGCCATATTATTTTCAACTTGAAAACAAAAATGAATTTATTTTATGACGTCCTGTGTGGAGTAGCTCACTATCAGGGGCTCCGGGTTCGATTTCCGAGCGGAAACGATTCTGGGTAAATTTGTTATTGTATGAATGATATTTTTATATTTTTACAGTCATGTTTATTCAAAATAGTTATTCAGGTTCTAAGCATAGAAATAACACATTCATCACTCACATCAATCACACACATTCTTTTTTTTTTTTCTTTATTAAAAAACGTAACCCCCACACTAGAATCTTCTGTATCGTGGAGGCAGTTTACAAACAAAAATTGCAGAAGGACAAACATTCAGACCCGGAACAATTATTTGTAGGCAATACAAATACTTGTTCCGTGCGGGATTCGAACCCGCGGTTCCCAGCGCTACAACTCATTGCTAAGCCAAAAATTCAAGCGCCACGGAGACGGTAAATGCGGGTCTCAATCTTGGCAGTCTTACCTGTACAACACTTTTTATTGAAATTTTTATGAATATGTTACAAATAATGCGGGCCACTAGATTGTGTAATCGATTATAATTAAATAAATAAAATTTAGATAGGTAAGCGATATTAGTTGCCTATAGTGGCATATTATCCTTAAGGACGCGTTTGCAAAATTGATAGGTAAAGAATCGAACTATTACATTGACACGGATCACACACACAAGTGTACGCACGGTTAGCTGCGGGTGCGGGAATCGTAATCAAGTAAAAACATTTTGATAATTTGAAAGATTGATTTTATTTTCTGATTTCTTATGCCTACAAAAATTACTTAGATACGAATACGAATAGCTGCTCCAGAGACTGCTATGCACTAGAAGCTCTCTACTAGCAGTGAGATGGTGGCTGTAGACTTTGGGCTGGTTTTGTTAGTTATGATAAGACTTTAGCTCCGGACTTGTTGAAGTGACTTGAAGGTATACTTCGGTGACAGCTACTGGAACTCCTCGACGAGTAGTACTAGGTGTGCCGAGTTTGGGCTCGTTTTCTTAGTTACAATGAGACCTAACCTCCGGACTTGATGGAGAGACCTGATGGTGTACTTTGGTGACTACTACTGGAACTCCTGGACGAATAGAACTAGGTGTGCCGAGTTTGGGCTCGTTTTGTTTGTTATGATGAGATCTTGCCCCCGGACTTGATAGAGTGACAGACACACCTAATTCTACTCGTCCAGGAGTTCCAGTAGTAGTCACCGAAGTACACCAGCAGGTCACTCCATCAAGTCCGGGGGTAAGGTCTAATCATAACTAACAAAACGAGACCAAACTTGGCACACCTAGTTCTCCTCGTCCAGGAGTTCCAGTAGTAGTCACTAAAGTACACCATCAGGTCTATCTATCAAGCTCAGTGGTTAGGTCGCATCATAACTAACAAAACGAGCCCAAACTCGGCATATCTAGTTCTACTCGTCTAGAAGTTCCAGTAGCAGTCACCGATGTACACTTTCAGATCACTCCTTAAAGTCCAAGACGAATAGGCATTTATATATATATTTATATAAATCCCACTTACTTTCAGCGAAACAAAATATTATAATAAAAATGTGTGATTATAAAAATAATAATATTATTTTACCTTGTCTAGTATATATACAGTAATCTATGGCGCGGACTGTGGTTTCTGGTTTCATCGAAATTTTTGTACAACAAATCAAAACAGGCATCTAAAATAAAATAACCCTTATTGCAATCCATTATGATTCATCCGTATTAGCAAAATGTAATGTTGAAGGTTTTTAATAAATAGGAGACGTGTTGTTGCTACTAGAACTTTAATTATACTCATCACTAAACCTAAGAGTACATGTATTTCTTACACTGCTAGTAGGGTAGAGACACATACACTACATCTCCCCCGATACTTAAAAAAAAAAAGAAATGTTCTCCATTTACTTTTTTTTACATTTTAGTTTCTTGATACATATGATAAAAAGATTGATTTATATATCATATGAACCCTGAATCTTATTATATAATAATAATAAGTTTAAAATAAAATACAATGTTACTTAGGCATTAAATTTATATAATTTCTAAATTGAGTAAAATAAAGTAGTTAAACAAAATATTAAATTAATTTTATATAAAAAGATTATAACCTCATGATCATGACCAGGTTATACATATTATTAAGTCTAATTTTAATGCGATTTTATTTCGTTTACATTTTTATTTTGTACGTCATTAACCTGTCGTATTTTTGTAATAACCAACGTTACAACAACATGTTAACATGAACTTATCACATAATATCATACCATATATAATACGATAAATTAATATTTTTAATATTTATTTTCTCTCGAGATTTATTATTTCAACTATAGTTCCTCTTTTAATGTATAAGTACATACTTCTCTTTTTTTTTTTAATCCCCAGTTCTATATTTTCACGGGTTCACGGCCGTGTCTTTATTTTATATTTATTTATTTTTATATAAGGCGCTAGGATCACTCCCCACATTTTAAAAATTTTCTTTAATTCTTGGTCTACCCTTTTATTATTATCATTATTTTATATTTATTTATTAGCTTTTCACACTATATAACCTTCACAATCAAGTATATAGGTGGGCGACAATAATAATGCGTTTTGCATTTAACTTGACATTATATGTACTTTTTATCCCTTCCGAAACCTTGATGTCTACGAAAAGTTCTCATTGACTTTTTAGCATTTCCATAATACTCGGTTGCGCACCCGACTATCACTGAAATAGCTAATTATCTTCCAGATCTTGTGCTTTACCTATTAACATTCTAAAATTTTTTCATTGCTGAAATAAGTTAATTTTACAATTTATTTCAATTTACTCTAACCAATGTGTATAAAACAGTCACTGAATTTATTTTTATCGGTCAAATCTCTGAATAAATTATACAATCCTTGCCATTCAACACAAAACTATAAGTTTCTTAACCCGTCTTATTACATTACCGAATGCATAAAAGAAAAAAACTTGCCAAGGAATTGTTACAAGTGTTTGAAATAGGCTATATGATCTACCTAGATGATTATTTAATATTAAAATATTCGAATCAAAATGCAAAACGGATCTAAATTTTCTTAAAAGATCTCGACCGATGATAACATTCGCCATAATTGGTAACGAATTAAAAACATAAAACTTGTGGTCAATAATTAGATCGCTTGTGTTCTTACAGCGCGAGCGATTCATGTTTATTATGAATGCCGTTTCCATATACGCTTCTGGAATCTTTTGCTGTATGAGATTCAGTATTAAGTTTAACAAAACAATCTGTTATTAAAAACTATTTGAAAATATTTTTAATACAATGATTCAAGATACTATTTTTTTTACACTTTGTATTATTTTATAAATAACTGTGTAAACGTCTACTTAATGTACCGATATACTTTATTTGAGTATAATATAATATGATATTTTATTTATAAGTGAAATGTTTGCTTAAAACTTTATTTTATTTGAAGTTTTCCACTAATGAATATGTTAAGTTGGTGATTAACGATACATAAACTCAATCCGCATTTAATCGCATCCGAATAACCTTAAAAAATTAATCGGTTATTAGGTTTTCCAAATTCTCAGCTGATTAGGCTTTTTTTATGGATATGCTAACCTCCGATAATTTTCTTACCTATTTCACAACTTTTACCCATGTATTATTTCTTTCAATAGTTTTATTTATAATTGCGTATTCTGTAACTTAGCCATATATTTTTTTTCACGTCTTTTACAAATTTATATCATATAAGTAGTCTCTTATATCATTTAGGTACATCATTTGCTGTCAGAGAAAGAGGCTCACAATGAATTAATTAATTGTATACTTAATAGGAGTTTCAAAATCGTTATAAAGAAATTATTTTCATGTACTATAAATAAGTTAGATATTAAAACTATTTTCCTGGAAAATAATGGATTATAAAATTAAAAGCTTATGATTTTATAGTACAATCAATATAAAAGCGAAAAAAAAAAATTACATTTCATATTAAGACGAACAGAAAAAAGAAGACAATATTAAGTAACGTTATCATTATCATTAATATTGCAACAGCCAGATCAAAATACAAGTTGCAAATCCCAGCCGCGTAAGCGATTTGTGACACTTTTGTTTTAAATTCCAAAGTACGTTTATGGGAACGTTTGCGATTACATCGTATGACATAGGCACCTAATTTCAACAAAACTTACAAAATGTTTTATTATGAATATACTTAACATGTATCTAAAAATTATAGTATTAAACACTTTTTTATTTATGTAGTTAAGATCATTACATTGCATTGTTATAATACTTTTACATACATTATCAAGTATTTATTATAGGTATATGTAATTTGTCATTAATAGTCGAAACGCATTATTACCCTTCTTAAGATTTCATGACTTCTAAGTGTAGTATGTTTATCTTATTTGAAACATAAATAAAAAAATAGGCTATTACACAAATATAAGTTTGTATAAACTTATAATAATAGCGATCCGATACTGTTTCGACGTGATTTTAATAAGCAATATATAAACCAAATTTAGTTCAAAATTTTACAAATTTTACATAAACAAATAATTTTATGTTTTCTTTGTTTACTAATAAGGAAATTTAGGGTAGAGTTATTGAAATTATGAAACAATTATGTAAATTTATATAAAATATATCTTAGCGAAAATGTATATTTATTAGATTTTTTACGTGGTTGTTTTTAGATTTGGGCGGGGATCCTTTATTACCTCATTTTAATTTTTGACATGCCCCTGCGTTAATTATTTTCATACTAATACTACTCTCATTTCCTTTGATTTCGATTGTCAGGCCTTTTTTTCATAATTGTTGTACGTACTTTTTTTAAATTATTTATGACCTTAGCTAGCTTTATTAATTTGATATCGGGAATCAGGTTTTAATTCACTTTATTTATATTTAACTTCATGATATATATCACGCGGGTACTTTATACATATGGGCCCCATTTACTTGGGTATTATATTACATTTTCATTACATTCCTTTCATTTTATTGGTACATAAACTTTTTATACTATATCAAGGTAATAGTGTGCCTTGGGTTGTGCACAACCTTGAGGTCTACGTTTAAGTCATTTTAAAAGGACTCCAACAATTGTCACTGAGGAAACCTAAGTTCACACTATGATCCAATGAAGGATGTGACCTCTTTGTACCATTCTCAAGAGTAACAAATTTAAGACTTCTCTGGTCCCCAACAGTACTAATATGAGTAAACTCTTTCACATCACTTGTACTGAAGGTATTGTTCCTAGTACCGTTATCTCCGATTTTATCATCCAATCATGGAAACATACCCTACTCGAGGACTATATGCTATACCAGTGATGGACGTTGTTCCCGTATCTCTCCATTAATATCATATCAAGATAAACTTTTGTTTTAATTTTATTTTCTTCATAACTCTTATTTCATTCTTTATTTATACATTACCGTGTTCCTTATTAACATGTTATTATCTATTTGACTCTATCGATTACTTTTATACACTTGCATGCTCCACTTACTATACTAACTTGCATTATTCTCGTTCATAATGAATTCCATACCAGGAGTTTAAGCATTCATCAATATTTGGGTGATCAGTCCAATATTGACGAAACTTAGCAACCCAATCATTCATATTCACACTTTTGAACATTCCTTTCTTTCATTCTTCACACCTTTTAAATACATCCTTTAATATTGGAGGTAATATATTTGTCAGTCAATTTTTTATGTCCTTGTTTAATTTTGTTAAGAAACATTACTACTAAGACCTATTTTAATTATTATATTCCTTATTACATAAAAATGATAGTTTTAAGTATTTTCTAACTGACACAGAAGTTACATCGCTTATAGTTATATTACTTTTACTTATATCGAAAAATGTATTAGCTTTAATAATACATTTAATTTACATATAAAAAAGTAGGATTGCTAGAACTATGATATTTTAAGAAATCGTATATCTACAGAAAAAAAACGGTAATCACTATTTCATTACAGCTAACAAGTTTGTATAAACAAAACATTAATATATTTAAATATTGAAAAGAACAATTTAGATTTTTAAGTAGGTAATATTAATATTTTTAAGTAATCATTGTAAGTAATATTAACTATAAGATTATTTATTAAAGGTTATATAATATATATTTATATATAATAATAAAGTTACTTTAAGCTTTCCATACCTTTAGAAAAGAAGAAAATGATTATAACTTATAATAATTACGATTTTTTATAAAACCTTTTCAAAATTGTATACATTTAAATAAAAATACTATAAAAATTGGGTTAAATTTAAAATATATTTGCTTTAACACTAATCTGTTCATCTTAAAATGTATGTTTTTTAGAAAACAATATCTACTAAAAATATTATAAATTGTTAAAATCTGACAAATATTTTCTAGTTACTTGTAAATACCGTACATTTAATATTTAATGCATTACTTTTATATTTAATATAGTCTAAAACATAATAAAATAATTAAATATAATGTATAAAAATAACGCTGATGCGATGTTACCTCTTATATATCTTTTTTTCTCTTTTCGGTTCAATTTTCATATTTTACTGGACAAAGCTCGCTAAAGTACAACCATTTTTTTTAAAATTAATCTGTTGTTTCTTGAATTTTGTTCCTCGGTCATTATATAAAAAATCCAAATTTTATTTTCCTCATTCTTCGTTAGTTGTCTTCATAGATATATTTTAAATTTTCAGTCAGCTTCTATAAAATTCTTATTGTGTTGTGGCCTCTTCTTGAATTCATATTTATTTATTTTTCGTCACGTCCAGTATTACGTCCATTCCGTTATAATATTACTTTATTGTCAATCATTTTACTCATGTTTTCATTATTTAATTTAGCAATATTTATTCCCACCTTTAATTTTAATAGGCCGGCGGTGCGCTTGCATTGTCGCAGCGCACCGCCCAGCAGGGTCGCCATGTAATGTTGAAGGTTTTAATAAATAGAGACGTGTTGTTGCTACTAGAACTTTAATTATACTCATCACTAAACCTAAGAGTACATGTATTTCTTACACTGCTAGTAGGGTAGAGACACATACACTACAAAAATATGTGAAAAAATAAGCATCAGTTTTTATTTTTTTTACGACTATTTGTGACATTTTGATAAAAAAGTAAACACCACTATTTTTTATTGAATATGTCTGCCTACTTATAGTACTTTTAGAAATCTTAATATATGTTGATAATAGAACAAAAATGTACCTAAACATGAGCCGGTATCGTTAATTTTGTAGAAAATGGCTAGGGGAGATCGTTTTTACAATATAAAAAACTATTATTTTCAACAAAAAAGTTACCACCATTTGAAAATGAAGAACCATTCTATACGTGGTAGTTATTAGCTATGTTTGATTTGGTTTAGTTTTGTCACAAAATGTACCGAAAAACAGCATAACTTTGCCCGATTTGCAAACGCACCCTTAAGGCAAACTAGCTACGTGCCTAGGGGCGCACGGCAAAAAAGGGCTGTTCGCGGAAGTTTTTAAACAAAAAAAATCTATTTGAATACTCCTTCATCGCCTTCACCCTCGTACCATATTTTTCATTCAAGCCCGCCTGTTAAGAGCGTAGACAGACGGGCTGCATTTTTTCCATACAAATGTATTCCCCTATTCTCTTCCTGGATAATGCATCTAGAGTAATCGTTTTTTTTTATAAAAATCTAGGTTTATTGAAGGCATGCACCTTTCATAATTATTATTTTCCAAAAAATTATTACAAAAATAAATATGACTTTCCAAAAACCTAAAAAAATGCCCCGTTTTTACCTCCGTAATCAGACGACTACCAAAGAAATTTGAAAAGTTTTTAAGATAAAAACAAGTGATAGGAGCATAGATCTATTGTTTCTTTAAATTTTGATACCAAAAATAAACCTCCGGATTCTATAATTAGAAAAAGTGGTTAAGGTTCATTGGACGGGTTGGTTGGAATGCAAAGAAGAACTCAACAATTTGCAGCAAACATTTTCTTGAGAAGTATAAAAGAAAAAGTAGAATAAAAACAATTTTATTAAAAGGAGTCATTTCTACATTATTTGTAACAGTAAGTAAAATATTGTTATAATAAGACTTCAAAAATATAACTTTCAAAACTTTAGATAAATAAACAACTAAGTATCTATTTATCAACCAAAATAAATGTATAACCTTGCTTAACCAACCGCACAGCCTCACTCAGGGGCTTAGCGGAGCTTCGGAACTTCATATTATATTCCCAAATCATAACGATAAAACTTTTAGCGTAGTTAGGTATAGATATTTAGTAATGCTCCTCAAGCGCTACTAGACGACCGCGCATGAGACGTGATAGTATAAATTCCATAGTAGTTGATACTCACAACGGTCAATGCCCGATTCATGCTTGATGGCCGACGACATTGTCGCGAGGACTTAAATAGCGTGGTTCATCCCCTACAGTGTTAGTCGTAGAGAAGAGGAACTCGTGGTTAAGTAATAGCTGCGCAGATCAATAGATCTGCGAAATTAAGTTGCACTTGCCGCGGTCAGTCCATGAATGAGTGACCATTTTCTTAACATACCAAGATTGAGAGAATAGAGAGTGCATCTGTATCCTCAGACACTTAATGCACTTTACTGTGTTAAGATCATTATGTTTTTAAAATTCATGCAGCTAAAATGATATAAGTTTATTATTACTTTATACTTTTCAGGGACAGATGAAAGAATATAAACATGAAGCATGATGCAGCCTCATAAACATATTGGCCTTTAAACAAAGCAATCTTATTTAACTGATTCCTACAAGTTTCCTTCCTTAAATTATTAAGTTTACATTCATACTTAAGTCGAATGTTAAAATAAACTTCTATAATCTATTTCATTATTAATTATTAAATGTTTATAATTATCACAAGTAATACTTATATGAAAAATATAGCAGCCATTACTCCGTGTCTCCGTTTTTGTTTCCCCATCAAAACATTTTATAAAATATATACAATATAAATAGGTATATACTTAGTTAAGTATCTACCTATTTATATTAACAATATGTTAAAAATAAATTCCGGGGAAACTGCCCACGGCAGTAAATATTTTTCTCCAAAGATCATAGCTCGAAAATACAACATTCTGATTTGATTATTGGGGAGTTTTTTTAAGTTTTTCGGTAAAGTCACCTGGGATTTTATACACTTGAATTAAAATCCAACAAAAGGCAGGTAGGTTCAGCTTATTCCCAGGAACATGTTATATGAATATTTTTTAATTATTTTAGAACTATCATGGTAAAATTCAGTTAATTTTTGAAGTTATTCAACTTCATGCACTAAACAATTTTTTATAATCTTTTTACCGCTTTCTTAACAATCATTTTCGATAGTCCTTTTAAGTAAAATATACAACACTAGCTAACGCACACAATGACAAATCAAAATTGGTCACGCGTTTTCGGGCTGTCAGGTGGTCTATACGCTAGTATATTCTAAGTCTATGGTTTTTGTAGGTAAAATCGTTTTGAGCTGCAGTTGTCCCTATAGCACTCTACGGGGGGAGACCAGAGGTGAGGGGGTTAGACTAATACGTACACAATTAGGGAAGTGACAACTGTCGAAGTTTTTATCGATATCATAGTGATGTCAGTCGATATCGACGTTTGTTCTATACTGATTTAACAGGCGGTACAGAACAGTGAAATTAGATGCCCATTTTGTATTTTTTGAAGAGACAACAAAGTAACAATTCGGTTAAGGGTTTACGTTTACTATTATTTGAAATGAAAGTCTCTCTTGAAAAATACAAACCGTAACCAAATAATACGTAACTAATGTTCGCACTCTACTGCTTGGTGTGATAATTCTGCTTACTTGATTTGCCAGCTTTACTGGGGAGTTTATAACATAATGACTGCTCATATCAAGTTAACTTTCAAAAAAAAACTTTCTTGATAAATGTAAAAGAAAAAGCAGAATAAAAACAATTTCATTAAAAGGAGGCATTCCTACATTATTTGTACCAGTACGTATAGTATTTGCAACAATTATATTGTTACAGTAAGACTTCAAAAATATTACTTCAAAAACTTTAGGTAAAAATAGGGATAGATTTCTATACATTATAAAACTGTATTATATTAAAAATAAAAAATGTTGAGATTATCCTATTTAAGCATTTATGAACCCAACTGAGTATCTATTTATCAATCAAAAAAATATATAACCTTACTTAACCACCAGTACCTCACGGTCACACTAGTACAATATTTATAGCATCACGCTATTTTCCCCAATTTTGAGCGGAGCTTCGGATTATATTCCCAAGTCACAATGATAAAACTTTTAGTGTAGTGAGGTATAGATATTTAGTAATGCTCCTGAAGCGCCACTAGATGTTCCGCGCGTTTAGTGTGACATGATAGTATAAATTCCATAGTATTTTATACTCACAACGCCCGATGCCCAATTTATGCTTGATGCCCGACGACTGTGTGCCGAAGGCATGATAGCGTGGTTCATCGCATGCGGCGTTAGTCGTAGAGAAGAGGAACTAGCGGTTAATTAACAGCTGCGGGGATTAATAGATCTGTGAGATTTAGCTGAACTTGTCGCAGTCAGTCCATGGATGGGTGACTATTTTCTTAACATACTGAGATTGAGAAAATAGACAGTGTATCTGAAACCTGGTATACTTTAATAACTCCTGCGTATTTGGCTAGTATGTGTAAGATCATTATGTTTTTAAATTCATGCATCTAAAATGATAATAAGTGTATTATTTTTCAGAGACAGATGAAAGAGAGAGTAGCCTCATAAACATATTGACTTTTAAACAGATTAATCTTATTTAACTGATTCCTACAAGTTTTCTTACTTAAATTGTTAAGTTTAAATTCATATTTAAGTCGAATGTTAAAATAAACTTCTATAATGTATTTAGTTCTTAATTATTAAAAGTAATAGTTATATGAAAAATAAAGCAGTCATTTTGTACTCCGTGTACCCGTTTTTTAATTCAACAGCAAAACATTTTATAAAATATATAAAGCATAAATAGCTATATACTTTATTAAGTATCTACCAATTTATAGTTGATTAACGTTATGTTAAAAAATAAATTCCGGAGAAACTGTCCATGGCAGTAAAGTTTTCTCCAAAGGTCAAAGCCCGAAAATACAACCTTCCGATCTGATTCTTGGGGGAAATTATTTAAGTTTATCGGTAGACTCACCTCTTCACAAATTATTGGGACTATGTACATTTTGAATTAAAATCCAACAAAAGGCAGGTAGGCAGGTAGTTTATTCCCGGAAACATGTTATTTGAATATTTTTTGAATTTGAATTATTTTGGAACAATCATAGTAAAAATTCAGTAAATTTTTGAAGTTATTCAGTTTCGTACACTAAACCATTTTTTTAATCTTTATACCGCTACCTTAACAATAATTTTTCGATAGTCCTTGTAAGTAGAATATACATCACTAGCTAACACAACAATGACAAATCAAAATTGGTTACACATTTTCGGGCTGTCAGGTCGTCTATAAGCCAGTATATTCTATGTCTATGATAGTAACTGTCCTATATAGGAATCTAGGCCCCTGTCATGTGAATCGCAAGTTGACACATCAGTCGTAAACTATATTTTATATATATTATAATTAGTGGCAATGATTCTGGTAGAAGTGCAATTTAAAAGTATTGTTGCAATTATTGTACTGTCGGCCGTCGAACGGTAGGATGATATGCCCATGTTATGACAGTTATATGGTATTTGGGTTGGGCACGGCATCAGACTTTTGCCTCCTGCTCAATTCCTGGATGATGTACTGATTGTGTATGATACAAATGATGTATAAGACCATAAAACACCTTACAGATCTTATCAAAACTTGATTATGTATATATGTATTACAGTAAAATTATTGTTAAAAAACTGTATTTGTAAAAATAAAAACCTTTATATCTTCAAATTCCGGACTTTTTGAAACCAATTCCTTAACCATTTCATTCTTTTAATTGCATATTATCATTTCCATATGCTTTTATATGTGTGCACCCATGGCCAAAGTGTCTATGAACGGTGGGCATTCCCCTTTCTGATGTTTAAATTTGCTGATTATTCTTTTATTTTATTTTTAGGTTTCTACGTCCAAGCCATGAAAACAGGGAAAAGTGGAATAAATTCGTCCGTTTTTGACTCTCGCGTGCCCAGTATTTATAAACGACTCTTATTATAATCTAAATAAATATATTTGTAAATTAAATATTATATTAATAAGTTTGGTTAAACATATATTTAGTATGTTTTTTTTATATTTTACATAGTTAAATCTTAAAATATTTAATTAAAATATTATTGAAATGTAATTGTGATATAATATTATTTGCACAAATTATATGCAAAATAAATGACAAATTTTTAAAATTGTACTCGGTATAATTTACATAATGGACAATACAATCTATTATTACATACTGATCATTCTACCTACGTATTCTATGATAAAAAACCAACCACGCATGCGCCACACTACTCTCTCCTGCGCATGCGTGAAGACATGAATAGCGCCTCAGAACAATACTTTAGTTATTGTTTTGAGAGTAGCGCACATTTTTTGTTTGAAATAGCTGTTCTATAAGTGTTTAGTACTTAGGTACATATTACTTCAATGATTTTTTGTAAGATAATGTCTATAAATTAATTCATTGTTTTAAAATTGTATGTACGATGTGTGATCATAATCGAAAGTAAGTACGTGTTGTGCAAACAAAAAGCACGAAATCATCTGATCACTTTCCGCTAGTTTCCTAAAATTGCATCTGTTTCAAATAACGTATTTGGGCTGAGTAAAGTTTTCACCATGAGAATTTTGCTAATTTAAATTTACGTTTATGTTCTGTGAAGAATAACGGAAATTATGACACATCTTCTCGTCAGGCATACCTCAAAACCTGAAAATTAAAAAAAATCAGGAAGTTACAAGAGGCTGCACCTAGAGATATGCCTTTGCCTGTTATAAACATATTATCGATAAGATGATATTGTGTCAATCTCTACAAAAAGCATCTCAATCTACAGTTACTATCATAGACTTAGAATATACTAGCGTATAGACCACCTGACAGCCCGAAAACGTGACCAATTTTTGATTTGTCATTGTGTGCGTTAGCTAGTGATGTATATTTACTTAAAAGGACTATCGAAAATGATTGTTAAGGAAGCGGTAAAGATTATAAAAATTGTTTTAGTGCATGAAGTTGAATAACTTCAAAATGAACTGAATTTACCATGATAGTTCTAAAATCATTAAAAAATATTCATATAACATGTTCCTGGGAATAAGCTGAACCTACCTGCCTTTTGTTGGATTTTAATTCAAATGTATAAAATCCCAGGTGACTTTACCGAAAACAAAAGACTCCCCAATAAACAGATCAGAATGTTGTATTTTCAGGTATTTTTATATTGTTAATATAAATAGGTAGATACTTAACTAAGTATATACCTATTTATATATTTTATAAAATGTTTTGATGGGAAAATAAAAACGGGGACACGAAGTACGTAATGACTGCTTTATTTATCATATATATTACTTTTGATAATTACATATATTTAATAATTAAATACATTATAAGTTTATTTTAACATTCGATTTAAATATGAATGTAAACTTATTAATTTAAATGAAACTTGTAGGAATCAGTTAAATAAGATTGCTCTGTTTAAAGGGCAATATGTTTATGAGGCTTCATCATGCTTCATGTTTATATTCTTTCATCTGTCCTGAAAAGTATAAAGTAATAATAAATTTATTATCGTTTTAGCTGCATGAATTTTAAAAACATAATGATCTTAACAGAGTAAAGTGCAAAGCGTCTGAGGATACAGATGCACTCTCTATTCTCTCAATCTTGGTATGTTAGAAAATGGTCATCATTCATGGACTGACCGCGGCAAGTGCAACAATCTCAGATCTATTGATCCGCGGAGCTATATAACCACGAGTTCCTCTTCTCTACGACTAACCCTGTGGGCGATGAACCACGCTATTTAAGCCCTCAACAATGTCGTCGGCCATCAAGCATGAATCGGGCATCGAGCGGTGTGGGTATCAAATACGAGTACTATGGAATTTATTAAAGTTGGTAAAATTACCTTGCGTACATCCGCTAGATAAAATAAAATTATGTGTCTTACCTAGTTTGAAGAGACTCTTATAACTTTAATATAATGGATTTCCTAAGTAACGACTGATTATATTAATTATATGGAATTTATACTAGCGCGTCTCATGCGCGGGCGTCTAAATGGCGCTAGGAGCATTATTATATCTAACTAACTACGCTAAAAGTTTTATCATTGTGACTTGGAATATAATCCAAGCTCCGCTCAGCCCTTAGGGGAAATAGTGATGCTATGAATATTGTACTAATGTGTGACCGTGAGGCTGTGCGGTTGGTTAAATAAGGTTATACATTAATTTTGGTTGATAAATAGTTACTTAGTTGGGTTCATAATGGCTTAAGAGGATAATCTCAAGACTATTTTGTCTTTAAATATACTACAGTTTTATAATGTGTGAAAATCTGTCTCTATATTTATCTAAAGTTTTTGAAAGTTATGTTTTGAAGTCTTATTATAACAATATTTTACTTACTGGTACAAATAATGAAATGACTCTTTTAATACAATTGTTTTTATCTCTTTTTCTTATACTTCTCAAGAAAATGTTTGCTGCAAATTGTTAGTTCTTCTTTGCATTCCAACCAACCCGTCAATGAACCTATACCTTTTTCTAATTATATAGAATCCGGTCTGAAGTTGAAAACAGCAAAATAAAATTACATTTTAGAACGCAAACCGAGGTTTACTTTCTTGTTGTGTGAGATCTATCGATTCATTATAAACATTCAAGATAAATATCGACATTAATTTTGATATAGTTGAGTCAATCCCTAGCGTACATGTAAAATATTTTGTATAAAATGTATTTACCAAATTCATGCAAATTATCAACAACGTGACTTTTTCTTTAAAATATCAAAATTAACAAAATAATTGAATATATCATATATTTAAAACAGTATGTAATAAATTTTAACCAAAATAAACGCGTCATAACATTGACGATGTCTTGAAATTTACCTGTGATATGTGGTATAAGGATTATTTCTAATATAACAACTCTCACGGAACAATTAACCATTTTGGAAAAAAGTTACTTATAAAATAACCACTATTATACTTTAAAAAGCAAAATATCTGGAGCTATTTCTTGCGTGCCGGTGTGTTCGACCTGTCATTCAAAATCAGTTACAGAGTCATGAGATTGGTATCCTTTCTATCTTGCATTTTTGCATGAAATTTTTTTTCTCCTTGCACTATGTTGGTCTATACGCTAGTATATCCTAAGTCTATGGTTACTATACTCTTTGTCTCAATCTCAGACAAAAACAATTTTTAAAATGTTTGTCTTACTGTCTGTTTGTTCCGGCTTATAGCTGGCACTGACAGACAGCTGATGTTATAAGGAGTAACACAGGCTAATTTTATTTTAGAAAAAAGTTAGGATTCCACGCAAAAAAATTAAAACCCATGAAATCCAATCGTGATAAATACCAAGCGGGTGAGGTCCGGGAACAGCTATTTATTTATGTAACTATTATGTCATAATTTGTATTAAACTTTAACTTAATTTTACATGCATTGTAGTTTATAAAGAAATATATGTTTCGGTTTTAATTTTTATATCGATAGCTAATCGATAATTTTTGCTTTGTGTATCGTTAATCGCCTTTTTTTAAATCGATTTAACAATGTTCCATCTCTAGACACGCCAAAAGTGTAAGCTGTCACCCGCACCATGCTATAACGCAAATACTATAGATCAGAAATAGCGGGAATTCACGTAATTGTTATTATTTTTAATATAATTCTTACGCATTTGGAGTATAATCGCAATAAAATGCGATATTTTTCCCTATCCATTTGTGTATAAAACATTTGTACCAGTTCTAAAATATTGCATTTAGAGTGCTAAATATTTTAATTGTAGTTAAGTGTGAAATGTATAATTTTGTGGATTTTCTGTTCCGAATGAACTGCATTAAGGTAACGCACACGTGAACATATTTGATCGCACCTTTTTAATACTTATTAATACTTCACAATTAAAGATATCGCGAAAATAAGCGGGATTTGTTTCGTTAACGATTGACGTCAGCCTGTTACAGGCATATAGCGTGTACGTGTATGATCTAGCCATTCTATCTCATTCTAACATAAGCATATGCTATGACCTTTCTCTTTTACATTGCCAATCTAACGTAAGTATATACTAAATCTATGTGTACAATAGACATGGCGTTAATGGTTAAATTTATTTATTTGTTAAAAGTAATTTGTTAATTCTTTTTAACAGATAAAATTAACAGTTAAAAATATTAACATTAAAACATCAACCACTAACGTATTCAGCCAATAGCATTACATCTATGTGTTAAAAATATCATTTCGTACGGTTTAATAAAAATATCACTACAAAAAATTTAACGGCAAGCGATTTATTAAATAATTATTATTATGATAAATTTAACCACAAGTTCAGCATAAAATATTGAATATAAGTTTAATTTTATAGCAAATCATTATTACAATGCTTATTTTTAGACATGTAAAGCCTAAATTTTAATGTAATAAATCAAAACAATACATGTATTGACGTTTTTATGGAATATTTCCATTCGAATAACATTGCTTTGAAAACCGCCATCTACTCCATTCTAGAGGTATTAAAGTCACTTTATCGAACAAAAATTAATTGACTCTCATGGTAGTACGTAAAGAAGACGCTAGATGTCATAAATATGGCTAATTATAAAATTTTAAATCGGTAAGGTAAGAAATCGATCATGCATTGTTTTGAATGGACTGGAAAATGATAATTTTGTTAATTATAGTTGATTTTATTTTATTTAATAAATTTGTTAATTTTTAAACTGTTAATTTTAACAGTTAAAAGATATATTAACCATCTTTAGTGTACAACCATCCCAAACTGGAGTTAGGAAGATCCAACTCGAGTTAAGCGCAACTCGAGTAAACTCGAGTTAGTAACTCGAGTTAACTCACCTCTACTATTGACATTTTGATTTGTATTGACAATTGACATAACTGGGGGCTAGTCGAAACTTTGGAAAAGGGTGAGTATCCTAAGCCTAAATTTCTATTATTTCTTTTAATTCTTATTATAGGTGAGTAGATAGACGTAAGTGTTAGTATTTTATGTTTAATGAAGAGGTTTACATGATACCATTTTGTCTAAATTCGATAATACTTGTAGACACTTCTTTTGTAATATAAATAATTTGTTTACATCATAAGCCTTTCCCTACAAGATGATGCCAAAGTAGAGTACAGAATGAGCATGTGCATAGTAAGCCGAAACGGCAGTCTTAAAATCTGTTCCACGTAAATAAAAGAGGATATTTTTTTACAACTTTTTGTATGTGCTGATTGTGCTGTTTCCAACTCAAATGTGTATCCTAACAAAGTAGCAGAGTTAACGGTTTCTAGTTGTGTTTCTGAATAACTGTAAGATAATTTTAAAGCAGTTTATTGGTAGGGTTTAAATTGAATTATTTTTGTTTTTTTTAAGGTTAAGTTGTAAATGATATAATTATAGCCAGTTAGTAATTTTATCTAATGTATAGTTCGATTTTGTACCTAAATCTGTGTGGAATTAGTGCAAAATTAAGATAGAGATGTCATCGGCAAAGAGCACACATAGATTGTCCAGTATGTTTGGGAGATTATTTATGTAAACAAGAAACAAAATGCGTCCCAAAATGCTACATTATATGATAGCGCCAGTAATGACAGTTGTATCCGATCTAAAATGAGTAATTTTGCCAAAGTCGGTTTTTACAATTTATACATATTGGAGGCGGTATCAAGTTAGGATTTGAACCAATTGTGAGCTACTCCCCTAATTCCTGTTTGATATAGTTGATCCAATAGTTCTATAACAGACTCTGTCATAGGCTTTACTCATATCAAGCTAGAGGCCTACTGCGAATTATTTATTGTTGATTTCATCTAGGATGTTTTTTACATATTTATAAATTGCTAAGGTGGTAGAGTGGAGTTTTTCTAAAGTCATTTTGGTTTTCATGTAAAATTTTAAGTTTTTCATACAATGAACAAAGAGGTTTTGTCATAGCCGCTTTAAATATTTTAGCTGACGCAGGTAACAGAGTTATAGGTCGACAATTATTTATGTCAGTGTTGGATAAGATGCGTAAATACTGCATAAAAATGAAAATAATGTATAACTAGTATAAATGGTATTTATTGAATGAATTGACAATATATTTTTATAACCAAATAAACAAAAGACATTTTTCTAGAACAAAATAAACAAAAGAAATTATAAAGAAAATAATATACTTAAAACCATAGACTTAGAATATACTGGCGAATAGACGACCCGACAGCCCGAAAACGCGTGACTAATTTTGATTTGTCATTGTGTGCGTTAGCTAGTGGTGTACATTTTACTTACAAGGACTATCGAAAAATGATTGTTAAAGAAGCGGTAAAAAGATTTAAAAAAATAGTTTAGTGCACGAAATTGAATAACTTCAAAAATTAACTGAATTTTTACCATGATAGTTCTAAAATAATTAAAAAATATTCATATAACATGTTCCTGGGAATAATCTGAACCTACCTGCCTTTTGTTGGATTTTAATTCAAATGTAAAAAAATCCCAGGTGACTCTACCGAAAAATTGAAAAAAAAGTCCCCAAGAATAAGATCGGAAAGTTGTATTTTCGATTTGTGTACTTTGAAGAAAAGTATTTACTGCCATGGACAGTTTCCCCGATTTTTTTTAACATATTCTTAATATAAATAGGTTGATACTTAACTAAGTATATACCTAATAATATTTTATAAAATGTTTTGATGGGGAAATAAAAAATGGGGACACGGAGTACATAATGGCTGCTTTATTTTTCATATAAGTATTACTTTAAATAATTACAAACATTTAATAATTAATAATTAAATACATTATAGAAGTTTCTTTAAACATTCGACTTAAAATATTAAGTTTAAATATGAATTTAAACTTAATATTTTAAGTAAGGAAACTTGTAGGAGTCAGTTAAATAAGATTGCTCTGTTTAAAGGCCAATATGTTTATGAGGCTTGATCATGCTTCATGTTAATATTCTTTCATCTGTCCCTGAAAAGTATAAAGTAATAGTAAACTTATTATCATTTTAGCTGCATGAATTTTAAAAACATAATGATCTTAACAGAGTAAAGTGCTCAATCTCGGTATGTTAAGAAAATGGTCACTAATTCATGGACTGACCGCGGCAAGTGCAACTTAATCTCGCAGATCTATTGATCCGCAAGCATGAATCTGGCATCGAACATTGTGAGTATCAAATACTAAGGAATTTATACTATCCTGCCACATTGAACTGCGCGTCTCATGCGCGGGCGTCTAGTGGAGCTTCAAGAGCATTACTAAATATATTGTATCTAACTACGCTAAAAGTTTTATCATTGTGACTTGGTAATATAATCCGAATCTCCGCGTAACCCCGTGGGGAAAATAGCGTGATGCTATGAATATTGCACTAGTGTCACCGTGAGGTCACATTTTTTTGGTTGATAAATAGATACCTACCTACTTAGTTGGGTTTTTTATATATATATATTTTTTATCTTTAATGTATTACAGTTTTATAATGTATAAAAATCTGTCTCTATTTTTATCTAAAGTTTTGAAAGTTAAATTTTTGAAGTCTTATTATAACAATATTATACTTACTAGTACAAATAATGTAGAAATGACTCCTTGCAATAAAATTGTTTTTATTCTACTTTTTCTTTTATACTTCTCAAGTACCTAAATGTTTGCTGCAAATTGTTGAGTTTTTCTTTGGATTCCAACCAACCCGTCCAATTAACTTTAACCATTTTTTCTAATTATAGAATCCGGAGGGAATCTGTTTGACAAACGGCGAAATAAAATTACATTTATAGAACGCAAACCCGAGGATTTATTTTCTTGTTGTGTGGACAGGTCTATCGATTCATTATAAATTTATAAACATTCAAGATAAATAACGACATAAATTTTGATATAGTTGAGTTAATCCCTAGCGTGTACATGTAAAATATTTTGTATAAAAATGCATTTACGAAATTCATGCAAATTATCAACAACATGACTTTTTCTTTGTAAAATATCCAAAATTAACAAAATAATTGAAAACATTCTATATTTTAAACAGTATATAACATAAATTTTAACCAAAAATAAACGCGTCATAACATTGACGACGTCTTGAGAATTTACCTGTGAAATGTGCAATTATCAGGATTCTTTCTATTATTAACACCACAGTCACTCACAGAACAAGTAACCATTTTGAAAAAAATACTTACTAAAAATAACCACTATTACACTCTAAAAAATTACAAAATATCTAGAAGCTCATTTCTTGCGTGCCGACTTGTGCCGACCTGTCATTTGATGAAAATTCCAATGTCAGGTCGGTTTGCCAAAAAGGAGAAAATTCCTTATGGCAAAAAATGCAAGATAGAAAAGGATACCAAATCTTATGAGTCATGGATTTGGTATCCTTTCCTATCTTGCATTTTTGCCATAAGGAATTTTCTTCTCCTTGCACACTATGTCGGTCTATACGCCAGTATATTCTAAGTCTATGCTTAAAACTTCTTTGTTGTTAACCCATAGAGATATACCAATGGAGGCGGCATATTCTACTATAGAAATAATAGTTATACAAATATCTATAATATCGACACACACTTGTCAAAAACAGTTTTGTCTCTTTTTAACAAAGCAGTAGCTGCAATAGAAAAGAGAGACAACTACACTTTGTCAAGTGCTTATTTTCGTAACACTTTCGTGTGACGTCATTAGCTCATCCATGCGTGACTGCGCCGCCATGTTAAGCGCCAAGTTTTGTGGTAGATCTGCTGTCAAACTGTCAAAAAGCAGTGACAAAGTGTTGTACTAGAAATTATTTTAATAGATTAATTTTGTTCAGAATGAATAAATATAATATTTTCATTTAAAATCTGAATATATATATATATATATATATATATATATATATATATATATATATATATATATAATATATATATATATATATATATATATATATATATATATATATATATATATATATATATTAATATAAAATAATATATATATATATATATATATATATATATATATATATATATATATATATATATATATATATTATTTTATATTATATATATATATATATATATATATATATATATATATATATATATATATTATTTTATATTAAAATACTATAATATGGGATTATAATATGGGATCAGGGATCTCCATCCCAGTAATATTGTACAGTACAACTTTGGTATACAAGCAAAAATCTTCTCAGGAATCTTCCACTACTCTGTCAATATTCATTTTTATTGTGTGCGTTATAACTTTTAACATTGTTCACAATTATATAAATGATGTAAAACTTGAGGTACTTAGCACACTCAGAACATTGTTTAAAACAAGTTGCAAGTTAGCTGCCTGCATACTTAACTCTTTGTTTGACTGTACCTAATACAAGAAATCAGTGAAGCAGCTCAATGAAACTTAAGGATATAATCCAAATCTAATTTGACAACCCAACAATATCCATTGCTTCATGTGATTGAAAAATTCGTTTGCTCGACAACAAAAACAAGGCAATGGATATTGTTAAACTGTCAATTGGTATGGTTTGTCATTTTGGTGTGTTACACAATTAGGCTACGGATTTAATTTCTATCTACACAAAAGCCATAAAACTGCCAGACACATTATTTATTCCTCAGATAAGTTATTTGACGATTGAAAATATAGCCCTGTACCTATATAAATACCTACGGAATAAAATAAATAAAGCAACAAATTCAATTATATGAAATGAGAACAAATTCATATTAGTAAAAATATCGATATCAGCTGCCCAGATTGCTGAGTTACAACCCTATAAAAGGCGGCCATTTTATGCGCCAGTGTATTGTAGGTAGTCACGCTAATTCTGTAGGTATGCCCAGTCCATATACTTCTAAGTCAGTGTGTTAACCAGTAAATTTTTTCCCTTCCGCCATTGATTTTCCCCCTGTGTGGCGTATGACACGCGACTCGTGTCATTTTAAAAATCGTCAAATTGCGTTTTTGGAAGATTTATCCGGAGCATTATTATATTCATTATTTTGTTCATTCATTTATGCCTACAGCCGTCCTTACTGGATATTTTGTGAATTTGAAATTTTTAGGGGTTCACTATATTTTTTAACTTGTGGATGACACTTTTTACTGCGTGGGTGTTTTAAATCATGTTGTGGAAAAATATTCTCTAATAAGCAACAAATCATAGCAATCATCGTGATCGCTCACGAACTCAAGTTGTAAACAGGATTCTGGAATGTCTTCTGTTAAAAAAAACATAATGCGTTTGTCTTATGGTTTAATTTGCTTAAAATGGTCAAAATGCCGTCTTATTATCATTTGGCCGAATGGGCCTACTTAGTACCATGTGCTCTTGTGGTATGGTATAAGGTTAATCTCTGTCTCAGGAATATACTTGCGTTTTCGATTTAATTAAAAAAAAAGAAAAATTATTGTTATGTTACATACAATAATATTAATTTAACACGTCAACGTTGTCGTCTGCAGGTGTTAAATACCTGGCAGGTTTCGGGCCTCGGGGGGTGTCCCCCATTACCTGGATTTTCCTCACGGCCCACTACTATGGGCCGGTCCTGGGCGCCTTCTTGGCGTTATCATGAAATTTGGAGCGATCTCGGGTTCGATTCCCCGGTCGCTCCGATGGTCTCAAAAATTTAGTTTGGTATAAATTGGTATGTGTCTTAGTTGGTCATTCTGTGACTTTGTGGGTTGTTACTCGACTCCCTAACCTATGTAGGGAGGAGTTCTCTTGGTCCAGGTCGCCCGTCCGGGGGGCGGGCGTGTAGCGGCGCGAAGTTATTTAGGTGTGGATGTGGCCCGTTGTCGGCGCGGTTGAACATGCCGCGTGACAACCGGACCACAAATTCTTCGATGGACTCAATCTTTAGGTTGGCCGCTATGACGTCATTCCGGACGTAGCGACCTGCACCGACAATGATTCGTAACGATATATTCTGCTGGGCCTGCAGTCGCCGCCTCTGTCGTTCGCTCAGAAGCGCGTACCAAGCTGGAGCGGCGTACGTTAATCTGGGTCTTATATATAATTTATATAGCTTGATCTTGGTTTTTATCGGTAGCTTGGATGCCAGGACGGGACGAAGCGCCGCCCGCGCACCTCTTGCGTTGCGGACAACAAGATCGACGTGCGCGGTCATGCGCAACATCCTATCGATCCGGCATCCAAGATACGTCACGGTTTTCTCGTAGGTGATGTTCTGGCCTCTGAGCGTCAAAGGTGGTGGCAGGTTTCTGAAGCGGCGAGTGAGCAGAGCGGTCGTCTTACCAACGTTGACGGCCATTCTCCACTCATCCAACCATGGTGGCAACAGGTCCAGCAGTCGTTGCATCCTGGCAGTGGCGATGTGGGCTCTTCTGGACGAGGTGAAATAGGCGCTATCGTCCGCGTATAGCGCCAGCTCAACGTCGTCCTCCCACTCGCGCAGGTGTCCTGCCAGGGTTGGGATGTCGTTGGTGTAAGCCGCGTACAGGACTGGAGACAGACAGCTGCCCTGTGGCACGCCGGCTCTGATGGGTCTTGCTGCGGACACGGCGTCCTCTACACAGACGTAGAACCTCCTGTCTGCGAGAAACGACGCTACTAGCCGCAACATAGCAGGAGGGATACTGGTTTGTTCTTCTAATTTGTAGAGTAATCCAGAGTGCCACACCCTGTCGAACGCCTTCTCTATGTCGAGAAAGACGCCCAACGATGTGCGGCCGCGGTTGTGCTCGACCGTAAGGTAGTGCAGCACTCTGGTCAGGTGTGTAGCTGTTGAGTGATCCCTCCTGAATCCATGCTGCTCCGCCCGAAGTTGGATGTACGGGCGGAGGCGTCTTAGCATAATTCTTTCGAGCAGTTTAGCTATGTGCGGTAGTAGCGTAATCGGCCTATAACTGGCAGCTCTACGCCTGTCCTTCCCGGGTTTTGGCAGCACGATGACATTGCCTATCTTCCAGTCCTCCGGGAAGTGGGATGTGCGCAGTACACCATTGTAGAGTCGACCCATCTCTACAAGTACTCTATTGGGCAGCTGTCGGAGTGCAGTGTTGGTAATCCCGTCGTGCCCCGGCGCCTTCCTCGGTTGCAGGCGGGTTACTGTCCTCCGCAGTTCGGCGGGGGAGATGAACCACTCTCCTGCAAGCGGTGGCGCGGGCGACGACAGGAACTCCTGTACGCGGCTCTCCTTTCGGGCATGAAGGTCCATGAACTCCGCATTTGCTGGGTTCGGCATAAATTGCTCCTCGAAGTGCTCTACTAGGATATCCGCTCTACTCTTGGCATCATAACAGCGTTCGCCCGCGTTGTTGGTCAGCGGGCAAACGGCGGGTCTTGTTTTCGTTAACTGTCGGTTCAATTTGTAGAGCGACGCATCTTGCTCTTCCGCTTTCCAGATGCGCCGCTCCCAGGCCTCTCCTCTGTGGACCTGGATTGCAAGCGACAGTTCGTCCGTAAGATGGTTTAATCTGCGTTTTATATTTGGGCAGCGAGTATGCGCCCAGAGCTTCCTAAGCGCCCTCTTGCGCTTAATTTGCGCGCATATGTTATGCGGTAATGCATCCTTTTTTGACGTAATCGGGACGATCGTAGATGCCGCGTTGAGGGCTTCCTTGATTTTCTTAGTTAAATTAGTTGCAGCGGCCTCTACGTCGTCCGCTGTACTTATTGGTATAAATGCTGGAGGTCTCTCCTGCAGGTGTTGGTGGTAGAGCCTCCAGTCTATTTTTGTCTTAAAGGCTCTGGGCAACGTAGTCACCGCCTTGAGGCCAAGGGTAATCAATATCGGGAGGTGCTGTGTATTCAGGTCGTACAGCATCTCTACCACTATCGGGTAGTTGACGTTCCTAGAGAGCACGATGTCCAGTACGTCCGGACTTCTGCGTGTGTCAGTAGGAATGTGTGTTGGTTCCTCGGGACCTAAAACGTCGTAGTTGTTCTCCTCCGCATCTTCATATAGTGCACGACCCGGCGGGTTAATCAATCTAGGTCCCCGGCGACGATGGTGGGCGTCGTGCCTTCCATTACCGTCCGGACGTCTGAGGAGTAAAATGGAGTCTATGGAGTAAATGAATTTAACACTGGTACATTTCCCATAGAACACACAGCACAGCTAAACCATATTGAGAAGTCTCCGCGGTAACTTCGATATCGTAGAATATTCTCGCCGATTAATAAACATTTGTAAATATTAATGAATCATAAACCTTATTTTTTCCACATTAAGGTTATTGATTCTTTATTTTGCAATATTGTTTATTATTCAGTGAAAATTTAATTTAATAAAAATCAAGGTTTTTCAGGGTGATTTAGCTGTACCTACTTATTTACATGATTTTTTTATTAAAACAAAAAACAGAAAAAAGTCGATTTTAAGGAAAACACGTAGTTAGCCACTTAAGACAAGTATCCTTCCGTTTGCAACTGGTCAGGTCTAAACAAGTAAATAAAGCATAAAAAAGGACATTTTTTACACATGGCTGATCGCACAATATGCGTGTCATCAACTTCTATGGCGCTTGACACGACAGGCGTGTCACGAAATATTTGTTCGCCGCCATAGCTAGAAGTTTTCGAAAATTGGTGTCGCAATGAATCGGTTAAAAAAATTGCGCCCCAGCAAATCTATATTATCAAAATAACTTAAAATTAACATTATACATTTAATTTCTTTTCCAAAATAGTAATTTTGGATAGATCTTATTATTACATGTAAGGCACCTTTGAGTTCATTTTCAGAGAAATTGCCTATATTAACTGTCAATCGTTTGCATTTATAAATAAATCTTACGATAAAAGCCATAACTCCTCGCATTTTATATACTTAAGAAAATTGTAAATAATGACAGCATATTATAATTTTTGTCAACACTGACAAGTGATTGGCATGCTCCTTCACTACAAGATAAAGGCAGCTCTATGTCTAATAAGTAAAAATTATAATTATCACCATTTTGCAAATAGTCTGGTCCATGCCATCACATTTTTTTTTAAGATCAATAGGATTGCAACCTCGAGATAATATGTTGGCAGGAATAAATTGACTAGGTGACTAGGAGTGAACACCATGACATGTTAACTGTTAATTTGCCTATTTCCTTGACTCTATTTTCCATATAAGTTGGAAGTTTAATTGGAGCGGACTTTAACCAACCCAAAACTATTTTTGAGTCACAATATAAGATGACCCTTTGAATCTTATTTAAAATTGTACATATTTTTTAAATTTAGTTTAGCTAACAAGAGTGCTCCATTTAATTCAAGTTTTGGGATGGTTAATTTAGACCTTAAAGGAGCCACATGAGACTGAACTAATAAAATGTACATAATATTCTTCTGTGATCTTTAATATAAGCACAACATCTCATAACCATCAACAGAAGCATCAGAATATCTCAAATAACTCAAATTCATCAGCCTCAGCATACCGAAAGTTACGAGGAATTAATATATCTGCCATGTCTGAAATTGGTGTATGAAAGTTCTTGTCTTTTTTTTTAAAACGTTACCCCCACACTAGGATTTTCTCCTGTATCGTGGAGGCAGTTTACAAACATAAATTGCACGAGGACATACATCCAGATCCGGAACAATTATTTGTAGGCCATACAAATACTTGTTCCGTGCCGGATTCGAACCCGTGGCCCCCATCGCAACAACTCATTGCTAAGCCCATTATTATGCTCATTATTAAGGAAGCCCACGTATTGTGACGGGCAACTACGGAACCCTACCTCTACATTGTGCGTGGCCTGACACACACTTGTCCAGTTTTTTTTTATTACACTTTTGACTAAAATAATTCGCATATCGACATTATCTTTAGTATGGTTCTTATATGGTTGACTGGTAGAGAATGCCTCAAGTCATTAAGTCCGCCCTTTGTGTCCTTTTGTTTTAAGGAATGCAATAAAGAATAAATAAATAAATAAATATCCACAAACCAAGCAACATGTTTTTTTTTCTGTAGTTTGACGAACAGAATTTTCTTGGGCTCGTAAAGCGAAAACGGGTTGTGCTGCCGCTGATGATATGGCTAGTCCCTCATCTTGCAATGACCTTTGAACTACAACTCGAGCACATCGCTAAGCTATCGATGTTTTCATTAAAAAACTTTTCTTTTTCCTCGGCATTCGCCAATACTAGCACAAACTTGTCTCTTAATGCCGTCTCGAGTTCCATTTTAAAACCACAAAACTGTGCGAGATGACAGCCCGGACCGTCCATTCAGTTAAGTCTTCGCCTGGTCTTTGTTCCGCTTTTTAAAAAACATATCTTTCCGCAAACATACATTTCTTTGAGGAAAACTGGTTGTCAATCTTTTCGATAAGAGTCTTATAAGCTAAGTCTTCTAGTTTTAACGGAAAAACTAAATCGCCTACTGGGCGATATGTATCTTCTGCTAACGATGTGAGCAAAAAAGCTCTTCTCATAACTCCTGCTTTGTCAGTATCGTCATGATAATCATTTGCCATACATAGCTCGACAAATCGACTCTTAAAAATATCCCACTCTTGCATGTGGTGATCAAATGTGAGGTTGTTGCCGAACAACACATTTCCTTTATTTGACATTATCTATTTGTAACTATTTAACTTTATTGCATTCAATAATGCGTGAATAAGGTCCTCGTCGCCAAATATTGTGTATTTATGGAGATTTCACCACTAAAACACATGAAATTTATACCTTTTATTGAATGACAACACAACTGTATGATCTTAGTTTTTTCATAAGCCTACAACAACACGTGTTGTAGATTCATATATATTTGAATAACTATCTTAAATATAGTTATTAGTTCCCACGAAAACTTGAGAGACAATTATCCACTGAAGTTGTCGCTTTTAGGTGTCAGTGTGCGCGCGCATCGTAACAACTCCATGGCAGTGGCGGCGTAGCGTGGGTTGGCACCAGGGCGGTTTTCTATCAAGCACCCCCCAAATAAAACAAAAAATGCTAAACATGCTTGCCGGACTTTATTTCGCTAAATTATTTTATTCAACACCATTATCATTACAGCCCTTCACAAGTCCACTGCTGAACAAAGGCCTCCCCCCAAAGAATGCCACAAAGCACGGCCCTGAGCTACGCGCATCCATCGACTTCCTGCATGTCTTACCACGTCGTCACTTCATCTTGAGGGGACCCTAGCCATTTTTCGCCTACCGGTACGAGGCTACCACTCGAGATCCTTGTTTTCCAATCGGTTGTCGGTTCTTGGAGCTATATGGCGGTTGTCGGAGCTATATGGCAGGCCCATTGCCACTTCAGCTTACTAATCCGTTGGGCTATGACGGTTACTCTGGTTCTACTGCAGATATCCTCATTTCAAAATTTATCACGCAGAGAACTCCGAGCATAGCCCTTTCCATAGCTCGCTGAGCAACCTTGTACTTCCCCATACGGATCCATAAGTCTAAGATCCATAATTCATCACTGCCAACACGTATTGGTTGCACAATCTCGTTTCCTAAAATCTCAGGTATCCCGGAAACGATGCTGCCACATTCGGTATTCAGCTTCGACAGTTGGCTCTCTCTGGCAGATAATAGATCTCTGGCAAAGACTTTGGAGCCCTGGTCATGCCCAATCGCTTCTTCAATACGAGCTGTATTGAAGTTGCGTAAATTCCGCCGCATGCATTTGGAAATCTGTCTGTTCAGTTGCCTGTATGCTGTGAAATCTGCTGAAGTCTACAGCTTCATTTCCCGTCTAACAGCCATGAGACTAACGAGTGTGTTTTTGTGTTCTTCTGCGAAGGATCTTGCAAAACTTACCTCCGACCGCATGGACAGTTTGCACAATCTTGTCATTCATATCGTCCACTGTATTGCAGTCTTCTAGGCACCGAAAACCATTTTGTAACTCAAGCTGAAAGTTTTCGAGGATTTGGATTAGAGCACGAGGGCGACGGAGCGTTGGCTTCATTAGACGTGACCTCTCCAGCTTACTGTTTAGGTTCAGTGTGCTTCTCACCATTCGGTAATCGCTCCCATTTTTCACCCTCGCAATGGCTGAGTCATCAGTGAACAGGTGCCGTCTAGTCGTTCTAGTGAAGTCAATCTCATTTTTTGTCGAACCGTCGGAGCTGGCCCAGGTTCACTTTCTGTGAGGCCGCTTCTGAAAGAAAGATTTCATCATAAAGAGTCCCTCTTTCTCCATGAAGTCGGCCAGCTGCTGACCATTTGGGTTCTCTTGTCCTATACCAAATTTACCTACCTTCAGCTCATCGTTCTCTCTTGTGCCTAGTTTTGCGTTGAAGTCTCCCATTAACACCTTATAGTGGGTTTAGGAGAAACGCATGGCTCTAGATATATCCTCATACATTTCCTCCACCTCCTCATCGGGATGTCTCAAGGTTGGTGCGTAAACCTGTATGACCTTCAGCGAATACTGTTTGGTGATTCTGAGTATAAAGTACGCAACCCTCGTCGACACACTCCCAATCTTTACAACGTTGTTAACGAGAGACTTGTGGACGATAAATCCGACACCTCCTTGAGACAGATGGTGGCCCTCCCGGTGATAGAACAAATTGCCAGATTCTAAGATTACCAAGTCCTCCCTCTCTCTTCGGACCTCAGATAAGCCTATAATATCCCAGCACAACTTGTCTTTCTTTTCTTCCAGTTTCAGGAGTTTCTCGTCAGTAATCAGGTTTAGTGCGTTATATGTTGCTAGGTCGAGTCGTCTTAGGTGGCCCCCTGCCTCGCCGTTACCGTGGTCGTCACCGTAGGCAGGAATAGCGGTGCCGCCGGGGACTGGGGCCGTCTTTTTGTAGCTTTCGCCATGGACGGGTATAGTGCCATAGTTACCACGCTTGTCAAGCGGGTTGACAACTGCAGTTTTTTTTATTGTTATTTACCTTTAATCAGAAAGACGCTGCTGTCCATCTTCTACCTCGTTTCCCTCTGTCGCCTCTTACGACACCCACGGGAAGTAGGTGGGGTAATGGATATTCTTAACCGCCACTACACGGGGGTAAAATTTAAGATAAAATATTCTATTACATTATCAAAATTTACTTTCTTGACCTTTTCGATAGATAAAATGGAAAGATTGGTAAGTCGCGCTTAGCTCATTGTGAACTTTAAGTAAGATTTTATTAACTTGAGTTTTAAAAAGCTTTTTTGACGTGAAGCACCGAAACACAAGTAGTTTAAAAAAATCTTTGACACAGCGCTAGATTCGGAGCAGACTCAGAATAGCCCCATTTTACGACGAGTCTGATAAGCTCCATTGAAGTCCAACGGTACTAAAGAAAATGCGACAGTTATAAAAACAAATCACTAATTGACTGTGTTTGTTGCTACGTGCGCTAACTTCTTCGATCGATTGACTCACTCGACCAAGCGCTACCTAAGCTGAACTCATTTATTTAGGACATTAAATTATGTTCGAAAGTAAATAAAAATAAATTTGCGATACATATTAAGATATAATATTTGTGTATGCAGGTAGATACTATATTAAGTAGCGATTTATTTATTGGTATGTCTTTGCGGAGTAATTCTTCTGTAAGTATTATCTGGCTGTGCGAGTGAGTTGTCGTTGTCACCCCTTGGTGCTTGACACCCGGGGCGGACCGCCCCTACCACTGCTTCATGGTGTCGTTCTTAGGTATCGGTGTGCGCGCGCATCGTGAACATTCACTCTCATAATTTTTGCCAAACGCCCCAAAAGAAGTATAACTTCAAAACAATTATACGTGGACGTCCGGATGTTGATTTTGTATGTGGTCACGGTAACTTCCGAAAAAAATGAGGTATGGAGACCGGGTTTTTTTTATTAGCTTCAGAATTACATCAACTGGTTTCCTATTTCCTAGTATGCGTATTTTATTAATAAAACAATTTTCAACTTTTATAAGTTTTATTGCTGTCAAAAATTTAAAGGCGCTGTCATATATTTTTTTAGCATTTGATAGAAAAAGGATAAATGTACCATACAGCCTATATCGATTTTATACTTTGTGTAATCGATTTATTTTGGTAAACAATATTATTTTTATATAGTGCACTGATAAAAGGATAATATCAGTTCACTATATAATATTAACAGTTAACAAATCATTTATTAGAGGTCATTTGCTTGTGGTTGAAAAATATTTATTAGTATCTAATAAATGATTTATTTGTATTTAATAAATATTTGGTTAATGGTACTAGGCCTCTGTCACTCTTGCTACCTGCGTGAAATAATTACCTACAATCGCGAGTCGCCCCCGGGGTAGAACGCAGTCGGGGCTAGCGCGTTCTAGGCGATTGAATGTTAAAGTTTTTAACGCTGTTTACGTAAATAGTTTTTTGTTAATACTTGTTGAAATACTAGTCGAAATAGTTTTTGTTTAGTATATTTAATTGTAGGATAAAATAGTTGAAAAAGTTTTAGTGTAATTTAAGAATAATATATGTATATGCATATTACCTATCTATTTGATAAATTATAATGGCAAAACATCATTCCTACTATAATTGTTGCGTGGATGGATGCATATTGAGCAAACAAAAGGATTCAGATATATCACTTTTTAAGTTACCGAAGGATAATGAAAGGTGAATATATATATATTTTATTAGATAATAACAAAACTTATGGCGAAAAAAGAATTAAGTAAAGACAGTAGACTCCAGAAGTAATACCTAAGTACTTTATTACAAAACTTAGTTGAAATTTATTTCACTATCCAAGTACCTACTTACATACCTATACTTGTCTTTTGTAATTAAAATATTTTAAGTTATAATAACACAAAGTACTGAAATTGAAACTTTGTTTAGAAGATTGTTAACTAAGTAGAATACGATCATATTTCTGTGAGGAATCGTATTACGTGTTTATTTGTTGTTTACAGTATCTACCTATTTCTTAAGAGCCATGCATCGCGATTCCCGACGATTGGCCTTGTAAGGTGCATGCGTTGGGCATCACACAACTCACATAATAGCGGAAATATGGCCGATCAGTCAGAATAGGTACTTTACCTAAGTAACTTACCATTTCGTAATGTATTTTTTTACCCTTAGTAACCACGGAAAGTCTGTCGTGACGTAGGAAGGAGAAAAGATGCAAAGTAATACGGACACTCGCGCGCAGCGATAAAGTTTTATTTAATTTGCTTGCGCGATTTATCTGATTAATAATAACTATGTAGGCTATTAAAACGTCGGCAAGCAGTCAACATCAAAGGAGTGCAACTTCTGTACGTAGTACTATTATTTATTCTGTGTTGGTACTTTAACGTATTTCAACGTTAACCTCATTTTGTCAAATTTTTAAAATATTTAATAAAAGTGTTAATTTAAGTTGAGGAAAACAAAATAATTATCCCGAAACACTTTTTTTTATTGAAAATATTTAAAAAAAAATTTTTCAATGTAAACAACTCGCGAGAAATAGGTTTGACCGAATCGGTAGTACAGAAATTTGTCGAAAGTATCCGTCAAATAAATATTCGTTAACTATTAATAAATCTTATTAACTGTTAACAAATATTTATTTTAATATAATAAGGCATTTTAAATATTATTATTTTTAATAAAGACCAATGAATGATTAATTTAATACTAATAAGTCTTATTTATAACAAAAATTAATTTTTTTCTCCTTATGAAATCTCTTGATTTTTTTTAACTAATTGGTTTATTGCTCCGTAACAAATCCTTCAATCAGTGTGGCTTAGGAGTTATCTTACTAGCGTGGTAAAACAGATTTCTAGTTGTTCGATTGGATTTTTAATTTGAAAATTCTATAAAATTTTATAATTAATTTAATATTTCAAAAGTATTGGCTTAAATTGTCAGAAATAAAATTTTCAATTAAGTTTTAATTATTAATTCATTTTGAAAAAAAAACATGTCTTGTTTTTTTTTCAAAATGATGATTTATAAACTTATATAATTTAATTTCACTATTAGAAATTTACAAAATAGTATTGTCATGTAATTAGTGTTTCTAAATTTTCATTTTCTATATTTGTTTAGATCCTTGATCCTTGATCCTTGAAAAAGAAAATTGAAGATGTCTTCAGGCGGTGGTAAAAGAAAGCGACAGGACGATTATGAAGGAGGGGATTTCTCTGATGATGACACAAGTCAAAATAAAATTGCTGAAATTAAAAAAAGAAGGGAAGCACAAAATAAAATTAGATGTCAGCGATATAGAGATAAGAAAAAGAAAGAAACCGATGAAATAGTTAGTTCACAAATTTATAAAGAACCAACAAGCATTGTTGACGAGGAGGAAGTAATCAAACGTCGTAGAGAATATGACAAAGAAAAAAGTCAGCGGTACAGAGATAAAAAAAGAGCATCTAATTTGATCAAATTACATACAGATCAATCCTCCAAAACAGTTGTAAGGCATGTTTCTAAATGTCAAAATTTCAATGACTCAAAAATTACAGGCCCATCGATTAGTGTTAATGTTTCTGATATAGGCGAAATATGCGTTGCTCGTTGCAAATTCCGCCAACAGCCAATACCTTTTAATGGTTACCGTTTATATGTCATCTGAAAAATCCATGAGATAGATACAACAATTATTATTCGAAAATTTGATGATTTATACGAAAGAAGGTTCTGAAATACTCGAAAAAAGATTTGGCGAAAGATTTGACGATTTACCGATGATATTAAGTGGGGACTTCAATATCAACTTTGCAGATGATAAAAATCTACCACTAATTGAATTTCTAAATGACATTAGGTTTGACCATGTCTAATGATCGAAAATTAAGTATTACACAATATAAAACGACGTTCGATGCAGTTTCAATACGATACTTAGATAAATTTCAGTCAAATATATTTGTTTCTTATTTCAGTTACCATAAGCCTCTTTTTTGGAATATGATGAAATTATTGAAAATACAAACGGACTAAGTATTAGGTCCTTACATATGAAATTAGCGTTTTGTACGGGAGCAATATAAAGTCAATTTTTTTTTGTAAAATATATTTAATTAATCAAAATATGCACCGTTGTTATCTATGCACTTTTGCCATCTCAAAGGTAGTTCATTGATCCCTTTACTAAAAAAACCATGGGGGCGAGAATCAATAAACTCTTTGAAGGCGGTTTGGACTGCCGCATCAGGTTGAATTTTTTCCTTGTGAAGTTGTCCAAATTCCGGAAAAAATGGTAATCTGTTGGAGCAAGGTCCGGGAGGTATGGTGGATGTCGCAGACATTCCAATTGTAGCTCATCTAACTTAGTGGTTGTTTGTTGTGCAGTGTGTGGTCTTGCGTTGTCGTGAAGCAGCAGTGGCCTAGAGCGATTGACCAATCTCGGTTGTTTAGCAGCTAGTTCTTCCTTCATGGTTTGCAGTTGCTGACAATAGATATCTGCCGTAATCGTTTGGCCAGATTTTAGAAAGCTGTAGTGAACGACACCGGCGCTAGTCCACCAAACACAAGAAACTTTTTCTGAGTAAATTTTCGTTTAGGGCAGGATTTGGCTGGGTCTCCAGGGTTCAGCCATTGCGACGAGTGCTTTCGATTATCGTACAGTATCCACTTTTCATCACAAGTAATGATTCGATTTAAAATCCCTTCATTACTGTGTCGGTTGAGCAAAGTAACACAGCAGTCGACGCGTGTTTGCAAGTTCGATTCACTCAATTCAAGAGGTACCCATGGTTCAAGTTTTTTTACTTTCCCGATTTGCTTCAAGTGGATTAATACAGTTGATTTTTATCACTTACCCCGAAGCCTGAAGCTATCTCTGAAGTGCTTTGTGATGGATCAGCTTCCACAATAGCCTTTAATTCTTCATTTTCCACTTTGGTCTCCGGCCGTTCACGGGGTTGGTTCTGAAGGTCGAAATTTCCAGAACGAAAACGTTGAAACCAAAAACATACCGTGCTTTCTTTTGCGACACCAGCGCCATACACATCATTAATCCTTCGAGCTGTTTCTGCAGCACTGGTGCCACGGTAGAACTCGTACTCGTAAATATACCGATATTTCATGTTTTCCATTGTGCGGTAATAAGCGACGCCAAAGAAAAAATAATGAGGAAAAAACAAATGAATGACTGTTTTCAAAACTCAAATGTACCAGCTAAATGAATGTATAAATTTGAATTTGGAATTCTTAACCGAAGAGGAGATATTTCAGATCAAAGTGGTCAGTACGACAAAACGCTAATTTCGTATGTAAGGACCTAATTATAGTGATAACAATGAAAATAAAGTTCATTAAAATCTATGTAAATACTAATACAAAGTATAAATATTGATATTTTGTATTGAGCTTGTGCAGCTCATAATATGTTTGATTAATTAATAAACTGTATAAAAATGTATATAATTATTGCTCGAAGTGCCAATAGATGTGAAAACCAGACTAATGTTAATAATTTCAATTTACAAATTATGAAATTTAAATAATTCAGACTATAATTGATAAAATGATTAAAAAAAGAACAGTTATTCCTTTGTTTTGAGTTTTCACTTCTGTCGGCAGTCCTTATGACTGCCTCTTTTTTTTTGTAACATAATCAAGTCTTTTAACATTTGTCTTTTGATTTTCTGGTCACTTGATGTATTTACAACCTTGCCTTTAGGTTTATAATATGCCACGTCTGGACTTGACTTTAGCGAAAAAGCCCTCTTATCTAGGAAATTTAGAATGTCCTTTATGGTAGGCAAAGAATCGGAATTTCTGTTTGAATGATACAGTCTTACAGTTAAGGAATCAAGCTTATGTGTTATTATACAAACAAGAATGGCATCCCAATGTTCGACAGGCTGCTCGAGATTTTTTAAATCTTTTAATTTTTGTCGAACCCGAACCGTCAAATCCCTTAATAGTTGAGCTGTACCACGATGCAAACAAGGCATATCAAGTAAAAAACTAACGTGGATATTAATGAATAATGACAAATTATCGTATCTTTTCTTAAGCAAGTCTAAAGCACATACATAAGAATCATTTGTAAGTGGCAAATTGTCAATTATTTAAAGAGGCACACCTTTGACATTTTTTTTAAATTTAGCTTTTGTACATCCGTTAGCTTACCGTCGCGATGAATAATTGACATACACATTTCTATAAACGGTTTATACGCAGTAGAGTCCTTTCCATCGAACGTGGATATGTCAATAGGTTGTAGTTTAATCATATTCTCAGAACTCACAAATCAAACTTCTGGACTATTAGATTGATATGAAGATAGATGGGCCTCCGTGCACAAACCACCTATCTTCGTATTCACTATTTAAGTTATCGCTCACTGCACTTGAATAGGTTCATTACCTGTCAATTGTTCTTCGATTGTTATGTACACGTACGTTAATTTCTTGCCGCGGTAAAGACTCCCTTTGCTATAATATTTGAGGACCACTTAAACTTTATTTGTAAAATGTAATATCGCATAATTTCATAGTTTCATAGTATCCGTGGTTCGAGTATTTTCACTGGTAACGAAGTGTACGTAATGAGGTCACGGTCAACACTGTCAGCTGTCGAGTGTCGGCCGGGTGAGCGGACTTATGGACTTAGCGGTGTAACGGTAAACAAATGGGGAGGCGTGGGAAAACGTGCGACAAGGCATCTTACCGAGCGACCTTACGAATGTGTGCGTATGTAAACTTGTAAGCGTTAGATATTTATGAATAAAAATCAGTTAAAATAATGCATAACCACGCATTTTAGATTTAAAAGATAAAAATGACAGAATGCTCGAGATTTTTTTTATTTGTCTTCACCATTTGCCTATATTACTTATTCTGAACCTTCTCTGCAAATTTGGCCGGCCGGATCAATATAATATCTAGATAATGTATATCATCATCATCATCAGCTTGTAGCTGTCCACTGCTGGGCAGTCTCTGTATAATGCCTAAAACTACCTGGAAATGTATGAAATAAAGTCAAAGTCAAATCATTTATTTCAATTAATCCATATAAATTCACTTTAGAAAATTACAACACACATGGATAGGAATTACAAATTTAAAAACTTTTTATTTATAAGTCACCAAGATCTAAAGTTTTGAAATACTAGTTTGAGCCATCCTGTTCTTCGTCTATATTTTCTTTATCTTGTCTTCTATTTAGACGTTCTTCTTCCAACTCTATCTCCTTTGCTTCTCCGTCACCGTATCTTTCGCACAGATTTTTTGGTGAATTTATTCATGAATAATGTGAACGTAAAATACACAACACCATCTATTTTCACTGCAACACATATTCACTAAAAGATCTCCATTCGTAATACTCTTTCCACATCACCAGAAAATGACGGATATCATACACGTTGTAGGAACTTTTTGAGTAGCCTATAGCATCTGGAGTCAGATTAGTCGTGTTGAAAAAGGAACTTATCCAAAATCCTTCTTGATCGAACGTCGTGGGTCACCAATTTATGGTTGTTGCTGGTGTTGTGTTTTAGTTCTTGGGTATTCAATAAAACTGCATTAATAGTGATGAACTATATATCGTTAATGTTACCATATAAAAGTAACAAAAATACAGGTTATTGCGCCGCAACAGAACAGCTTAAAAACTTAAAGTACCTATTTTACAAAATGTTACAAATTGCGCAGTTAGCGTCGTTAGCGTTCTTAGCCATAGGGCTGTGTCCAAAGAATAGGCACTTTGTGCGCTTTGGCAGCTTGGTGTTTCGCCACACTGCCAAACGCAACACCTCACGAAGAATAATAAGCTTAAATAAAGGAACATAAAAAGTACTGCTAAATATCTAAAATATCTCTAAATCTCACGTCTGCCAGATCACAAGATCTTACTTGACTAGATTAGATTAGTTAGAACAATCTAACTAATCTAGTCTCGGCTGGCGTAACTGAGATATTAGGCGTGGGTTGGATTATAGCAGTGGGAGTATAAGCGGTTGCTGCGGCCACGGAAATAGTAGCTTGTTTACCTTCATTATTTTCGATGTAAGCTGACTTTACACGGTCAATGCTTACAGTGACCTTTCTACCATTGACGTCTAAGGTCGACGTTTTATCTCTTCTCTGAAGAATTGCACGGTGACCCGTATATGCTGGTTGTGGAGGGCGCCTTACTGTGTCATCACGAAGGAAGATAGCTCGAACGCCTGGGTGACTTAGATTGTGCAATTTATTAAATACAGCACGACGAAAGGAATGTGTGAGAAATGGTCTTGGTCGGCCAGTTGAGGTGTCATATATGACTGTTACCGAGGTGCCAGGTATAGTGACTTTTTCTAGTTTCAGAAATGAATTCTTCTCATATTGTTTTAATTCTAAATCCACCTTTTGAGAAGTCGATAATGCGATATAGTTCCTTCGAGAGATATTGACTTGATCCGAGACATTGTGACTTCCACAATATTGTCAACTCTCTTAATATGTCGAACATCAGTCGAAAATTGACTTATGAAAGACAACTGATTTAGCTGTGTGGGAGGTAGAGATGGGTTGAGTGATAATTTTTCTGTATCAATGACTGCATAACAATGACAAAAAAATATCGATGACGGGAACAATGACAAAATCATCAATGATTTTTATTTGAGTATAAGATCACGGCACTTCAATTATGAGTAATGAGTAGAATACTGAAATAATCGCGGAACGGTTTAATGGCTTAGTAACTTTATCATTAGTTATTTAGTAGTAGGCATGGGTCGACTTTGTGAGTTAGCCCGCGAAATTTTTTCTTATTTTGCGACATTCATGGCAGTGTATATAGTTATTAATTTATAATCATGGAAATCATCAATACGTTTCCTGTATGTATTAAGTATTTCATGGCAATCTGGCGTTCTTGCAAGGAAATGCCTGGCGTAAAAACTTGGTCGCGTGAATACGCACTTTCACTACAAGTAATATTCCAATCTTAACTTCATGCTCTTTCCAGGCTTAAGACTGGCGAAGACTGGCAAAATAATACTAGTACCTAATAAAAATATATAATTTTGCTTTTCTTTGGCGCATTTAAAAGATTGGTATATTTACAATGATCAAATTGAGGTACTTACTTTACTTTTTGTTATTTTATATATCTACAAATATTTAGATTTTCTTGCTTTCTAACTTTTGAAATTCCTAGGCGATTGCGTCTTTCAGATACCATGGTACCAGTTCGTGAAAATACCCTTTCACAAGGCATTGATGTTGCCAGCACACAGCATTTAGTCAAAACTAATTTCGGTAAATATGTTCGTGGTTTTTCCACCATTGAAGTGGAGAAAAACATCCAACGTGTAGACGTTGGATTTTTTCTTAAAGTTGAAGCCATTTTTGAATATTTAGGTAAACAGAACCCAACACTAAACGTTCTAATATATACTTAAAATTTTGCACACTCTCGTACACAGCAAGGAGTTCGCGGTAAAACGCGGATCATTCTGACTGTTTAGCAGTAAATTTTTGCTAAAATAAGCGGGTGGATTCAATCGTTGCCTTCTCTTTTCTGTTGAAGAGATGCATTGAAGCATCTGTAAAAAGACCTAACTACGTTGCAATCCGGGTGCACTAAGACAGCTGCTTGGGACAGACTCCTTTTGCAGTCTTCAAAACTTTCCTCCAGCTTTGGTGTCGATGAAAATGGTTTGGCGCCTTTGCTGTTTGTGGAGGTCACGGCATCGATAAGCGGTGCTTGGTGTTTGGCTGCATCTGGAAGAAAACGTCGATAGTAGTTTATCATGCCCAAGAATCTTCCATTCCTTGCACTGTTTTAGGTGGTGGGTATTCCACTCTGGCACGGATTCTTTCTTCGGGTGGGCGTGTACCTGTCGCGTTGATCTTATAGCCTAAAAAGGTTACTTCTGCTGCACTGAAGATGCATTTGCTTGCGTTGATAACGACGCCGTATTCGTGCAGTCTTTGGAAAAATGTTCTTAAGTGCTGCTCATGTTGATCTCGGTCTCTTGAGTATACGAGTATATCATCAATATACGCAAAGCAGAAATCAAGTCCACGCACAACTTCGTCAATAAACCTTTGAAATGTCTGTCTAGCGTTCCGAAGTCCAAAGGTCATGTAGGGGAATTTAAATAAACCGAAGGGAGTGATTATAGCAGTTTTGCACACATCGGTAGTATTGATAGGTATCTGCTGATACACCTTTACGAGGTCGATAGTGCTAAAAATGGTGAATCCTGCTAAGTTTTGACAAAAATACCCTAAATGACGAACGCGATATCGATCTGGAATTGTCCTGGCATTAAGAGCACGGTAGTCACGCCATGTGGAATCCTTTTTCAGCGCTAAGTGTAATGGTGTCGCCATTACACTTAGCGCTGAAAAATGATGAGCTGCTGGATGGTGTTGCTGTTCTTACACGGACCATCTCTTCAAATTCTATTTTCGCAGCAAGAAGTTTTTGAGGCGCCAGGTGACGTGCGCGGGCAGTAACTGGTGGACCGTCAGTGGTATTGATATAGCGGATTGTAGAATGCTTCAGATTTCGAGGTGCTCCTGGAGGTCTACTTATGCTGGCAAATTCTGCTAAAACATTGGAAAAGGGCGAGTCAGAAAGCGAGACCATTTTAAGACTTGGTTGGTTAAGACTCGAAATAACTACGGAAGCAAACAGTCCGGTCTTTCCGTCTCGTAGTTTACCTTCTGAGCAGTCTGGCAATAAATGGTAATATGCCAGAAAGTCGGATCCGAGGATACCAGTAGCGACATCTACAATGATGAAACTCCACTTAAAATCTCTTCTTAGGCCTAAATCCAAACAGAGTTGCACTAGCCCATAAGTTTTTATAGTGGTGCCGTTTACTGCAATTAGCTTATAGGGTTGCGGCTGTTTAGGATCTTGCACATGTCGTCGAGGTATGCAACATAAGTCTGAACCTGTGTCAATCAGGAATCTACGCTGGGTGCAGCGTCTGTAACGAAAAGACGGCGACATTTTACGGAGAAAAGTATGCGCCGTATTTACTGATTGCTATTGGAGTTTCCCTGATTGGTATAGTTTGGGGCTTGCCAGGAACATGGCTGTATGCATCTGTGGGCTTTTGATGAGTAACGATTATGATACCAACAGAGCTGCTTGTCTCTAGTTCTGGACGTAAACGGCTTCTGCTACGGCTCTGGTGATGTTTATTTTTACCCGTTCATGCTGTGAGACTAGCAACGATGCGGGTTAATTCATCCACCTTATGGTGTAGCATCTTAATTTCATTTGATGCCGAAGTAGCAGAGAAAGATGTGCCTAGAGATTGATCAATGGCACTAACCTTGTATGCCGATGTCATTTGGGGATTGATTTCATGTCAGCTAAATACCCAAGATCTTGCAGAGAAGCTTATTTTTGAGCAACTAGAATGCCCTGCATTTGATGAGGTAGCCTGCTCATCCATATAGATTTCATCAATTGGTCCGCAAAGGATGAGCCTGCAATTGTTTTAAGATGACGAAGGATGGAAGATGGCTTCCTGTCGCCTAACTCCTCTTTTTATAACAATCTTCTAATCTTTTCATCATAGAACTCTGAAAATCGTGTAATTAGTGCATTTTTAATGTCGAATATGGTTGTCTTTGGTGGATCAGTTATGATGTCCTCCACTTCTACTGCCTACTTGGTATATTGCATAAAAGGATCTAGTGGTTTCTTGCGTAACACCATTTATATGTAACTGGGCCTCTAAACCAGCAAACCAAAGTGCGGGACGGTCAGGGATGAAAGGAGGAGCACGGATAGTTATTCTGTTTACTACAACATTTTCTTGGCTAGTAGATAAATTATCTATGTTATCGGTTGGGTTCTCCATAAATTTAATATTAATATTGATACCTTAATAAAATGTTACTTAAATGTTAAGTGCTAAAGACTTATAATTAAATAGAATACTTTATGTTCAAAAGTAATGTTATTACATTGAACTACAACGCAATCAACACTATACTTTAAAACGTACACAAAATAATGTTAAGACATCACAACGCAATATACGGCACACACAGGATACACTGGATACTATTAAACTTTAATTTTTAATTAAAGTTTAATAGTATCCTAATTACTTAACTTCTCAGGAAATAATAAAATTATATAGTAAATAACTTGTATTTAATTTGGTAAGGCAATATTATAATAAATTATACATGCATAATGTTTATTAAGCTATAAACATTATGCAACTAACTTAATTAATAAAAACGTACATCTAACTCCATCTGTATTATCGTAATTTTGTAAAAGTATACATTTGAAAAGCATGTTGTTATTATAGTAATAATAGAATTTTACGATATACAAAATAACATGTAACATTTTATATTTATAACGATTTATTTATTTTATTTTCTTCAGTGAATATTATTTTATTTATTTTATTAAAAAAGCTGCCAATCTAAATCTAAATCTAATCACAAATCTATTCAACGTACAAAATATAGAACCTTATACTGCATTCGTATGTAAAATATTAAAATATTATGTATTTAAATTATATTAAGTTACAATTTTGCCTCTTTGCTTCGTAAGTGTTATTCAGCATGTTGTGAAACTCTGTTATTGGCTAAGTGTATTAATATTATATATTTTTAAGCAAGTTTGTAAAAATATGCTGTTGAGTATCCTAATAAAAGAAAAAAAAAGGATTATACAGGTCCGTACGGATTAAGAATGGGATTAGAAATGGCGGCTCATCGAACCCGTAACGTCAACATGCACAGTACCTTTAGCGTAAACCCGATAATAACGGTATATCGTTATAGCGTTATATTATTTGATTAATTGGAAATTTTACAAAATAAAAATTATATAAGTAGGTACTAATTTTAAAATAACATTTATAACTAGTGACAGGTCAAACCAGACTACAGGACTAGTCAGGCAAAACCAGAGCGGTATCTATTAAAGTGGCGTTATTAGACTTAAGATATTCATTAAATACCACTTTTTTATCTTATCAATATTTATATATTAATTATATAATATTAAAGTTTTACACCATAACCTGGGGCATTCCTGACAGCACATAAACACATGCAGGTGCAGGATATGTTAAGGCACTATTTAATAAATTGTCAATCACCATTAAAATGCGTAAAACACACAACACCATCTATTTTCACTGCAACACATATTCATAAAAGATCTCCATTCGTAATACTCTTTCCACATCACCAGAAAATGACGGATATCATGCACGTTGTAGGAACTTTTTGAGTAACCTATAGCATCTGGAGTCAGATTCGTCGTGTTGAAAAAGGCACTTATCCAAAATCCTTCTTGATCGAACGTCGTGGGTCACCAATTTATGGTTGTTGCTGGTGTTGTGTTTTAGTTCTTGGGTATTCAATAAAACTGCATTAATAGTGATGAACTATATATCGTTAATGTTACCATATAAAAGTAACAAAAATACAGGTTATTGCGCCGCAACAGAACAGCTTAAAAACTTAAAGTACCTATTTTACAAAATGTTACAAATTGCGCAGTTATCGTCGTTAGCGTCCTTAGCCTTAGTGCTGGGTCCAAAGACTAATAGACACTTTTTTTTGGCAGCTTGCGTTTCGCCTCATCGTTTTCTAGACCTCTGGAAGCCATCCTGTCACGAAAATAGAAAGGTGGTCAATGTATGGCACTAGATGCACTTATTAACACAATGTACTAGAACGGGTACAAACACAAAACATCAATTATTTTCAAAAATTATTGAAAATTATGCAATGACTACAATATATGGTAATGGAAATACACTTAACTAGTCGATTCACCAAAAACACACAGTTTTTACAGTAAAAATATTTTTTGTCGATTTTCAAAACTTTGTAAACAAAACTATTTTACGAAACCGGGACAAGTTTGAATCTAAGTCGTTTTTTATCAAAAGTGCCATCTGTGAAATGTGAACTGTACTAAAAATTGAAGCGCGCTATGTTCCAGAGCGAGGACACTGTTTTATATCCGAAAAAGTCATTTGTTTTAGATTTTATAAGGAAAAATTTGGTATGTTCCAGTACTGCCCCACGGTGATAGAAAGGGTTAAGAAGAGAGTATTTTCGATAGTTTTTGTTACAGGTGTTCTATTTAAATTACTGTAATTTGAGTATAAATCCAATCCAATAGATGTAAAAAAATATTGAATGAGTTCGCTCCTATTTTAGGTTCATATAATATACTGGGTGTTTGTGAAACGCTCCCGAAAACGAAGACAGACTATAATAGTACTAACGATACCTTTGATGAAGGGTCAGAAAGAAAATCGATCCCGAGGAAAAAAAACATCATCTTTTCACATCGTTTTGAATATAGCCAAATGAAACTATAATTTCATAAAAAAATCATGAAAATACTTAAACACAAAACCAGCAATGGAATTTAAAATGAATAAATCAGCTGACAATAGGGTCAATATTCGCGCGGACGCCGAACTCTTTTATCTAGCTCGGTACGAAACAATGCATTAGGTATTACTGTTCACTCTACCCTTCCCTTTCACACACGTGCTGTCGCCGCCCGGCCGACTCGTGTCGCCTCGAGCTGTGCAATTTACACATGACATGCTGCACCGAAATTTACCTACTAAGATTTGCTGGCGACATAAGAATTAGAGGCGGCAATCACAATAAAACTTGCAAGTAATTTTTAATAGTTTTGACGTACCTCTTTTTAAATTCAAAGTATTGGACGGATTAGAAACGGAAAGTCAATTAAAATAAAGTAAAAGACAAGCACAGTGGTAAAATAGTAGGTTAAGTAGATAAGCCATTTAGGCAAGTGTTGTAAATTATAAGGTATTAGTACGATCGCCGCGCGAATTCGGCGTCCGCGCGAATATTGACCCTATTGTCAGCTGATTTATTCATTTTAAATTACACTGCTGGTTTTATGTTTAAGTATTTTCATTTTTTTTTATGAAATTATCGTTTCATTTAGCTGTACTAACATGAAGGAGCGTGAATAAAGCTCTAATAAAACGATGTGAAAAGATGATTTTTTTTCCTCGGGATCGATTTTCCTTCTGACCCATCATCAAAGTTATCCGTTAGAACCATGGACGTATAAAAAAAGGCGGACAGAATTTTGTTAAGAAAGAACTGATGCACTGCAATGGCGGCGGTGCAAGTATGGTTGCGTGCAATAAAGGGTTGTCATGTGAAACAAAATTTCTCCATATTTTTTTATAAAACAATTATCAAAATATAACAATTTTGACACGATACAAATTATTATAACGTACCTAATATAAATAACATAAATTACGTATAAACATTCTATGAATTTAGATTTTGATTGAAATCGAATAATTCTATTTAACAACAAAATTTGTATTCCTGTTCACTTCACCGAGTTCTATGGTAACTCCTTTACTGTTCAGGCTACACGTCTTTTTGGAACTTCTTGCCCGATGACATCGAAAAGCTCCCAATAAGTATGCTTTTAAAAAGTTGGTACGTAATCACCTATTAAAGACTACGCTTCTTACATGAATCATTCATCTCATATACAGGGTTATTTTTCAAAGAGTAGCCAAATTTTAAACTTAAGTTCAAAAATATAAATAATGATATACCGTTCTTGCAGTTTTAGAAAATACGATTAAATAAGGCTTCTACTTTTATTTGAAATTATCCTAAATCGAATGTGATATATGGGCCACAACGTTTTTGCTTACCGATTGACCCTTACGAATGTGTGCGTGCGCAGTAAAAGACTTTTTTTTATAAATTTTTCTTCACCATTTGCCTATATTGCTTATTCTGAACCTTCTCTGCGAATTTGGCCGGTTATTGCAAAATAACCTTGTATATTGCTAAACAGATGTATATATTCATTGTTATTTGTATATTCTAATTATACGAGTATATGTATATAAATATGTACATATTTGTTTATAAGTATATATATATTTATTAGTAAAATGTATATATTACGTAGTTAATTATCATTTTTATTTTGTTTTTTATTCGATATTGCTGCACCTACGTCAATTTCTCACCACTTCCTGGGTTGACTGGTAGAGAATGCCTCAAGGCATTAAGTCCGCACTTTGTATCAGTTTGTTTTAAGCAATGTAATAAAGAATAATTAAATAAATGAATAAAATATTTCGATCGCTTGGATATTAATAAAAACGTATTGATTTAAATTAATTTTATTACAAACATATCTTACAAAATTTAAATAATGTAATTGGAAAGAAACATATTATAAATAAGTAACTAACCATATGTAATCGAATCTTAGGGAACTTTTGTAAGGGAACCGAAATATGATTTTACGTATGAACGTTAATAAAATATAAGACGTGATTGTGATAATTAATTACGGTATCTTAAAACTAAAGCTCTTACAATTTATATGAAATTACCGAAGAAAATGACGAGCTAGATTATTTTTACCTTTGGTAGGGAACCCAAAAATTATTAGAATAGAATAGAAAGGAATCATTTTTATTCAATACAGATTACAAGAGTATTTATTGAAAAAACGCAAGCAAGAAACCCAGCGAAACTTTTTTTTTAAATTAACTAATTTTAAACATATTAATTTATACAATTAGTATGAAAACATTTAGAAACAGCATGGTAGCGATCACCTCATTTCCAGGGGTTATTATCAATCGTGTACTCTTTAGTAGTATAAAACAATTTTTACTTAGTAAATATTTAAAACTGTTTGATAGATAAGGCCTGCATATTTTCTGTGACTTTGTTGTAAAAGCGTATACATTGCCTTATTTGCCTTAGTATACGCTTTAAGAATGTCGTGTGCTCGTTCCTAGTATTTACAGAATGAAAATACCAATAACAAGTACAAGCGCAACATAGTGGACTATGGCCAAAAATATATATAGAATAGAATAGAATAATTTTTATTCAATATAGATTGTTACATAATACTTATTGAAAGTAATTTTTTTTATTTACTACTAGTTCGGAAAATACGTTTTGTCCTGGGAAGAACCAGCAAGAAACCCAGCGGGACGTTTTTTTTAAACATATTTCACTACAATAATTTTGTTCGTACAATTTTTTTTATCATAAACCTCGGAAGCTATATTAGAATATTTAATGCAAAAACCGCATTATAATCGCTACAAAAGTTTTTTAGTAAAATGGTAACAAAAAAGTGGACAAAAACAACCTGTTAGGGCAAACACATGTACATACCGTATCCGTTCCGACGTGGGTAAAAATAACAATTTCCCAAATTTCGGGTAATTTTCCCCAAATATAATTAAGAACACTGATCACGTGACGCATGTTTTGTGTTCCAAAAATAGCAATTTAATTTATGACAAAAAATTCTCAAATAAGTGATTATAATTACTGACTTTTCCATAAAAGTGATTCCTTGATGATTTTTCATAAAACCACTATGATTTTTGCAAGATTTAACGACGCAAGACGGATATTTTTATTTTTGTTTTTTACTTACGACAACTACTTCTCGCGGACGACGTTTGTTGCGTAATGGCGGGCCCTAGACTTATTATTAGTGTGAATGTGTGCGTGACCCCTTGTACACGTACAAGCGAGCTGACTTATTTTGGGTGCTTTGTTGGGTTGTATAGCGAGATTCAGTCCGCCTTTTTTATGCGTCCATGGTTAGTACTATTGTTTGTCTTCGTTTTCGGGAGCGTTTCACAACAACCTGTATGTTTATCTGGTATTTTGAGTTGCACATTTCTATATTTTCGTGTATTTTTGTTTGTCTCGTTATCTATGATCTGCCACATAGTTTTAGTTTTATTTTGAGAATTTTCTTATTTATATTTATTACATAATTTTTTGGATATATTGATGTTTTTTTTTAAATATTTTAAAATAGTTTTTGTAGTGATAGTTATAATTTTCATTTTTGGTTTTACAAACCAAACCACGGCACGATGTTTTTAATCCTACTGTTAAATAATTTTTCTGTGAATTGTTTATTTTTAATAGATAGTATTTTTGGTATACATTTATTCATAGCTCTTTGTAAGATTTAACTATGCTATAATTTTCATTTATATTTTTATTAGGTTTGAGCATGTCATTCCAATTTATATAAGAAATTTCATTTTTGAATTTAGTTATATTTAAATCATTGTATACTTGTATATATATTCATATATATAATAAAATTTGCTTTAAGTTTTGTGTTGGAGAGGGTATAGAAATTAATAAACTGCAGTGATCTGAAAGACCAAATTAATGAACAGCTATTTTCATATCCTTTAATTTAAAGTTAATAAATAGTAAATCAATGCATGTGGAGCTGTTTGGTCTAATTCTGGTAGGTTGTTTAGTCTTTGGTGGAAGTTATAGGTGCGAGAACATTAAATTAGAGAGCCTATTTTTTCGCTATTATTTGTTAGGCAGTCTATGTTAAAGTCACTGCCTATGATAATATTCTTAGAATAATTTTTTTTGAGATAAGATTCAAGAGTTTTTCTAGACATGAATAGAATACTTCGCTTTCCCTTTTGCGATTAGGCCAGTAGAGGTTAATAATTAACAGGTTTATTTTAGGGATTTCAGTGGCTTATATTTCAAAAATCATTTCGGTGGACGACGAGGATATATCTATTTATTTATAATATTGTAATATATTTTTAATTAGTATCCATACACCATCACTGTCATGCTCCTCCCGGCAGAAAGATAAGCTTACGTATTCCGTATCCTTCTATTTTCAAAAAATGTTTCTTTTGTTTATTTAACCAAGACTGTCACATATAACATGGAAATTACATTTATCCTCTATAAGTGCCTTAAGAAGGTGGGTTTTATTACAAATACTTTGCTTATTTTGAAACATTATATTAAAATCAGTCCCGAAAAGTAGAGTTACTTGTTATACTGCCTTTTCTTGCTCCTACTCCATCGTTGGTTGCAACATGATTTGTGTTTTTTGGTCTAGATGGAGATGGGATAGGTGAAGTTCGGTGATTTATTGGTGGCTTCTAGACTTTTGTTTTAACTTTGCCTTCTTTTGTCTGCGCGTACGTATTGGTTGTGATAAATCGGTTGCTTCTTTTCCATATAATTGCGTATTTATTATAATTGCGTGGTGTCCATGTTGTCGCACTACATATAAGGCATGTTTTAACTTTTTTCTTTCTTGCAAAGCTTGTGGACTTAAATAGTCTGTGAGTCACAGAGTATTTAGTTATTATTCACAGTCTGTGACACTGAACTTTTGAACTTTTTTTATTTTCAGCTTGGAGAGTAAGGCATTTTTGTTCTAATTGCTCTATTTTGTAGTTTAAATTCTGTATGCCTTATTTAAATTGTGTTTGGACAAATAAATTTTTTTTGAAACTTTGTTTAAAATCGGCTTTAATTTCAGACAGCATTTTCTATTTCTTTTTGAAAGGAAGTTTATATTGCTTTTAATATGTATTGGATGTTTTCTTGCAATATAGATGTATTTTTTTAAGGTGATTTGTTAATCATCTTTATTAAAACATATAATCACATCTTTTCCAATTTAAGATTTTGAAGTTTCAAGTGCTACAGTATTTCCTTGGAGCGATATTATAAAGTCTTCGTCACTAACTGTCGAGTTTTCTTCAGCGAAACGTGATACCTTTTTTCTTTTCGTGATGTTTGGATCTATTGTTAAATTTATATTTTCAGGATGATATTGAGTTCGAATAAGCGTATTACTGTTGTCTGCTTTTGGTTAATTTGATCGGCAAAATTGGCATTTCCACAACAGTGTGTGGTCTTTTGTCATGATATTATAAAAACGTTTCTCAGGTTTGTTAGCACATTCGAGATCATAATTATGGTACAAATTATGATCTCGAAATTAAAGGAATTTAGTAACGATTTTTAGAAATCCCACAGCTATTCGACATTAGATGGAGCTACGTAGTTTACGAGTTTGCCGACGTTGGATAATAGGGATCCCCGATCCGAATCAATTTGCTACAGATTTTTTTCTTTATTTATTTAGGGGTTTTTATTTGTGAACATGTCAATCCAATTATAACTAACTTAAAACCTATACATTTACCATTAATTTGCACATACTCAATGCAATATTCAAGGTGGGTCATGTAGAATGCCTTGCGCAATACCCATATTGTACACATTTATCTTGTATGTCCTTATAAATAATTACCTTTCCACTCGGTTCCGCTCACATTCCATTAAAAATGATGTAAGTCTTCTATTACACCATAAGTTTCACAATAAGTTGAATCGGTTCTTTTGATCAGAATAGAAATATTTTTTGATGGAATGTGACCTGTTCTTATTCTAAATATTAGTTTAATATTTCTATTTAATTTTGTATCTATAAACCAAGGTATTCAGGGAGGTACACTCTGTATCGTTTTGTACCAAATACCTTTCGCTTTAGAGCGTTAATTGAAAAACAAAATCCATTCGATATAACATGAATTTTTGAATTTTGGCAGTACGTCTGAGTAGCAAGAGTATATTATCTATCTGCCACCTGGTTACTCAATAGACCAATGTGTGCTGGAATCCATTGCAATCTTGCACAGATGTCGCGTCGACTAAACTGATATATTTGGGAAATTGTAGTATAGGCTATCGAAACATATCTGATTCCAGAGGATGGATTCCAGCGGATGGAGCCAAATATTGGATAGCAGTTTTGCTGTCCGAGTATATAATAATTTTGTTCCAGTAACAGCTTGCGGCATACCTTAGGCCTTCGAATATTGCAATGAGTTCAAGCGTCATAAAACAAACGTCATTTGTAACTTTATAAGTTCTAGAAACCGCTCGAGATGGGTCGGAAAACGCTGCTCCTTGCAACTTAGCACTCTTTGATCCATCTTTGTAGATTTTATGTCAATCGTGATATTTATTTTCAAGTTATGCAATAACATTCACATTAAGATAATTTTTTTCATAGAATTTCTTGGATTGTGTAACAGACTATATTCTAATACTTAATAAGTACCATATTTTCAATACAAATGCGGGACAACTAAGTGCTAAACAAAAATGATTGGAGACAAGCGGTAAAATTAAAAAATTTGTACAACCGACTTCAATATAAATTATTAAGGATAACTCAAAAACTGTTGATCAGACCTTGATCAAATTGATATGGGGTCACTGGGATGAATACCCTTTGAAACAAAAAAAGAATTTTCCAAATCGGTTCAGGCGTCTTCGAGTAATCGGTGAACATACATAAAAAAAAGAGTCCGTCGAATTAAGAACCTCTTCCTTTTTGAAGTCGTTTGAAAAGGAGATGAATGTATCTTCATAATTTTAGTCTTATTATTAGATTTAATTAATAGTGGGATTTTCTTGCGTTGTCAAAATCTTGTATCACAGAGAGTGCTAAGCTATTTCAACAAATCAATTCAAATTGTAAGAGCTGGCTTTTAAAACATATGTATAAGCTAGATATAATCTTCTAATATACAGTGGAGGTACGCTAAGTTCGCTTTCCATTACATCTATTGGAGAACTTTTGATAACACTCTTAACACGTTATTTTGTAGGTATTTAAAATTAGCGAAATTATCAAATAAACTACCGTAATCGATTCTACTTCTTATTAACTAAATGTACAACTGAAGAATATGTTTAGGATGAACTCCAACGATGACCCAGACAATACCAATAGTAGATTTGAAAACTTATTAAATTTTTCTGTGATCTCATTAATGTGTTTGTTCTAGAGTAGGTTGCTAGCGAAGTGAAAAAAAAACTGCCCTCATACTCAAATCTCGTGACACATGTTCGCGAATTTGCAAGTATTTGCATATTTGAAGCTAAGGTTTGGTCGGCAAAGGTCGATCAAAATTATATAATTGACCCTAGCCATATCATATTGCATATATTTTATTTTGAACTTCGATTGTACTTATATTTTATAATCTGTATAGGGTTACTGGGAACTCGACAACTTCCCGGCAGGGCGTGATACTATATATAGCTGGAAAGCTGAATAAATGGGCATGTTTTTTAAAATTTTTATATATCATGTCATAGTAATTTTTTGAAGTTCGTAACATTTTATGATACATAAAATGTAAAAAAAAAGAAAAAACTAACAATTTATTAAGACCCATAATTTTTTATTGTGAATACTTTTTATACTTTTTATGATTGTTTTCGCTTGGTTGAAGCTTCAAGAAAATAAATAAACTTAAAAGAAAGCATACAAAAAAGATTTTATTTTTATTTAGAATTTAATACGAAATTCTGGGTGATTATTAAATCTTTAAAATCCGTATATCTCAAGACCTGTTCATTTTCGGCCATACATGTAGGAGGTCAAATTTGTAGCATTTTGACTCCCCTATCACGCCCTGCCAGGAAGTTGTCGAGTTCCCAGTAACGCTGTATATTGTTTAGAGAACTGTTTTGAAAGTAAAGAAATAAGGGCTTTAAGAATGTTCTGTAATTAACTCGTTTCTTTGTTCTAGATAATGCTTGAGGTCTGTATAGATAGTTTGCAATCTGCAATCAATGCAATCCATGGTGGTGCTGATGAGTTGGAAGTATGTAGCTCATTATCAGAAGGCGGTTTAACTCCTTCGCCTGGGCTTGTCATGGAAATACAAAAAATGGTTTGTGTAATTTTTTTGCTGTTGTAACAAAATTACATTAACAAAAGACATTCATTTTGAAGTGATTTTTTGTTACAGATTGACAATATTGCTTGCAAAAAGGTAATACATAAAACTTGTTCCCAGTGCAGCTGCCAAAGTTTATTGAAGGTATCGAATTTCCTATTTTTTTTTATAGAATAAGGGTGACAATTGGTGGTCATTCTGAGGATTTATTTACAACCCATATTTTTCTTTATAACATAGTTATAATCATTCTTATTGCTTACAGAAACCTAAAGTGAATGTGATGATAAGATGCCGGATGGGTTCAGATTTTTGCTATACGGAAGAAGAAATGGATACTATGCTATCAGACATAGAATTTTACAAAACTTTGCATGTTGATAAATTTGTTTTTGGAGCATTAACAGCAGATCAAGAGATTGATGAACAAAACTGTGTTAAGGTTTTAAATGCGGCACATCCCATACCCGTTACATTCCACAGAGCATTTGATATATGCAAAGATCCTCATAGTGCTCTTAAAAAAATCGTTAACCTTGGTTTTAAAAGATTATTAACGAGTGGTCAAAAATCTTCGGCGGGTGATATGAATGCAATTGAATTATTACGTAATTTAATTACTATTTATGGCGATAAAATTGAAATTATGCCAGGTGCAGGTGTAAATGCTGATAATGCTAAAGAATTTGTAAATATAGGCTGTAAAATTATTCACAGTTCTTGTAAACGCATTAAGCAGTTGCCATCGGTTGAAAATCATTTAACTATGGGCACCACTTCTAGTGAGTACATATATATTACCGATGTCAATATTGTGCAAACACTTAAATGGGTTTTGTCATATTTATGATCTGAATTAGATAAGTATATTTTTGTACAAAGTTACGTTATTTGTAAGACGTAGACAGTATTTGAATTTTTGTAATAAAGTCGTCTGGCAACTTTACCAATGGAAGTTAAGTTTGGCATCAGGGATGTACAGGTACAAAATTACGATTAACACTGACAACGTAACGTTTTTCGAGATAATATGCCTTTCTTTGGATGAAAATTTAATAACTAGATAACAGCATTGTTTTCGATAAGGCAATATAAAAGTTAATTTTGGCATTTTATTTTAACGCGAAATTGTGCCGGCGACTTTACCTCTTTGTTCAGTGCTCCAGAATTTTGTTGATTTTGAATAAAACTATGTTTACGGATTTTATCGCGTTTAACTTATTTATTTTAATTCCCGACGTTTTGGGTGCTTTACAGCAACCCATGATCACGCGGGGGACTGAGATGTTTGACGTCCCGATGTCATAGTTAGCCCGGCTACCTTCAGTTTTTGAATATTAATTTTTGGTTCGATCTACGCAGAATGAGCTTACAATATCTTGAAGTCTTGCTGTGGTATGCTTGGGTTTGGATTTAGTTTTGTTAATCATAGGATTCCAAGCAGATGGCAGCACCCATACATCTTCTCTATTGAAATTAGGATGTTTCTTAATTTCAATAGCCTCGCATATCATCCTTTGTAAGAATCGGTGTTCTTTTGCGAGGATTTGTGGTCTATCAAATCTGATGTAATGGCGGGGACGATCTTGAACATGTTCACAGACTGCAGACTTCCCAGAGCGTGGGTATCTTACGTCAGCTATATGTTCTTTCACGCGGGCATCTTGTAGAGGGATATTACACTTGACGGATGGTAAAAATTGACTAATCTTCTTCGGCGGCTTGAAGTATGTTTTAATGGAAGCTCGCTTCAAAATATAGCCAACCTTGTCTGTGACTCCTCTGACATAGAATAGTACAGCAGGCACACGCTCGACTGTGGTCGGCTTCACTCGGTCACTGTGACGTAGGCGCGGGACCCGAAGCTTGTTGTCTTGCAATACTTGCTCGACGTGCTGAAGCTCGGCGGCCAGATGTTTTCTGTCACAGATCCCTCGTGCTCTCTGAAACAAAGATTTTCCCACGGTAGCTAACTGTGATGGATGATGGTGAGATTCACCATTTAAATATCAGTTGGTATGGGTCTTTTTCCTATACACAGTGTGACCAATAGTGTTATCAGGATTTTGGATGACTAAAACATCTAGGAAAGCTAAAGAATTGTTTGCCTCTAACTCCATTGTGAATTGTATTTTAGAGTTTATGGAATTAAGATGGTCTAAAAATGCAGTTACTTTGTCAGATGATAAAATTGTGAAAGTGTCGTCTACGTACCGCTTGAAGAAACTTGGATTTACAGGAGCAGTAAGAAGGGCTTTCTCCTCAAAGTCCTCCATGAATATGTCGGCGACTATGGGAGATACAGGTGAGCCCATCACCACACCATCTACTTGCTTGTAGAACTCCTCCTTCCACAATAGATAGCCAGACGTGAGGCAGTGTTTAAGTAATACTGCATATTCTGTAGGCATATTGTTTTTTTCTAGTTTCCTGGTTACAATTGAGATGCAGTATTCAATAGATTAGCATGTAAATAGTGATTGAACATCAACACTGACCTTTCATTGTCAGCGAGAATTAGGTCTTTTATCTCTCTAATAAAATGGTACGAATCCTTTGTGTGTGCTCTGGTTTGTCCTCTCAACTATGACATCGGGACGTCAAACATCTCAGTCCCCCGTGACCATGGGTTGCTGTAAAGCACCCAAAACGTCGGGAATTAAAATAAGTAAATTAAACGCGATAAAATCCGTAAACATAGTTTTACGTGGTCTTAATATTTATCTATAAAACTGACTTGGCAAAGTAACCATACTAGTAATGCCACGATGTGATGGTTACTTTGCCATGTTTTGCTACAACCAAGGGTTGTCACTTTCAATGTATATTCTTAACCAATTACAGCGATTCAAAGAAAGGATTCTATACTTGACTTTCTATGCATATATGTTTGTATAGATGATTCAACGTAGAAGCCTATTAGACCGACTTTACCTAATGGGTTGTCAATCGATTCATCTTTATCAAAAGTGAAGGAAAAGGAAAGAGAAATCTATATTGTTTTTACTGCGTTATACCCGACATTAATTATATTATTAGTACTCAGTGTATTTCATATTTTCATATTAGGTACAGGCCTCCTCTCATTTCTGAGAGGGTTTTAGGGCAAGGAAATGTCCGCCGCGCTGCCTCAATGCGTGTTGGCGAACTTAGAGTCCTCGAAATTTTTTTTTTCTTATTTCTCAGACATGCAGGTTTCCTCACGATGTTTTCCTTCACCGCCGAGCTCGTGGTAAATTAGTACTTATTAAAATTGCAATTAACAATTTCATTGGTGCCGGCGGGGATCGAACCTGGGATGCTCGCGTACTGTGAAACTTACCTACAGCCAGCGCTAACCATCTGAGCTACCTATATATAGCTCAAAGAGCAACTTATTGTGTTGATATTAATTTGCACCCAAAGGAGTTTCATTTAATGATTATGAATGTTTTGCAATTGTGGGAAAACAATATTTAGGTTGATTACAATTATTATTTCACCTGATCGTAATAAAATGATAATGATGACTAATAAAAAACGAATACTTTTTAAAAATGATTGTGACAAGCTTTATTTTTGATCTTTAATTACTATAGTTAATTTACGCTTATTATTGCATCAATTTAATTTTGTGATTTTAGACGAGAGTATTTTTGTTAGATATATTTGATATATATTTGAGATTTGAGAGATATATTTTATTGACTAATTTAAATTTAAAAAAAAATTGTGTGTGTAATAAAAAACACAACACATGTACGAAGTGAAACTTCTTTACGACGTATCATTATATTTTACATAAGTAGGTTAAATAAGGCTTTACGCAAAAAAAACGTTAGTTACAAGAAAACGTGCCTTTTTTAATACCGTACTATCTAATTAATCTATAATCGATAAGCAAGTTTCACTTCAAAAATTAAGTAAAGTACGTAATCAAGGATTTATGACAACCTCAGACACATATTATCATCAGGTCCTTACATATCAAATTAGCGTTTTGTCGTACTGACCACTTTGATCTGAAATATCTCTCTGAAAGATCTGAAAGATCTCTCTTTGGTTAAGAATTCCATATTCAAATTTATAAATTCATTTAGCTGGTACATTTGAGTTTTGAAAACATTCATTCATTTGTTTTTTCCTCATTATTTTATTCTTTGGCGTCGCTTATTACCGCACAATGGAAAACATGAAATATCGGTATATTTACGAGTACGAGTTCTACCGTGGCACCAGTGCTGCAGAAACAGCTCGAAGGATTAATGATGTGTATGGCGCTGGTGTCGCAAAAGAAAGCATGGTACGTTTTTGGTTTCAACGTTTTCGTTCTGGAAATTTCGACCTTCAGAACCAACCCTGTGGACGGCCGGAGACCAAAGTGGAAAATGAAGAATTAAAGGCTATTGTGGAAGCGGATCCATCACAAAGCAATTCAGAGATGCAGGCTTCGGGGTAAGTGATAAAACTGTATTAATCCACTTGAAGCAAATCGGCAAAGTAAAAAAACTTGAACGATGGGTACCTCATGAATTGAGTGAATCGAACTTGCAAACACGCGTCGACTGCTGTGTTACTTTGCTCAACCGACACAATAATGAAGGGATTTTAAATCGAATCATTACTTGTGATGAAAAATGGATACTGTACGATAATCGGAAGCGCTCGTCGCAATGGCTGAACCCTGGAGACCCAGCCAAATCCTGCCCTAAACGAAAATTGACTCAGAAAAAGTTAATTGTGAGTGTTTGGTGGACTAGCGCCGTTGTCGTTCACTACAGCTTTCTAAAATCTGGCTAAACGATTACGGCAGATATCTATTGTCAGCAACTGCAAACCATGAAGGAAGAACTAGCTGCTAAACAACCGAGATTGGTCAATCGCTCTAGGCCACTGCTGCTTCACGACAACGCAAGACCACACACTGCACAACAAACAACCACTAAGTTAGATGAGCTACAATTGGAATGTCTGCGACATCCACCGTACTCCCCGGACCTTGCTCCAACAGATTACCATTTTTTCGGGAATTTGGACAACTTCTTACAAGGAAAAAAATTCAACTCCAATGCGGCAGTCCAATCCGCCTTCAAAGAGTTTATTGATTCTCGCCCCCATGGTTTTTTTAGTAAAGGGATCAATGAACTACCTATGAGATGGCAAAAGTGCATAGATAACAACGGTGCATACTTTGATTAATTAAATATATTTTACAAAAAAAAATTGACTTTATATTCCTCCCATACAAAACGCCAATTTCATATGTAAGGACCTAATATTTTCAAGTTTGTATGAAAAATTGAAAAATGGGTGAGCAACTTTGCCATAAGCGTAAATTTTGTTACTTGTAACATAATTAAAGGGGCAAATTATAGCTCTGAGTGTTGTGTATTGTAGTATGTGGTAAACTTACCTTCGCCCTTGAAGTCAAATCCTATTATTTTCATTAAAAACCCCGAGGGCAAAATTGCCACAAAGTAAGGTTAACTTTGCCATTTTCTATTTTCGAGTATGTTGTCTATTTAATGTTAGTTTTTTTTAAATCTCTAATACATACCAAATCTATGAAGAATATAATGTCATACTTAACACTGACGCCCAGTCTCTGAGAGTACTTTTTATGTTGGAAAATTTGTCCTAATTGTTAAAGCTGTAAATTGAAAGCTGTCTTCGATAAAATACATCATTTGCTGTGATATTTGGGACTGGTATATTTTTTACATAGTCAATTGTTATACCCTCATAGCTTATATCTTTCTTGGCTTCATTTTTCGCTTGTCTTTTCCTATTATAAAATGTTGCAGCTTTTAAATTATGTATTTTTTTCCTGAAATATAATTCTTTTTGTTTTATAAGTACCTATTTTCTTTATTTCTTCTTTTGACTCTTCATAGGTTTGTGCACTCAGACACTTCTTTTCAACTAAAAATTTGTCACACAGGCTACAGTTTGGCACTGTTTTTTTATGGTCTTGTTGTGTGGTTTCCTCGACCACCATTTTTAACCCTATACTTGGCAAGAAAAAATATTTTAGAAATATTGAAATAAATAATCTTAAATATGTTCTTGGGTGGTTATTGAAGGGATAAAAAAAAATATAATGTAAGTAATTCAACATTTACTGAGCGTATCCATTGCCAGGCCCTTAACAATCAACGCTATAAAATCTACGTATCTAATTTCCTACACTGCCAGTCTTTGAGTGAAGTTAATAAATGAGTTTTAAATATAATTGTAACAAAACTAAACCTTAAATGTCAACATTCTCAGTGAAATAACAAAAAAATAAAACATAATTATTTTGTACTTCTATATACATGTAAAAATTAACATAAAAAAACAGCCTTTGTATCTTATAAATCTAAATTATTGGTAAATTGAGATCAATCATAAAAATCAGCCTTACAATTAAAAATAAAATATAAATAAAGTATTATTTTTAGTATGGTATTCTATGAAACAATTACGTTCCGGCAATAAGCACAACCTCAATTTACATTTTTGACAAAAAAAATAGTCAGCCCTTTTGTGCAATACATACATACATACCTCTGCTGTTTATTATAGTTGGATAATGAGCAACTTGATCATACCGTACAGCATCTGGCGGTCTTTCAGCTGCTGGCTTCTGTATAGTCTTGGTTGATTTCATGCCAGGCCTGCTGATATCGCTCATATCAGTTCTTTCATACCTCCGTAGGCTTTCAAAAATTTCCATTCTAAAGTTTTTTAGTGATTTTCGTTTTTTGGTGTCCATTCTGGCTTTTCTATCACGCCGATATAGAAGCCAGGAATTGTTTATACAGATGTCGAGCATTTGAGAAAATATTGGTAAATACCAACGATGGCCTCGGAATGGTGTACGATATAGAGCGACCAACATGTCGGCGAGATCAACACCGCCCATGTTAGTGTTATATTCTTTTATTAAATTGGGGCAAGTCACTGGCACTTTTCTACCTTCTTTCTTGTAACGAACCACAATCTGGGTAGGATACGCATCCACAAAAGTACTTGCAGCAGTAACACGTTTGTTGTCGAACCATTTGACAACAGCAATCTTGTTTTTATTGCATACGACTTGTGCATGAGATCCTCTACCCTTTTTTTTAGATTTTTATCCGTGGGTAGTTTATTCTCCGCTCCTCGGAGCTTGTTTGCTCGGATTGTACCCATTGCATAAATGCCGCGTTCATTGCGCAAATATTGTAACAGCTCAATAGATGTGAAAAAGTTATCGAAACACAGGATTTTGCAAGCAGGTTGTCGAATAGATTTTGCCAAAGCTAAAACTACTTTTGACCCTAGGCCCATACTATTTTCTTCATCCGTGAAAGAGTGAAATCTGAACGTGTCATCGCTTCCATAGATCAGGAAGTCGTAAACTATTCCAGAGACACCAGCGCGAACAAATATTTCATAACCCCATTTTTTCGGTTTATTTTTTATATATTGTTTTCGGCTGCCCGCTCTTGTTCCTTTATGTGGAACCATCATTTCGTCTATGCTGAAACGTGTCTCTTCTTCTACTTGTAAACAATTCTCACTTATTTTTTGAAGGACTGGCTTTACTTTATAATACCTATCACCATCGTCTTTCAAGTTGCCATTAAAATGCAAATAACGCCTCAGTAATTGGAACTTCTTGAGGGTCATTATATCAGCTACTTTGTCGCATCGCGTAAGTTTAGCCCAATAATCTGTATAAGCTGGCAATTTATTGACACTCATATATACAAGAATTGCCAGAAAATCTTTGATATCGTCTTCTGTAATATTTATTGAATTGCCCTTTAATTGTGTGCTATATAAATTTGTTTGTTGCACTATAAGAGAAATGATGTCATCAGAAAAGAACAGCCTAAAGTATTCAATTGGACTTTTCTCTTCACGTGACTCAAACGCGATATCATCCACTTCTGCACAACCAGTAAACTTGAAGCGACCCCGATTAGGTTCTAACCTTTTTGGTGGTTGTAGCACGAACGGGTCGGCTCGACCGGGGAAGGACCACGCTCTCACAGAATAATAGCGTAAAATAGCAGCTTAATGATGCTGTGTTTCGTATGGTGAGTTTAGAAAACCGGAGACCCTTTTTACTGGAAAAAAGGCATTCTATCTTAGTCCTCACGGCTGACAACGCATCTGCATTTTAATTCGCAAACGAAGATAGATGTAGATGTCTATGGGCCACAGCAACCACTTACCATCAGGTGGACTTTGTGCTCGTTTGACACCTTATTCTATAAAAAAACGAAAAAAATTGATGTTTTTGTTTTCAAAAAAATAGTAAATTAGATCAAATGAAATAATTCCGGACAAAAGAAAAAAATAAAACTTACCGTGAATCAGATTCCGTTTTTTCGTTTAATGTCACTGATTGCAATTTGTTATTATGCTTATTCTTTAAATGATATTGTTGTCTTTTTTATATTGTACTCAATTGGACAATATTTACATCTAGCAATACCACATATAATTAGTGTAAAGTGATTCCATAGTGATGAGATGTTTAAATATTTAATTGAATCTTTAAATTGTAGTTTTTAAATGGATGAATTATAAAATTTTTGTAAAATATGAAAATGTAAATTCTACAAGAAAAATATCACAGCGCATAAAAAAACATACAGGCAACAAAACTAACTAATTTACGAATAAACGTCGACATTGGAAAATTAAAAAGCGCGAAAATTATAATAAGATTTATATATAGGGTGGTCCAAAAGGTGACGTCCAAAAATTTTTTTTGGAATGCTGACCTTTCGGGCTACATGAAAATACCCCATGTATGTTCCGCGATTTTTCTTAGTTTACGAGATATGATTTTTTTTGTATTATTTTTAAAAATGTCGACTTAGCGATTCAAAAATTTTTTTTCTTGAAAATTTTGCTCTCTTTTCTACTTTTTTTATTCTTAGCGTAGTCTTAATGAGTTGGACTCTTTGACATAAAAAAATAAGCTGCCTACCATTAATACAAATTGCAAAAGTTTTAATCGAAAACAAATTATGCAGATATGATTGAATCAAAGTTCAATTTTGAAATTTAAACTAAAAATTAAATAATGAGTTCCATGACTTTAAAGTAATTTTAAAAACTTTGCAAGACCCTAAGCTTTAATTATAATCTAAAAAAAGTGGTGGTCAATGGGCCTTGTTTAGCCGTAATCAGCTTCTAATTGCACAGAGGCGAAAATTTTCAACATTATTATTTAAACACCCTATTTCTAAAAATAATTAGGTTCGCCATATAATCTAATCAAATGAAATAAAATAAAATGAAATGTAAACTGGTTAGGATAGTACCACTTCAGTAAGTAGCACAGATGGGTCACAAAACAACGAATTTCAATGTTAATGAGATAATGAATGATAATAGTAATAGGCAGGTAGACGGTTTCAGATCACAAAATACTACGTGTCGAACAAAGGAAGCAGGAGTGAGAATATTGTGTCGGTGTAGCGCGCCTCTCGCTCTAGCCATAGCTCGCGCGCATAAGGCGACAGGCGTAGCTTCAGTCATAGAGTGCCTCAGTTGTTCACAGCTATCGCTCGCGTAACTACTACTCCTGTTTTTGTTTTCGATACTCCTAATTTACCACGACTGCTTGCTAACTGTATTCTGTTTCGCCTTATAACTGACTTGACTGTGCTTGTGTTTCGGACTTTGATTGATTACCTTGTGATTTGATTTTGTGTTGCAAAATGAGTTATTCTTTGAAGGAATATGCAGAAATGCATTATTTTTACGGCGTTGCCCAAGGCAATGGCCATTTAGCGGCAAGGCTTTACAGAGAAACTAGAACGGCGAGGAGAAGAACGGGAACTTTATCCCGATCACAGAGTGTTCATAAATACACATAATACATTTATGGACGGACGAATTCGGGACGCAGTTCCACGAAGGAGTACCAGAGGATCCAGATGTCAGAGAAGAAGTCGTGAACAAGTGCAAAGATATCCTTTACTAGCACCAGAGCTATTACGAGAACGACTGGTGTACCACGAACCTCAGTTATAAGGATACTTAAGTCAGGTAAGTTCATTTTGTCTTTAAAACTTTACTTTGACACCGTATTAAAGCGCACCTTTGAATAGCGACGAGCGATCAATTAATTTTAATTACTTATGTGGGGCAAAACCACATTTCATGGAATAAAACAGTGATTCCTGAAGTACAATTTAGTTTTTTTTTTCAGAGGATACCGCTTATCATATTCAACGCGTCCAAAATTGCATCCTGCAGATTATTCAAGACGGGTGAATTTTGTCGAACAATGCTGGAAAGAACTGCGGAGGATCCAGGTTTTTGATAAAATTCTGTGGACAGACGAGTCTAGATTTGAAAGAACAGGAGTCTTCAATATCCACAATTACCATAGTTGGGCTGTTGAAAACCCACATAAGGCAAGGCCTTCAAATTTTCAAACACATTATAGTGTAAACTTGTGGTCAGGAATTTTGAACGGGGAACTTATAGGACCTTTGAATTGCCTGCTAGGTTAAACGGAGCCCAATATTTAGACTTTTACAAAACAATTTAAACGGCTTATTAGGCGGTGTAAACTTATTGACAAGAAGGGTATGATTTACAAAATGATGGTGCTCCTTGCCACTATGCAAGAGAGGTACGGGAGCACCTTAATCAAAGATTCCCAATAGATGGATTGGGCGTGGCGGACCGATTCATTGGCCTGCACGTTCACTAGATTTGAACCCCATAGATTTCTTTTCTGGGGATATTACAAAGAGATGGTGTACGCAAGCGAAACAAACACCGAAGCAGAACTGCGAGATAAATTAACGGAGGCGGAAACAAAAATCAGACAAAATTCAAATGCTTTTAGAAGACTGAAACAAAATTTTCTAAGGCGTTGTAGACTGTGTATTGCAGTGGAGGGGGTACTTTGAGAATTGGTTGTAACATAAATAAATAAGTATTAAAAACCAAATTGTTTTATTTATTATGAAAGATTATGACATACCATGAAAATCTAATTATCCTTAGTAATAAACAATAGGTGCATAATAAAACGATTATTTTGCACTTTTTGGCTCTGGCAATTAAAGGCCATAATAAAAAGGCCCATTGACCACCACTTTTTGTATTATAACTAAAGCTTAGGGTCTTGCAAGTTTTTAAAATTACTTTAAAGTCATGGAACTCATTATTTAATTTTTAGTTTAAATTTCAAAATTAAACTTTGATTCAATCATATCTGCATAATTTGTTTTCGATTAAAATTTTTGCAATTTGTATTAATGGTAGGCAGCTTATTTTTATGTCAAAGAGTCCAACTCATTAAGACTACGCTAAGAATAAAAAGTAGAAAAGAGAGCAAAATTTTCAAGAAAAAAATTTTGAATCGCTAAGTCGACATTTTTAAAAAATAATAAAAAAATCATATCTCGTAAACTAAGAAAAATTGGAACATACATGGTTTTTCATGTAGCCCGAAAGGTCAGCATTCCAAAAAAATTTTGACGTCACCTTGGACCACCCTGTATATTATTTTATAACCGTTTTTTTCTTTATAATAAAAAAAACATTAATATTATTTTTTGAACCTGTCCGTGAATAAAAAACATACGTGAGTGTCGTGGAACACAGTTCGTAACATTAATATTATTTTTTGAACCTGTCCGTGTCGGTTGGAACGAAGTTCCTTTCGTAGTAAATTATTATTGATAAACGTATTATATTATTGATTAACAAATACAAATAAATTAACTACTTGCGTCTATTAAAATGAAGCCTCATTTAAAATAAAATAATATTTCTTTCGGGCAAGATAAGAAAAAGTGCGAGGGAGATGGATATCATTTCATCTCGCTTCCTTATAGCCGCCAAGGCCGACTTCACTACGTCAGAAGGAGTCGTGATGGAAAAATCTTACACTTTTTCTCGCCTAGCCCCCATCCGCCAAATTCGTACCGTCCGATAAGGAACTTCGTTCCAAAAATCATTAAATAGCTTAAAAAATTAGCCGGTTAGCCGTTAGATAATTAGCTGAGCTAAGCTAGATTAACCGGTTAAGCCGCCAGCTAATTAGCAAAGCTAATTTAGTTAACCGGTTAAATTAGCTAAGCTGATCGGTTAGTTAGCTAATTAACTTAGCTAACTTTTTTAGCCGGCTTAACCGGCTAAATTGTACAGTCTAAGCTTTTTTTTTTTTTTTTTTTTTTATAGAATGGGGTGACAAACGAGCACACAGACCACCTGATGGTAAGTGGATGCAGTGGCCCATAGACATCTACATTTATCTTCGATTAAGAATCAAAATGCAAATGCGTTGTCACCCTTGAGGACTACGATGAATCCTCGTTTCCAGTAAAAAGGGTCTCCGGTTCTCTACACTCACCATACGAAACACAGCAGCGTTAAGCCGCTATTTTACGCTGGTATTCTGTGAGAGCGTGGTCCTTCCCCGTACGAGCCGACCCATTCGTGCTACAACCATAATATAGCTGCAGCATGGCTCTACCACGTAAAAAAGAGGAGTATTACAAAAAAACGCGAAATTACAAGGATTCCTCGTTGAAATTGAATATTTTTCGTTCGTTGCTAGAAATAACAATTACCTGGTAAAATAGTTCGTTTTAACTACTACAATAAGCTCAAAGCAAATTTTAGATAACTTATTTATTTATTTAGTAATAATCATTCTCCCGATGCATGTTTAGGCAAAAACTCTCGGAGACATGATTTGGGAGCTCTAATTTGTAGATTCTATTGAATATCGACCTTCAAAAAAATATTTTTATGTTCCAAATATCCTTTACTTTAATAATCATAGAATTTATTTTCGTTATATGTCTTTCACGTAAGGAAAAAAAATCGACATAATTCAATTAACGAGCGAAAAAGCTTCGATAAAAGCCCCAATATCTCCGAAGTTCTACATCGTTTTGACGTAAAATTTATACCAAAATAATCATCAACATTTGCTTAAACTATACTATTATTTTTACTTTTTAAATCGTTACTATTATTTTCTAATTAATTAAATAAAAGTACCATATATTTCACTGCGCCGGCCATCTGCGATTAGTATCGCCAAAGAGTATAATAATATATAAGGAAGAAGAGAGTCCTCTTGCGTGTAAAACTGGTGCTCCTTGGAAAAGGCGCCACCCGATGATTGCTACGCTAACTATAATATTCGCATGTGTGTGTGTATATTCCAATTCACTCACACGCGAATACTCTGTGAATCTGTGCGTGTGTATATGTATAATGCTCATTGCCCACCCTCACATTAAATATTCTATATTTTAATAAATGAATATAATACATATTGGAATTATTAAATATTTAATAACACAAACCTTAAGAGTACGATTAATGTTAACAATTAGCTATGCATTGATACATAAGTAGCGAATTCGAATGCACGGTTTATAGTTTTACAGAAATAAGACAATTACTTTCATAAAGATTTAAATATGTTATTGACAGTTACTAGATACACAGAAATAAACTTGGGCACTTTAAATAATTATGGAGGCATCTTAGAACACACCGATTTCAGCAACCCATTATTATTCGAAAAAAACATCTTCATTTATTAAGTAAAACGACTCTAATAAATCACTACAAACTAAATAATTACTGGCTAGTAAGTAACACCACACTTAAGTAATTATTCTACGAAATACGAAATAAACTAAATCGACATCAAACTTTTAAATTTGGCTTAGAAAAGTTAAACAAATCGAACTCCATTCAATTTGAAAATGATTTGAAACATTTCTGTTTAAAATAATATCTAATTGATGAAAAATGAATTTTGATACTTTTCTTTTTTTAATTTCATAAAAATATGTGTAGTGCGCGCAAGATAACTCTGCGCGCGGCCAATATTGGAACTAATCATGTGCCGCCATCTTACTGTTTATGGTAAGTGTCTAAACAGAGTGTTTGGTGTCGTGTTTTTATTCGTTTTTGCAGTAATTAATCGTTATCATTATGCCGAAAGTGATTAAAAGTGCTGGCAGGGATATTATTTTGAAGGTTAAACGTGCTTGTGAAGAAGAACGAGACAATAACGGGCCTATAGTACCGTTTTCCAAAGTTAGAGCCCGCGTTGCATATTTATCAGGTAATTTTTAGGGCTGCCATAACAATAAAACTCCCCAATTTTCTCTATTTGTTCGTTTTTAGTTTCCTCGTGTCATTAATACCATGTATTTATAATGCATTGTTTTTATTTTGTTTTAGTTGTTTCTGAACGCACCGTCACCCAAATAACTCAAGATGGTAATATCAGCAGCAGCTTCATCTTCTAAAATTGTGACGCCGGGAAAAACTAGGAACCGGAGGAAAAAAAATGATTTAGATGAATTCGATATGTGCGCTATAAGGCATTTAATTCAATCGTTTTACGTCGTGAAGAGATTCCTACCATAAATAAACTTTGGTTGGAATTGCAAACTGATATTGGTTTTAAATATGACAGAACATCGTTGAGGAGTATTTTAAAGACTATGGGCTACAAATACAAAAGGTGCCAGTCTAAACGAAAAGTATTGGTAGAACGCAGTGGTATTGCAGCTTATAGAGCAAAATATATTCTGAGGTTGCGCAAGAATCGTCAGGAAGAAAATCGACCGGTCATTTATGTTGACGAAACGTATATAAATGTTCATACCAACTTCAAAAATGTTGGCAATCGGAGGAACAGCCTGGTATTCTTGCTTCTGATAGCGTCAGTGCAAGATGGATAATAGCCCATGGTGGAGGTAAAACTGGGTTTGTTGAAAACGGACTGCTACTGTTCAGGTCTAACTCCAAATCGAATGACTATCATGACGATATGAATTCCGCTAACTTCATGCGGTGGATGAAAGAAAAAAATGTGCCGAATCTTCCAACGAATAGCATTATAGTGATGGATAATGCGTCATACCACTGCACACAGATAAACAAGGTGCCTACAATTGGCAATACAAAAGCGGAGCTCCAAGGATGGCTTACGAGAAATGGTATTAAATTTGAAGATTGTTGGACAAAAGCGCAATTATACGAATTAATTAAAAAACACAAAGGAGACCCACAGTATGAAATAGAACAAATGTTAAATGAACATGGACATGAGGTTCTCCGTTTGCTGCCTTACCACTGCGATTTAAATCCCATCGAAAAAATTTGGGCAGTAGTAAAGAGGCGCATTGCAGAGAAGAATATCACTCAAGCTCCTAGCGAAATAGCTGCTATTACTGAGGCGGCGTTTAGAACAGTAACTACAGAAGAATGGCTCAATGTATGTCTACATGTAGAAAAAATAGAAGATAAATATTTCCAATCAGATAGGCTGATAGATATGGAAATGGATAAATTTGTAATTAATGTTACAGGCGACACATCCGAGTCATCTGATGGAGACTCTAGCATGGATTCTGATGAAGATGTGCGAATGGAAGGCGTTGACCCACTGCAGGACCATTGTTACACCAAATTTATAAATAATACTAGGTATTCAATAAAAGATTTACAAGGTTTCCATGGACTTTTTATTTTGTTCTTTATAATAAATATTATAATGCTATTTCAGTTCTGTTTCAAAATACCTCTTTGGAAAAAATAATTATAGACAAAATATCAGTATTCATTAATCTTAGTATTAGTCATTTCTTACACGCATATAATAGGTACCTGTAATTATGTAAAAAAAAAATTGTAGTTGTGTAGTTAAACTTGTGTAGTGTAGTGTCAAACTTATGAAAGTTAGAATCAAGAAATATATTTTTTATGCGGATCTTAAACAATAAATATAGGGTTTAAAAAATTATTAGGTCTTTGTAAGTTTAAGCTTTTTTAAGTTTTTTTAACTGAACTTTGGTAATCAACTAGGTAATTTATGAAATTTGATATAGTTATTTAATTCTAAGATCTAAGATTAAATGAAAGAAAAAAAATATTAGTTAAGCTGGCAACATTAAGTACGCCATCAGTCGCGCGCAGTTATCTTGCATATGATAAATATGCTTATAATAAATAATGTAGGTTATTTTTTTCGCAACAGCCACAGATACATTTATATTTTCGGCTACAGAGCTTTTAGTACAGACTAATCATTTCAATCGCCCATAAAAATAATCGGAACGTATAATTTATACTTTATAAATCATGGATTAAACAACTTTTATTTGTTATGTATAATTACAAAATATATAGTTTATAATTTATAAGATAAGTAAAAATAATTTTAAGAGGCAGGTGACAAAGATATATAAAAGGCAAAAATAAAAGTTCCTAAACTGCAATTGAAATATAACAAATTCTGCTATCTAGTGAGTATTAAACTAACTAAACTGAGGAAATTATGACCCGTATCATACACTTGATGGCGTTACTTTCTATGACCAAATGCCTTACTATGGAACTGTACCCCCCCTGAGTATCGCACGAGCGCTTGTCGAGGTTGACCTGCGTCAGTTGATTTCGCGCGCTGCATCGTTTCGACACTATCGTAGTGTGCGTCGATTGCCGTATAGTCGCTGCTATTGTGTGCGTGCTAGAGCATCGTCAACTATGACCGCAGTTTTGATCGATCGGTATAAAACTATTTTATATAGTTATAATCTAGATCACGTCTCTTCCATCAAACATGGTAAGGACAACGAGTCTGTAGCATTGGCACAATTGAGCAAACAAGTAGATATTATTATAGAAAAATGTGGTCTATTCATTGACCCAGATCATTGTTAATTGGGGGCTTCACCTGATGGTTTATACAGTGACTGTCTTATTGAAATTAAATGTTCTATTATGAAAAGTGTGTACTGCCTGAAATTATCGACTCGAGAAAAGCTCGGTCAATGCCGTTGCCGCAAACATTTTTCTAATAAAAAAATATGGTAATTGACTGTAAGTACCGATAAAAAAAAAAATTAGTTACATTTGGTTGTTTTATTTATTAAAACAGATTGCAACCGTACTATTTATTTATTTATACCACTATGCTACCGGTAGTAGATATAATCGATTATTAACCGACATCGGTTAACAATCGATTACTGCGTAACAATTAAAATATTTATGTGTGCTTATTTCAACACTAAGGTTCGTAAATAATGAAAAATATATCAAAATAGATTATAGTAAATTAATTAGATAACATTAAAATGACACGCCAAAAAAATTTCCATTCACTGAACCTAAGAAAACTCCATCCTAAGAAAACTTGTATTATGGAAGATCAAGATCGTTTAGTCGCCATACTCACAGTATCATAGTGCGAGCGAGTGAATAGATATGAAAGAAAGTATCGCTCGCGTAGCTCGCCGCCCGCTCAGTGCGTAAAATACCTAAATTTACGTAACGCCAAAATGTAAGAGGGCTCTTAAAGTAACCTAACACGAAGGGGACCATCACCTTCGAACCTAACCTGTCCGAGTCGGGGTGCCCCAAGTCCCCGCTCCTTTGCTCGCACTTACGTCCTAAGTTCTCTGTGTCTTTTTACTGAGTCGGTATGTATTGTGTAATAGCTTTGTGTATTGTGTAAAAAGGGAATAATAAAAAAATAAATAATAGTTAAAAAAAACAAAAAAAAAACATGCTTTTGTAGATAACTGAACTAAAAAGTAGAAAAAACATACGTGAGTGTCGTGGAACACTCGGTTGCAACGAAGTTCCTTTCGTAGTATGTTATTATAGATAAACGTATTATATTATTCATTAACAAATACAAATAAATGAATTACTAGCGTCTATTAAAATGAAGCGTCATTTAAAATAAAATAATATTTCTTTCATGGCAAGAGTGCGAGAGAGATGGATATTATTCCATCTCGCTTCCTTATAGCCACCAAGGCCGTATACACTACCTCAAAATCGATCGTGACGGAAAAATCATACACTTTTCTCGCCTAGCCTCCATCCCCCAAATTCATACCGTCCGATAAGGTCCGATATTGTTCCAATAATTTTCAATAAATTTAAAATAAGAAAACATTCGTGAGTGTTGTGGAACACTCGGTTGGAACGAAGTTCCTTTCGTAGTATATTATTATTGATAAACGTATTATATTATTGATTAACAAATACAAATAAATGAATTACTAGCGTCTATTAAAATAAAGCGTCATTTTAAATAAAATAATATTTATTTCATGGCAAGATAAGAAAAAGTGCGAGGGAGGTGGATATTATTCCATCACGCTTCCTTATAGCCGCCAAGGCCGTCGACACTACGTCAGAAGGGGTCGTGACGGAAAAATCATACACTTTTTCTTGCCCAGCCCCCATCCGCCAAATTCGTACCGTCCGATAAGGAACTTCGTTGCAAAAATAGTGATTAACATAAAAATTAATTTTATTGTATAAAAGCGTGGGATGCTTTTTCAGATATTATGTGATGACCCTAAGTTTACAAATATCACACAAAAATATTTACAACAAATGACATCAAGCAAAGGCTTGTCTTGATGATTAATATCTGAACGTTACAAAAAGGAATGCATCTGCAATGTCAATAAAAATTTATAATAAATTACCTGATAATTTAAAACGTAAAAGTTTATTGTCATTTAAGAAATCTGTTTTGGCATTGTTGCTCACTAAATGTTAGTATTCTGTAGAAGAGTTCTTAAACGACAACGACCTACATACGAGTAATAATGAATGATATTTTTAGAATATAATGTCAAGATATAATACTAATACACTTTAATATAGATATATAATACACGTCAGATTCTAATGTTTAAAGAAATAATGTTTTGATATTATTTTGTATAAAATTTGAATTATTTAATTAATTAATAAATTTGATGTAAAAATAGAAAGAAATTAATGACAATTGGATATGTAACATTTATAATTGACATTATATAATTATTGACATAAGAATATTAATTAATATTTGATATTGAACTATAATAATAATCTTAATTGATATAATAATACTTACTTATATATCTTATTGGCATTTTTCTGACACTGTAGCACAATAAATTAATTATCAAATCAACTGAATAATATTAAATAATTTATATGTTGTTAAATTTGATAAGTATTGTTGTTTAGGTTACTTGACCATTAATATTTGCACACCACTAAGGTAGAATATGTAGAACGAATTATACTCAAACACCATTGTACAACCATATTCTTGCAATTAAAGATTATTATTATTATTATTATTAAGTCATGTATGTCTCAGTACAGTTGTATAGTAAACCGTATTTACTTGTTGCTGATCGTATAACAGTGGTGCCCACGGCAGATCTTTCAAATGTCTGCCTTATCAACCGTCGGTGGTCGGTCCTGTGGTTAGCCGGGTGGGAACGGGTAAAAAAATTAACCTAGTCATATGCTTGTCTCAAAGATCAAACCGTGCATGTCTCAATACACTGCTAAGAACAATAGTTATATGATGTACAATACTCCCTGACTACCCCTACAAGTAGTCGTATGCTTGTCTCAAAGAGCGAACCATGCATGTCTTAATACACGGCTAAGAACAGTAGTAATATGATGTACAAAACTCCCTGACTACCCCTACAAGTGGTCGTATGCTTGTCTCAAAGATTGAACCATGCATGTCTCAATACACGGCTAAGAACAGTAGTAATATGATGTACAAAACTCCCTGACTACCCCTACAAGTGGTCGTATGCTTGTCTCAAAGATCGAACCATGCATGTCTCAATACACGGCTAATAACAGTAGTAATATGATGTACAAAACTCACTGACTACCCCTACAAGTAGTCGTATGCTTGTCTCAAAGAGCGAACCATGCATGTCTCAATGCACGCCTAAGAACAGTAGTTATATGGCGTTCAAAACTCCCTGACTACTCCTACGAGTAGTAGTATGCTTATCTCATAGGTCGAACCATGCATGTCTTTAAACGTGGCTTATTTTATTTTATTTATTTATTGTTTATTATTTATTTATTTATTTAAAAGGACAACCAGACGAACACTAATACATGGAATTAAAAGTAACATGTATATCAAACTAAAGCTAATCATCATCATCATCATCATCATCATTACAGCCCTTCACAAGTCCACTGCTGAACATAGGCCTCCCAAAGGTGCCACAAAGCACGGTCCTGAGCCACCCGCATCCATCGACTTCACATGTCTTACCAGGTCGTCACTCCATCTAGTGGGGACGCCCTACACCTAAATCCCCGGTACAGGGCCGCCTTCGAGAACCTTTTTTCCCCATCGGTTGTCGGTTCCGACTATATATTGACCCATTGCCACTTCAGCACTAATCTGTTGGGCTATGTCGGTTCTCTGGTTCTACTGCGGATATCCTCATTTCTAAGTTTATCACGGTGAGACGAGCATAGCCCTCTCCATAGCTCGCTGAGCGACCTTGACTTCCTCATCCGGCCAGCGTGAGGACCACGTCTCAGTTCCGTAGGTCATCACTGGCAACACGCACTGGTTTGCAGCCTCGTTTTCAAGTTTTGAGGTATACCTGACGAGGAGTGTGCTGTAATTTCCCGAACGCTTTAGCAGCCGAGTTGAATCCGTCGATTGACCTCTCGGTCGAGTTGGACTTACCTGGTCGGACTATTTGTCCCAGGTAAACATATTCGTCAACAACTTCGAGCTTAGTATCCAACAACTACCGGCATAGGTGTGACATGGACATTAAACATGATCTTTGTTTGTCCATGTTCATCTAAAGACCTATCCGTTGGGAGGCACTATTGAAGTCATGATCATAGTCTTAGGTCCTCCAGCGATTCTGCCATAAGGACTATATCATCGGCAAATCGAAGGTAGTGATGTACTCGCCATTGATGTTAATGCCGTATCCTTTCCAGTCCAGAAGCTTGAAAACGTCTTCCAATGCAGCGGTGAAGAGTTTCGGGGATATAACGTCACCTGTCTTACCTCTCTGCAGTTGGATAGGTTTTGTACTCTGGTTCTGTACTCGGATAGCCATCGTGGCCCTACTGTACAAGCACTTCAGCACTTCGATATACCGACAGTCAACGGCACCGCTGAAGGACTGCAGCACCGCCAAATTTCGACGGAATCAAAGGCTTTCTCAGATCCCACGCCGACATAGTGGCATTAACACTCCTCGGACTTCTGGTGCCGAAGATATGTGGTCTATGGTGCTAAGCTTCAAACTCGCTTGTTCGGGAGGCTGGAAGTCGTCGAGTCTGCGTGCGAGACGATTTGTAATGACTCTCGAAAACAGCACGTAGACGCGGCTCAGAGGAAATCGGTCTGTAGTTCTTCAAGAGAGCGTTGTCGCCTTTCTTGAAGAACAAGACCACACTTCTGCTCCACGCCTCCGGTGTAGTGCCACCATGTAGGACGGAATAAAGAGCTTCTGAAGGACTTCAAGTACCGGTTTTCCACCCGCTTTCAGAAGCTCCGCTGTAATTCCATCCTCGCCTGGGGCCTTGCCGTTTTAAGGTGCTGGAGAGCCATTCTAATCTCGCTCAGACTGACGTCCGGGATATCATCGGAATAGTGTCGGATAAGACTCGCTCTTGGATCGTTACTCACACTTGCGTGTGGCTCCAACGATGATGTGTACAGCTGCCCATAGAACCTCTCAATCTCACTCAAAATCTCAGGTGTCCGGAAACGACGCTGCCACACTCGGTCTTCAGCTTCGACAGTTGGCTCTTTCTGGCAGACAGATCTCTGGCAAAGACTTTGGAGCCCTGGTTCCGCTCGATCCTTCTTCAATACGAGCTGTATTGAAGTTGCGCAAGTCCCGCCGCATGCATTTGGAGATCTGTCTGTTCAGTTGCCTGTATGCTATCAAATCTACTGAAGATTGCAGCTTCATTTCCCGTCTAACAGCCATGAGATTAAAGTGTGATGGAAGTTTTTGTGTTCTTCTGCAGCGGGTCTTACAAAACAGCTCCGACCGCATGGACAGTTTCCACAGCTTGTCATTCATATCGTCCTGCATTGCAATCTTCTAGGCACTGAAAACGGTTTTGTAACTCGAGCTGAAAGGTTTCAGGACTTTGGATTAGAGCACGAGGGGACGGAGCGTTAACTTCATTAGACGACACCTCTCAACAACGTTTAGGTTCAGTGTGCCTCTAACCATTCGGTGATCGCTACCAGTTTTCACCTCGCGATCACTGAGACATCACTGAACAGTTGGCGTCTAGTCGTCATAATGATCAATCTCATTTTTGTCGAACCGTCGGGGCTCGACCAGGTCCACTTCCTGTGGGGCCGCTTCTGAAGAAAGAGTTCATCATAAAAGTCCTCTTTCTCCATGAAGTCAGCCAGCTGCTTGCTCGGGTTCCGTTGCCTAATCCGAATTTCCTACTTTCAGCTCACCGTTCTCTCTTGTGCCTAGCTTTGCGTTGAAGTCTCCCATTAACACCGTATAGTGGGTTTTAGAGAATGCATGGCTCTAGAGATATCCTCATACATTTCCTCCACCTCCTCATCAGGGTGTGCCGAAGTTGGTGCGTAAACCTGTATGACCTTCAGCGAATACCGTTTGGTGATTCTGAGTATAAGGTACGCAACCCTCGTCGACACACTCCCAATCTTCTAACGTTGTTAACGAGACACTTGTGGACGATAAATCCGACACCTCCTTGGGACAGATGGTCGCCCTCCCGGTGATAGAACAAGTTGCCGGATTCGAGGATTACCGTGTCCTCCCCTCTCTTCGGACCTCGGATAATCTATAATATTCAACACAACTTGTCTATCTCTTCTTCCAGCTCAGGATCTTCTCGTCAGTCCTCAGAGTGCGTGCGTTATAAGTTGCCAGGTCGAGTCGTCGTAGGTGGCAACCAGACCTCCACCGGGATTCTTAGCACCCCTGCCCTGCCGTTACCATGGTCGCCACCGTAGCCAGGAATAGCGGGGCCGCCGGGACTGGGGCCGTTTCTTCGTCACTTTCTTCATTGGGGATATTGCCGTAGTTGCCACGCTTGGCAGCGGGTTAGCAACCGCAGTTTTTATTATTTGCTGTTATCAGAAAGATGCTGCTGCCCATCTTCTGCCTCAGTTTCCCTCTGTCGCCTCTTACGACACCCACGGGAAGATATGGGGTAGTGGGTATTCTAACCCGCCACTACACGGGCGAACTACAGCTAAGTGTCATCTTAATTATAGGCTGCCACGGCATGCAAATGTGGACTATGCAAATAAAACTTAAATAGGGTTTTACCGAGCTTGCGTCTAAATTTCATCGGCTTGTCAGAAAAGATGTCAATGTTGTAAGACTTAGATATAAGTTGTACTGTCTCTCTAAGCGATTTATGGTGGCGTGGTGACCTAAGCTACTTTTGGCACCTTTTGGTGAGAACGGAAAGTAACGTACGCGACGCGGCAACTTGTATGCGATATTAAAATTGACAGATCGCAATAACGCAGGGCAGTCAATGAGGCCATTGATAATCTTATAAAAAAGCAACTGATCCAAAACCAATCTTTGCCCTCGTAGGCTATTCAGTTTTAAATAGGCAAGACGTTCCTTATATGAGGGCAGCAGTTTGGCTTTGTTAGATTGGTAGGATAGGTGCCAGAGAAATCTCTTCTGTATTCGCTCGTTTCGCTTAATATGGACCTCATAATGTGGGTACCAGACCTGACTACAATATTCCAAACCCGAACGAACCAATGCCAAATACAGGAGAATTTTTGTTATGGGCTTTTTGAACTCCATTATTACATCAATTCACCGTTAAAGTGAAGATTTTGTAGTTTTTAGCTACAATCGGAATAGATTCGATATAACTTGTTGGAAAACTACAGTACACAATATTTTATTTTATTCAAAGTTGGTAACTTATGTGAGCGATGGGAAATTTGCGCGCCTGCATCCTTCCTTGGATGTAGAGCCGTTTCTCAGGCTCCCTCTCCGGAAAGTTTTATTCTATACGTGCCCTTGGACACTACCGGGTATCAGGGATAGAAAAATCGCTAATCTTGAGGATCCTGGCAAGGATAATGGGACAAACTTTATATTATTGCATTGTCATCGGTCCTTAATAAGTGTGCGAAGTTTCAAATCAATCCGACGTTTTGAAGAGGATGAAAATTACATTCAAAAATTACATAGATACATACCAAGCTAATAAAAACGTGTTAAAAATAAGGTTTGTAGACCTTACCAACAATACTCAATCAAGCAATCTTTGAAGTTTTCTTTATAGTTAACTTTATGGAATATTTTCTTTATACTTCTCCATTGGATTTCAATTCGCTGGGTGTGTGTCCCGTCGAGGCCAACCAACAGATTGCAGGGTCACTATGGTTCACAGTCTTATGCTTATGTATATACCCATTATCTTGACAGTTATATGCCTTCCAACAATCCGTGTGTACAGTTGTCCCCGGTCTCACATGCTCTTTTATTATCGGTGTGAGGGTCTCGGAATCTCTTACATTATTAGGACACACAATCGCTTCCATCTTGAATCATACCAAGAACCCAGTGCCCTTCTATTTGTCGTCCTTTATTAAATTTTCTTTTTCTAAATTTACTTTCGTCAATTTGCACTATACAGCCTGAGCCTCCAATTGGTTCAGTCTATTTATTTTCTTTGAAGTCAATGATTACTACTTCCCTACAGTAATTAAACCAATCTGAAATCGTCACCTGCGATACAGCTACTTCTCTGTCCTCGGTACAGCATTCGCGAAGAGTTTGCTTGTATGTCATGTCAGCAGCAAAGCAATACACCAATTGAAATATTTTCGAAGTGGGATTTTTGCATTTTCAAAACAAGTGTTTTGAGCTCTTGATTTTTTTCCAGTCTTGCAGTTTTTGTCAAGTACAAGTCGATGTCGATGTATACCACAATTTTTGGTAATTGGTATTAGGCCAACTCGCTCGGGAAACTACACACACTGGTCCTCTGTACCCAAAACCTTCAGTAATTTTTCGAAGTTCCACTGACTTCACAGCTCATCAGAGTAAAGGTGTTTCCTCCTAAAAGGAACAGAATCCGAAGGTCCTGGCGTAGCAAGCACCTCTGCTTGTCGTCGACAACCCGTCGCTCGTAGCGCTTCCTGGAATGATTCAGCAGGGTCCTCCAAACTGGTAGATACAGAAAGAGCATGCGGCTCAACAGAGTCCAAAACACGCGTCACTTCACTTGCACTACTTGTTGCTCGCAACTCATCAGGGTCCTTCAAACTAGTAGACTCTGAAGGACCATGCGGCTCAACAGAATCCAAAACACGCGTGACTTCACTTGTACTACTTGATGCTCGCACAGGATTTGATCCAGAGGATGAAGACATGGTGGTCGACTTCACTTGTACTACTTGATGCTCGCACCGGACTTGATCCAGAGGATGAAGACATCGTGGTAGGCAGGGTATCCAAAGTTGTTCTCTAACGTGATGGCAGATGCTCCCAAACGCGAGTACAAACATTCAATGACATGATACAAAAAAAAAATATGGCTGTCAATGAATTCGCGTTTCGTTTGAAATTTAGCAGATACCATCAAGATCAAGATAATAATTTTAGATTATCACAAAACTAAATTTTCGTAATTATTCACTCAAAAAAGCTCAAATCACTGTGAAATTGTTCAACCCGAATAAAGTAACAAAAATAATGTGATTTAAAAAAAAATGCGCGTCAACTTCTTATTTGCAAAATCAAAACGCATTATTAAAACTCCCTAAAATAGCAACAGCTGTCAAAATTACGTCAAAAACAATAAAATAGTACAACATTTGAAGTTAATTTCGCAGTTTGATATTTTTTATTTCAGAAAGTATTTGTTTCCTAAGCCTGAAACTTTGTGACATTGATCAAGATAATAAGTACTGTGCGGATCCCGTATATAAAAGACGAGCCCGAAAATCCTTTATTTTTAACTGATTTACCGGCGACAACAACAACAAAATCGTAGAAAAACGACAACTAACCACAAACTAACTATTATCACAGAATAAATAATAATACAAGAACAGAAGGATCATTCTCTGCCCTGCTAGCATGGGCTGGGGACAAAAAATTTATCCCCCAATTATATCCACTGACAAGAGATAAAATTATCTTGTTCTTATGCCAAAGCACGGCAACGGGGAGAAGTATATCCCCATTTGACATAATGAGTAGACATATATCCCCCGTCCGTAGCATGGAACCAAATGATATTATGCTTTTTTGACATTTGAAAGGGACAATTTTATCCTAGTTCATTGGACGTGGGTTTAAGTTTATATTCATACAAAAAATCGATCTAAGTCTAAGTCTATCACCCATTTTATCTACTGTAGATATTATATCCACCGGTGTGCCCATGCTCGAAGGGTGGATAAAACTAATCGAGGGGATAAACATTTTCTCCTTTCCCCGGGGATAAAATTGTCTCCTGCTCATGCTAACCCTGCTGATAGCAAACTTGCGGGTTAAAACCTAGTTACAACGTCACTAATGTTCATAATACTTTTCACGCCTCGGATAAAAAAAAATATGCGGCGCGCGTATTAAATCAAAATGCACCTTACGTCCGCGTGCGAGAGTCTGTATCACTTAGCCCGTTACGTGCCTTTATTAAGGGCGCTCTTACTGTAGGGTTAGGTGTTGTGAGAAAACAAATTGAATCCTTTGATATTAGTTGGTAGTAGAATACACGATAGAACATATAAGAACATTATTGTTCAATGTGAGGAAGGTTAATATGCAACATCGAGAAAAATTAAGATTATAACAACGTGAACGTCTTTGAAACTCCGATATTTTACCCACTTACCATTTTAAACCGACTCCAAAAAAAGGAGGAGGTACTCGATTCGACTGTATTTTTTTATGTGTGTTACCTCAGAACTTTTTTCTAGGTGAACCGATTTAGATTTTTAATTTCATTACTTGTCTCTCTTTCTCTCTTTTTAAAAAACGTTACCTCTACACTAGGATTTTCTCCTGTATCGCGTTTACATACATACAGACAGTTTACATATATAGAACAGACCCAGAACAATTATTTGTAGTCCATACAAATACTTGTTCCGCGCGGGATTCGAAGCCGCGGCCCTTAGCGCTGCAACTCATTGCTAAACCACTACTCACATTTTTTGCTATTTACAAACATGCGACACGCGACGGCATTATTAATGACAGAGTGGTAATGAGAAGTGCTGCTATTTTCAATCTCGTTCTTTTATCGACCATGTGTTAAATTAAAAACCAATGCTGATCTTGCATTAGTAGGCAGTCACTAGTCCAGTACTAGGTCTACTACTTACACTGAATGTTTTTTAAGGTCATTGGCATTGTACGCGAAAAAATCGAAAACTGCGAAGTTGTGGTCGGGTCGCTAATCAAATTATAAATCTGTAACTTTGGCGTCAGTAACTAGGTGCTTAATTATCTAGATCTAACTAAAAATAATAATATCTCACCTTTCGGTATCCTTAGGAACAGTAAAGAATGAAAAGTCGACATTCCTATTGTTATTTAAGCACCCGTATGCTATGCAGTACTTTTTGGCTTTTTGAGAGGCCATACTTAAATAAAAACTCAAAAATAAATATCAAAAGTGCCTAAATACTTATAAGAGAAAAATAATTTTTATGTTAACGTAAGGCGCGCGTCAGCTCGAGCGCGCGCGTGACAGCCTCACGAATTAGCCCCTTGTAGAGGGCCGCGCAGCTTAGGTATATTTTCATGCCTAAGGCCGGGACTCCACCAAAGCAGAGATGTGTGCGGTGTGCTGTGTGCTGTGCGAGAAGAGATGTTTTTCAGCTCGGGGACTCCACCAAAGCGGAGATGTGTGTGGTGTGCTGTGCGAGAAGAGATGTTTTTCAGCTCGGGTGCGAGGCGTTGAGTGCTCAGTACGCATTCTGACACGAAAGGTAGACGATGTCGCTGTTATTACAAAAAAAGTATCTTCTTTTACTTGAAGAAGAAGACCTACAGTCTGAAGAAGCAGAATTGATAGCTTTATACTACCTAAACAAAAGAAAACATCGGTTTTGGAGAAGAAGTCACTTGAATTACCATACCAGTCATGGAGAATTTTTTACTCTGTTTAATGAGTTAGATGATGAAAGTTTTACCAAGTCCTACAGACTACCGAGGAATATATTCTACGAACTACATAATTTAATTAAACCGCATATATTTAAGCAAGATACTAACTACAGGAGATCTATCTGTACCCAAGAGCGGCTAGCAGTATGTTTGAAGTAAGTACCTACCTAATTATTTTTTGTTAATGTGTGTTTGTGTTTATGTGTGTTATCTGTGTTTGAATGTGATCAGTCTTTTTTGAGTGTTTGTTTTTATGTAAAAGGGCTAAGTGAGAAGTACTCGAAACGAGAATCGAGAAGTACGAGAATACATGAATAATATTATATGAACTGAGGTATGTAAGGATTACAAGAAATCGAGATCCGTTGTCTCTTTCTACCCCTCCGGAAGACTGGAGTGATGCATATTATGTAAAAACCAAGTATATTTTTGTATTATCTTATTTATTCATAACGAAAACAAAAAATATCAACTGCCGTTCTGGGAGTAGCAAAAAAAAAAACGTAAGGTTATTAGAAACATAACGTACAAAAAAATTATAACAGTAAATCACATGAGACATATTGTTTTCTTTTCCATATAATTACAAATTATTATATGTGTCTTCTTCGTTTCTGAATGCTTCTTCTATCTGTTCATCGGTCATGTGCGTATCTTCCAAGCTTGGACCAGGTGCCTGTGTCGAACTTGGACCCGGTGTCTGTGTTGAGCTAGGACGCGGTGCCTGTGTTGAGCTAGGACCACCAGCCTGTGTTGATGTAAGAACCGGTGCCTGTGTTGAGCTAGGACCACCAGCCTGTGTTGATGTAAGAACCGGTGCCTGTGTTGAGCTAGGACCCGGTCTCGAACTTGGACCCGGTGCTGAAGTGTAACTGGGGGAATACCAATTATTTTCATTTGTGTTATACCATGTGTTTTGTAGCTCAAGTTCTTCCAATTCTAGAAGAACATTGAAAATTTTACGTTTAGCCTGAAGCTGCATATAGTGAGAAAGTTTTTTTACACTTTTTGATATCGACAGAAAAAAAGTGTCCATTTCGTCAAGGGTATTATTTTTCTCTATCAATGATTGTATTTCTAGTTTTTCTTGGCGTATTCTTTCACGGTTTGCATGGTGCTGTATAAGTAAATTACTTATTTCATCCGATTTTCTTGTTGTATTTCTGCATGCCGAGGATGAGACGCTTGATGTCGGTGACGGCGAATGTTGTACAGATGGACGATCTTCTGAAGTGCTTCTTGTATGATTGCTTGATGTTTCAAAAAACTCATCGGTTACATTATTTTCCAATGAATTTGTTTCCTGTTCATTTATATTTGTTTGTGAGGTATAATTTGTAGTCCTGTCTCTATTCGTCATATATGGTATCAAAAATTCCATAACCTTCTCATATTTCCATTCACGAATTTGTTTACCACTCTGTCCACTTCTGGTGGCATTCTTCCTTTTTAATGCGTCCCGGTGGCTGTCTCTCAACTTTTTCCACTTAGATTTAGCCGTTTTTACTGAAATAAAAATAACTGAAATCATTATAAATATTAAATGTTGACATTGCCATAGTCAAAATATACATACCGCATTATCACTCATTCAGAATTTATAACCATTATTAAATATTTAAAATACCCGAGTTTCAAGGGAAACCAATGTATAAAAAAAATTATCTGAAATCAAACAAACAAAACGGATTGTATCTCTCGTACGTGGTCGCGGCAGACGGCGGCGTCGAAATTTGAAATGTTAATAAAAAAAACGAGTGATAAATCCGTTTTATTTGTTTGATTTCAATGTGTAGTGCTCGTGTGAATCTTAGACTTTAAAAAAGATCTCTCTTTTAATTGTATTTTTTTTCTATTATTTAAAAATGGCTATAACTTTTAACGAGTGAAAATTCTGTAAATACATAATTTCAGTAAAGCCTATTCTTTTATAGTTCCGGAAAGAACACGACACTGATTAAGATATTATTTTGAAATTACCCTTCTATTCTAACTGAAACCACGACACATAAATATAAATCTATATTATAATTATTACAGGTACTTGGCGACTGGTTCAAAATTTTCACAAATAGCTGAAAATTTTAGGATTGGAAAATCGACTGTTCCAAGAATTATAGAAGATGTCTGCGATGCCTTGTGGACAGTATTACAACCTTTGGTTATGCCAGAACTTAATGAAAATGATTGGAAAAAAATTTCAAAGCAATTTGAAGAAATCTGGCAATTCAAAAACTGCGTCGGGGCCATTGATGGCAAACATGTGTACATGTTTGCACCCCCAAAATCTGGTTCCTCATATTACTGTTATAAACACAGGTTTTCAACTGTAATGATGTGCGTAGCCGACGCTACCCGAAGAATAATTATGGTAGATGTAGGTTCAATGGGAAGGTTCAGCGATGGTGGTATTTTTGCTGATAGTATATTCGGAATTCGTTTGAGAGAAAACACACTGAATCTACCACAGCCACAACCCTTGTACCAAAATGGAGAACCTGTACCGTTTGTTTTTATTGGAGACGAAGCTTTCCCTTTGATGCCTAACTTAATGAGACCATATCCACGCGATAATTTAAATAACGAAAAACGAACATACAATTATAGACTTTCAAGAGCTCGTCGTATTGTCGAAGCTACATTTGGTGTATTATCACGGAAATGGTACGTATACCGTAAAGAATTTGAATGTAAAATAGAAACAGTGGAAAAAGTGATAAAGGCAACGTGTGTTCTACACAACTTTTTAATTGACAAGATGCCTGGCTATCTAGATAATAATGAATCGGGTTTGGCCACGACTATGTTTAACGACACAAACGTGGAGAATCTATTATCGAATGACAATATGGATGCCTATCAAGTTCGAGAAAAATTCTGTAGTTATTTCAACAACGAGGGCGCCGTTCCATGGCAAGACACTCGTATTCCAATGTTACTTCAACGAAATACTTAGTTTAATAAATTGCACTTACCTTCAGATAATTGAGTTTCTTTCAAAACGTTCTCCCAAGCTGCATCTTTGACGTCAGTAAGTTTATAGGTATCTATTGATGTGTTCCATAGACATGGATATTTTTTTACTGATTCAATAAATTGTTCATCCATTATGTTTTATTTAAATTAATTAATTGTTTACGTTGAAAAATATAAACTGCACAAATTATTAGCAAGATGGCCGGACGGCGCGCGCGCGCGCGGAGCTCTGTGGGTTGCTAGCGGGCGAGAGGGGGGAGGGTGACATCGCTCACTGCACGCCGCTCACATCTCTCGTCTCCACTGCGCGTCGTCCGCGCACAGCTCACATCTCCACTTCTATTGCGCCATACAAATATTACACATCTCCGCACAGCGATCTCCACTGAAGCTGAGCGGAGAGGAGATGTGTCAATAACACAATTCTATTGGTTGTTTAAAAAACATCTCCTCTTCGCTCGTCTCGTCTCCGCTTTGGTGGAGTCCCGGCCTTAGGCTGCGTTTCCACCAGAGATGTGCGAGGATGCGTAGCGAGGGATGTGTTTGTTAAGAACCAATAGAATCACTTCATTTACCTAGTCTCGCTCAGCGCAGCTCTGGTGGAAAAGGCTCAGCGGAGCGAGGTTTTTGTATATACAAAACAAGGGAAGGATGTGTGCGAGGGATGTGTGCAAGGGAAGGATGCAAGAAGCAGCGGGTAGTGGCGCGCGCGCTCCGCTCCCACCACACCTCACCCCGCTTGCATCTGAAACGAGCCCGCTACACATCCTCGCACCACTCATCTGCGCACCGTTTCACAGCGTCGCTACACATCCTCGCACCGTTCATCTGCGCACCGTTTCACAACATCGCTACGCATCCTCGCACTGCTCAGCGGCCTAGCACATCTTTGGTGGAAACGCTCACACCGTTCCACAGCCTCGCTACGCATCCTCGCACCGCCTAGCTACCTCTCACATCTCTGGTGGAAACGCAGACTTAAGCGCGGAGTGAGACAGGCCTGCTATTATAGAAACACTCACTCGCCAACTAACGGACTGTCATCTTGACGTTTGGATTATTTGTCCGAAAACTTACAAACGATCAAAGTCTTACGACTCTCTTATAACTTTTACCAGTTAGACTTTGATCACTTACAACTTTTATGCAAAAAAATAAAAGGTAATTTTTCGGGACTTAGAACGTTTATACCCTTTTCATATTGCGGGACAGGCAAATTTAGCGTCTTGCAAATTAGATGGCGCTTCTAACTCAAAAGTAGTTTTTGGTTGACTTTGATTGTTCTTTCCTTGTGCTCTTCATTTATTAACTAGCCAGTTTTTTAACTCGTTTCCTAAACGTTTCCTTGGTTGTAATTCTATGTTACGGGGTATTACGTTAAATATTTTCATGCACATTGCATATCAATTATTATGAAAATTAACTGTTTTCGGTATTTTATTAAGGACTAATTTATCAGGATTCCTTAAAGGTTTTGATTTAATTAATCTCCCGCAGTTATAAACAGCTCAGGGTTATTTTTGGTCCTTCCAAAAAGGGACCTAGACTTTTAAGTCCTTCCAAAAAGGGTAAAGTTGTCAGGTTTCACGGTAATTTTCATCGGAATCGGGTCATCGGAAAGGGCAAAACAAAGTCTGCCAGCTAGCGTTTTATAAAAGTTTTAAAGCTCTTATTCCTATGTAAAAATTTAATAAATTTAAGAGCTATCAACATCATCATCCTCATTATTATAGCGGTTTACAAGTCCATTGAACATAGGCCTCCACAAGGGAATGCCACAAATCATGGTCCTAAGCCTGCATCCATCGACATTTCTACACTTCGTTTACCGGTACGAGGCTGCCATTCGAGAAACTTTTTTCTTCATTAGTTGTCGGTTCTTAGAGCTAATGGTTGGCTCATTGCCACTTCCAACTTGCTGGTCCTTTGAGCTATGTCGATTACTCTGGTTCTACTGCGGATATCCTTTTTTTTTGTTAATAGCTGTGCAGGACTGATAAGACCAGTTATCACTGCGACCAGTACGATCAATTGTGATCGCCGCTGTGGCTAGTTAACTGCTAGCTGTGAGCATTTTCACTTCTATTCTAATTACGTAGTTTCCCAAAAATAGCCATGTTTTTTTAAACAGCAATGCCAAGTAGTGCCTTGCCAACATACGCAATTTGTTCTTACATAATCCCAAGGCTTCTAAAGCGAATTTACAATCATATGACCGGATTAAGGTTTAGAAATGTTTTGAGCCTGGTGCATCAGGAGATCTTAAGTGATTATTTGTGGTAAAGGGTTTCTAGGGTCAGTCGGGCCAGCCCTTTTGAGATTCCACAAAATGGCTCTGGTCTAAATTTGATGAAATGAATACCATAATAAAAAATCTCAAAAATAAATCATCCTTCGGTATTGATGAAATTACTCCACTCCTACTTTGATAAAAAGTTGTGCTGATTTGTTAACAATCCCCTATACAATATTAGTAAACCAATCTTTTTTAGGAGGTGTCTTCCCAGATGCTCTCAAAATATCCCTAATCAAACCCGTGCATAAAAAGGGTGAACTTACTGACATTAATAGTTATCGACCTATTTCTACTGTTGCCTACGTCGGCTATAATATTTGAATCGGCCATGGCAAAACGTCTTTGTTCATTTTATGAAAAATTTAAAATTTTACACGAAAACCAAAATGACTTTAGAAAAGACCACTCTACCACCTTAGCAATTTATAAATACGTAAAAAACATCCTAGACGAAATCGACAATAAAAAATTCGCAGTAGGCCTCTTGCTCGATATGAGTAAAGCCTATGATAGAGTTTGTTATAGAACTCTATTGGATAAACTATATCAAACAGGAATTAGGGGAGTAGCTTACAATTGGCTTAAATCCTATCTTGATAACCGCTTCCAATATGTAGAAATTGAAAATACCGACTTCGAGACTGGCAAAATTACTCATGTTAGATCTGATGCAACTGTCATTACCCGTTCTATCCCACAAGGTAGCGTTTTGGGATGCATTTTGTTTCTCGTTTACATAAAATAATCTCCCAAATATACTGGACGATCTATGTGTGCTCTTTGCCGATGACATCTCCATCTTAATCTCTTGCACTAATTCCACGGATTTAACAACAAAATTGAACTATACATTAGATAAAATTACTAACTGGCTAGAATTACATAATCTACAACTTAACCTTAATAAAACTAAAATTATTCAATTTAAACCCTACCAAAAAACTGCTTTACAAATATCATATAGCTATAAAAACACAAAACTTGAAACTGTTAACTCTGCTACTTAGTTAGGAATAGACCTGGATACGCATTTGAGTTGGAAACAGCACATACAAAAAGTTGTAAAAAAAATATCCTCTTTTATTTACGCTCTACAATACCTTAAACGTGTGACAGATTTTAAGACTGCCCTTGCGGCTTACTTTGCACATGCACATTCGGTACTCTCCTATGGCATCATATTGTGGGGAAACTCTTGTGATGTAAACAATTACTTATACAATTATTTATATTACAAAAGAAGTGTCTACGAATATTAACGAATTTAGACCAAATGGAATCATGTAAACCTCACTTCATTAAATATAAAATACTAACACTTACGTCTATCAACATCCTCGAGTCTTGTAAATTCGTCAGGAAACACCCAAAATTCTACTCACCTATTACAACAACTAAAAGAAATAATAGAAATTTATATAAGCTTAGGATACCCTTCTCCAAATTAAAACTAGTTTCGACTAGCCCCCACGTTATGTCAATAAAGATTTATAACCATTTACCGAATTCTATAAAAATCCTAGAAAATCCTGCGCAATTTAATAAGCAATTAAAAGCATTGCTTAATAATAAATGTTATTATACTTTGAATGAATTTTTTGACGATAAATAATGACAAAGGAAGAATACTTCCTCTATATTGTATTTCTAATTTAAGTAATTTATATAAAATAATATTTAATGTTGATGATATGATATTTTATAATTTATGTTTAAAAGTTATACAAAAATTGTTAGTCCTCTAGTGTTGCTATGCCCTTGCAGGGTGTCACATGTATACCTATCAAATGTAACATCTTTAATTTGTAATGTGACATGCAATAAAAAATTTGAATTTGAATTTGATCCCTCCCGTGCCTGCATAACCCGCAACTCATCTCAAAACTATCCTGTAGTTACACCCCAGGGTGTTTAAACGGTTTACGCAGCCTCTAACTATCCAGGTCACTAAGATAGAGTTAAAAGTGCTGCTTGACTATCAGAATTGATATAATAAATAATATGGTTGACGTAATGTTTTTGCATTGATTACCACACAACGTAATATGGCGTAGATTTCTGCCTGGAAGATAGTGGAGAATTTCCCAAAATGTGTGCTGTGCTCAAGGCTTTTTGACCCTTCATTTAACCATGTAAAGCTGCCGATCTCATATATGGCCTGTCCATTCAGCCAGTCTACTCTGGGGGATAGTTCCACTATATTCCTACATTTTGCTAAAGTCGGAGTTACCTTCATTGAGTCGATCGGGGATCTCAATCTGTAGGAAAGCAAATTCAAACCGAAAAACCGAGGGTGAACAAATGAGGGATGATATTTTTAGTGTTATTATTTAGACGAACTTTTAGTTAATTACCTTCAGATTGAGTATTCTTCAGTCCATTCAAATGGGTTAAAAAATTAAGATGCGACTTCAAATAACGAATAAAATAATAATTTTCACGTAATAGCTTCTGAAGCGAGGTCTTTAATTCTTCTATACACTATGTTTAGCCGTATGAGAAAGCTCAAGGTCGCTCAGCGAGCTATGGAGAGGGCTATGCTCGGGGTTTCTCTGCGTGATAAACTTAGAAATGAGGATATCCGCAGTAAAAACAGAGTAACCGACATAGCTCAACGGATTAGTAAGTTGAAGTGGCAATGGACCGGCCATATAGCTCTAAGAACCGACAACCGATGGGGAAGAAAGGTTCTCGAGTGGCAAATTCAAACCGAAAAACCAAGGGTGAACAAATGAGGGATGAAATTTTTATTGTTATTATTTAGACGACCTTTTAGTTAATTACCTTCAGATTGAATATTCTTCAGTCCACTCAAATGAGTCAATGAATCTAACTTTTAATATGAAGTAAGAGGCGACTTCAAATAACGAAAAAATAATAATTTTCACGTAATAGCTTCTGAAGCGAGTCCTTTGAATCTTCTATAGACTATGTTTAGCCGTATGAGAAAGCTCAAGGTCGCTCAGCGAGCTATGGAGAGGTCTATGCTCGGGGTTTCTTTGTGTGATAAACTTAGAAATGAGGATATCCGCAGTAGAAACAGAGTAAACGACATAGCTCAACGGATTAGTAAGTTGAAGTGGCAATGAACCGGCCATATAGCTCGAAGAACCGACAACCGATGGGGAAGAAAGGTTCTCGAGTGGCAGCCTCGTACCGGTAGGCAAAGTGTGGGGCGGCCCACCACTATATAGAGTGAGGACCTGGTAAGACATGTAGGAAGTCGGCGGATGCAGGTGGCTTAGGATCGTGCTTCATGCCATTTTATGGAGGAGGCCTATGTTCAGCGGTGGACTTGTGAAGGGCTGTGATTATGATGATGATGACAAAGTCTAGCATCGACTAGTGAAGCTGTTCTGTAGAAGTTATTTTATTCTTTTTAGTTGTTCAGTCGAGTTTTACTTTCTAATAAAAGTTTAATTTTTGTAAATAAATATTAGTTCCAATATTTTATAATCTCTCACAAATTAGAAAAAGCCCGTGCCCATCTGTGGGGCGTAAATAAGATGTAGATTACGTAAGTACGTACTTTAGATACTTTGGTAAAAAATATCTCACTAAAACTAAACCTTCCTAGATTTGTTTGCAATAAACGTTTAACATCGGATAGTATCAATTTAACGTGCAGTACCTATCCTGGAATGGGCCTGACAGGTCTGGCTCCCAAGAGAAGTGAATTCATTCGTAAATGTAATTGAGTTTCCTAAGCGGGTCGAGCAATATACTCGTATTACCAGTTGCCCGTAAAATTATGTGTATTTAATTATTCACACAATATTCTCTAATGTGCATACGTGTGTGGATGACACATTTAGAGTAATTTACGACTGTCATTTTGGAACACCAGCACGGACTATCTACGAAGAGGTTGACGTTATTAGCACTGATGGAAATCCTGGAGTTTACTAGGATCTCCAGGTAAAATTGCTATTGCTATACAGGCTATATTTCTAGACATATTGGCAATCTTTTACATCTCGTGGCGCAAGCTAATTCGCAAATGTCTCTTCAGACAACTTTGAACGTCGTTTGTACTGGACTTGCTCTCCTTTTCACATTTAATGTTTTTGGTAGGATATCATTAATTTAAAAAAAGTTATGTCCTTTTAATTATTTAAATAAAAACTTGACCTCTAACATTTTACTTGCGTTTGCGCTTCACTGTTTTCTTTTTTAATTTGACTTTTATGAATTAAATGTTGACAAATTTATCGATGGGGTTAGTATCAAGTTTTACGTAGTACTAAGTATTACGTGGTAGAGTCATGCTGCAGCTATATTAATAGTATAGTTGTAGTACGAATGGGTCGGCTCGACCGGGGAAGGACCACGCTCTCACAGAATACCAGCGTAAAATAGCAGCTTAATGCTGCTGTGTTTCGTATGGTGAGCGTAGAGAACCGGAGACCCTTTTTACTGGAAAAGAGGCATTCTATCTTAGTCCTCACGGCTGACAACGCATCTGCATTTAAATTCGCAAACGAAGATAGATGTAGATGTCTATGGGCCACAGCAACCACTTGCCATCAGGTGGACTGTGTGCTCGTTTGTCAACCTTATTCTATAAAAAAGTACAGTTTTTGAAACTAACAGCACTAATAACTTTGTCGACATCAAATTGAAAATGTATAGTTGTCAGATTTTGTCCTTTGTATACGCCTAATGAGCAAACTTCATGCTAAATTCCAAGTTTTTAGGTAATCTAGAAGTGGCTTAGTTTTTTGATGAGGCAATCAGTGAAGGGCACGTTCAGAAGTAGTTTGAAATGGTTCGTGACATATCACACTGTCGACGCGTCGCCCTTTATTTTCCGAACTTGGCTAACACACTGGCATCTATCTAGATATCAAAGCAATTTAATAAGAATTAACTTGTTAAATCTGTGAGTTACTCCAGCTTTGACGCAGTCTAAATTATGATTACGGCAGTGGACATGACCCCTTACTCTCGATACAGTAGTGTCATTCAAAAACACTCTTGAAATCTGAATTTACAAAGCTGTCTTTGTAAAATATGAGACATCCGACAAAAAGCTTTGTAAAGCTACGGGCGCTCAGCATTAATGTTTTATTCCTTTCAGTATTTTTAAACCCCTTCATTGGAGTTGAAACGAATAAAGGAATATTAAAGCTGACCTAAAAGTTTATTCAGTTGTATTAACTTGATATAGTCTTTATGAATTCGTTGAAATTTTTTGTTATATTATGTATACAGGCGCTTATATTATGACGTTAATTGACTTTTCTTGCGTAAAGTCGCGTCAAAGAGAATAAATAATAAAATCACTGCATACGTTTAAAAATAGTTTGTTAAAATATCTTAGTAATGTATTTTGTATTTTCCTAACCATGGTTAAACGTGATCGTAAACTCATCGATGTTCATCTAGTAAATTGTTAGTAGCCTAATGGCAGGGCGCGGACCGCGAACTCGAAAGGTCGTGGGTTCGAATCTGCCATTCGACTACTGTCGCGAACCACTTCTAACACAAGCATTTTAAGCTTACCAGAAGTGGTTTAAGGGAATAATGTTTAATAGCATTACTAGTATTTAAAAAAAATGATCATGCATATATTTGGTCGTGTATGATATTTGATTTCACATGCCATGATTCGCTCTTTATTTGAACTAGATATACAGCCAAGATAAAATTAAACTTTCCATAAAAAAGTATTAGTCAGCTAAAAAGAAAAAAAAAGAAAGTTTTTAATTATTAACCTAAAGGCTAAGCCTTTCTTTGATGACGGCTGCACAACGGTTTATCTAAGAATGCGCCAGATGCATTTTTTCATAAATTTTAATATTTTCGAACACCTCGTCCGTCAATGTATACGACAATCCAAGTTGTACCAAGTGCACGTAGGTCCACCATATTATCTATTTCTGCTGCCAAGTAGCAGTTCTTCACTGCTGTGTTCCGGTCCGAGGAGTATGGAGCCAATATAATTAATTGTAGGCTGGGAGGCATTCCTTTATAGTTTTTAGAGTTAACAATGCTTCTGTAGCTTTTTGGAAGTTGGTTGCAAGTATTCACAGGCTCTAGATGCCAATTACTATCAACTGAATTGTTAGCTCGTTTGCAACTCTAATTTTATATTAAAATAAAATCTTAGAATTAAAGAAATAAGAAATATAACGAAAAAGAATGATAACATCACATAGTGCTTTAGAGATCTTTGTTTTCAAGAACGTGTACCGTTCAATTTAAAGACAATAGGTACCGCAATGCGACGAGATATGTAAGTATCTTATATAGTTGCGCCTCTTTTCTGCACTACTGCACAGAAAACCATTAAACAGTGATGTAAATATAAATTTTCGTAATATCGAATCTTCCTCTGACTTATCATCATCATCATCATCACAGCATATCTGTTATCAGGAAAATGTTGCTGCTCCTCTACTTAAGCTTTCCTCTGCCGCCTATTACGACCCCCACGGGATATGGGGTATAGTGCTAGTGGAGTCTCTTACGTTGTCAGTGTCACTACACGGCACGAATAAAATAAATACTTCTGACTACACGAATAAAAATATTATATTACGATATTACAAGCATTTTTTAGTGTCTTGTTTCACATGTAAGTTATCCGGTAAGAAAACGTACTCGTATATATTTAGAATAGAAAAGAACCGCTTACTTCAAGTGAATGTCTCGGTTTTATAGACCGATAGATCACGATACCTGTTTCTTGTACCGCAATCGCTATAACAACAATGAAACATCCCTCTGAAGCTGTACGAGAGTTTATACTTGAAAAGACAATAGACGTTCTTATGTGTAGCGATTGTTGTGATGTAGAATGATATTTCAAACCGTAAGCAAGCGGTGAGTAATCTTGTGATTTTGTAGAAAAATAAACTGGAAAATATTTACACAATCATTATGACTGAATACAGATTATTAATTTTATTTATGCGTATAATAAAGAAGCCGTGGTAGTTCAGGGGAACCATGTCCTTGTCGAATTTCACAATACTCTATCTACCTTACCGGATTCGATCCCCGCCAGCACTACTGAAATAATTGTTGATTGCAATTATATGTACTTATTTTTAAGCTCGGCAGTAAAGATAATAATCCTAAGGAATTTCACGCCTGAGAAATAAAAATTTCGGAGAATGAGAGTAGACCTGTGGCCAGCTGTGGGATGTATGCAGACTGCTGTACATTACATACAGTAAAGGCATGGAAAAATTCGCGAGTGCCTGTCTCTCTTCAATTATACCATGGCTGTTTTCAAAGTAAGGTTGTGTTATGCTGAAAAAGTGGGATTTACTTGTTGTAGATACGTCACCACTTACCATCAGATAAGATTATAGACAAGGACAATTAATACCATACCCAGAATTTGTATGAAATCACAATGCCAATACTTAATCCATTAATCCAAACAAAAATACTAAAATTCATTAATAATTGATAGAAGGCAATGGTTGAGGAATAATGGTTGATCGAAGGCTAATGGTTGAGGTTATGGACCGCGAACATTAAAAGTCAGGGGTTCGAATCGGACATTCGACTATTGTAGTGTAGTTGTAATACTAGCATTTTAAGCTTACCTGGAGTGGTTAACGATAGCATTGCTAGGTAACTATTAAAAAATATGTAAAATGGCTTAGCATTGTGATTTTGTACAAATCTGGGATTCATCTCTCTTTTTGTCTGTATGTATGTGACAATGTTAATAATGAAATCTTTAAAATTTAAACACCCCAAAGATTTAGATGAATTTTTTCAGCTGGGTAGTTGTTTTCTATAGATAAATTATAAACTATATTTCAGCACGATGGCAAACAAAACCAAAGAAGCAGTTTGAATTATCTGTAATATAAGGGCTCAAAGAAAACAGGTGTACCACAAATATTTTTATTAGAAGAATGAATGCGTTTTGTTCGGGGATCGTGTTTTTTCCATAAGTTACATCTTGATCATTTTATATTTTTTTCCAGCGGGACGTTTAGTTAGGTTGGTGGTAGAGAAAAATATTTAGAACTAGAGGTCTCGGAAGTTTAACTTTAGTGCCACAGATAATACATGAATAAGAGATAATTTCAGTTTTGTGATAACGTTTACGTGTTTTGGAATAAGACCGTAAGAGAAAATTTTCGAAAAATGAATAAAAATGTGGTAGATAATTTAATTTTATATTTAAGAGTATTTGCAACATTTTTAATTAATAAAATATTAATTAATATTTCTTCTTACAAATTTTAAAACTGGCCTCCCTCGTATGGAGTTGTTATAAAAAATTGCAAAATCCGTATTCATTTATTTTATTTACAGAGTACCTTTAGTAAGTTTCGAATCAATCGCCCTGTAAAATAAAAAGTTTTATTCAATCTATAACATCCTATTTCACCCTCTTAGGGGTTGAATTTTCAAAAATCCTTTCTTAGTGGATGCCGACGTCATAAAAGGCAGCCACTGTCTTAATTTCGGATTTCTACGTCTAGTGGTTTGGGCTGTGCGTTGTGATTAAAGGACTAGAAAGAAAAATAATTAATTTCACAGAATAAAGTTACTTGGAGTAATTATAACCATTAGGATAGCCACGGCTGAATCGTGGTTTCGGGTACATTTTACTTTCTGGAATTGTGCAACTATAACTCTCTAATGGTAGAGGAAGGTAGGTAAGGAGGTACCGCCCTGAGTGTAATTGGTTGGCGTAGGTGGTAGTCAGGTCCAGGTGGTAGGGTCCACGGATCCGCTAAGATAGTCGCTCGGCGCATTGCAGGGCGGCTGATAAGCGCGGGCGCTTAGGTAGTATTGAGGCCGACGTCAGCACTTCGCTACATCCTAGTAGTAGCACTTCAGTTGTTAAAGTAGTGGAACGCCAAGTTGGGATTGACACGTTGTTTAGAAATTTGAAGTGATCTTATCACCAGAAGTGGCGAGGAAAAAGAAATGACCGGGCATTCTGGCAAGCTTCTATACCCACGACCAGAGGTTAGCGTTGTACAGTTTACGATTGCACGAGATTACATCTTTATATAAAAATTCCGGTGTGCGCGTGTTCGTAATTATTCTCCTCCTAAGCTGCATGATCGATTTTGATATAAAATTATGGGTTCTTATGGGATCATCTGGACGGTTCTTAGCTAGTTGGACCCGGTAGGTAGTGCTGTTGTCGAGATCCAGAAATGACCGTGCGAAGCCGGGCGGATCGCTAGTAAATTAAAAAGACTTACGGTTGTACTATACTAGAGATGAGCCTTATCAAGTAAGTATTTAATAGATTCGAATTAGTCAATGTAAAAATTTTAAGTAATTTATTATAATTAACCCTTTCCTTGTCCCATGAATCATATATGAACATTTCGATTGTTTAACTATTGTGTCTGTCTCGCGGACAGGGAAACTGTTAACATTATTAGTTATTTAAGTAATTACTAGAATAGCGTACAACGCTACATCAGGAGGTTTTAAATTAATATTTATTTTTATTTTTAGAGGAAAACTAATGTGCAGAAACAAATCATCAAAGGATCGTTAAGAAAAAAAAAATGATTTAAGTAAGAATTAACATAATAGTCAAAATTATCATTAAGATTAATACTTCTTATTAACAATTTCGTTTCGAATTATTACGCATTTCGTCCATATGCAGTACTGCTGTCGACTTTGGATTCTGATTTTTACTTTCATTAGGTACTGTTATAATAATAATTAAGGTGGGGAGACAAGGATTGCCAAGTATTAATTAGCTTGCCTTGCTTAAAAATAATTGACCAAATTATGTTTTTCTAATAAACCTAACGCAATCAAGCACAAATTAACGTATTTACACTAAAAAATACGTATTTTGAAAAGTCTCACGTCACTTGGGGGGTAGGGGGATGAGGGAGGTCGAGTCTTATCTCAGATCATCGACATCTCACCATGGGGAGCGGCAGGGGAGAAAAATCGCCAAAATCACCTCATGTAGTTAATGTATGCCTCCAAATCTATAACCCAGTAGGTGATGTCATATCGCTTTGAACGTTCAGTCAACTTTGAGGTGTGAATTTATTGTGTTGTGATTTGAATATCGCGAGAAGAAAGTTTTTGGTAAGTAGCTAATGTTATTCATAATATATGTTAATATTATTTTCATTATAGGTTTGCTACTACGAACTTTGTTTACAATATTTAGATTAGTCCATGTGCCTAGCCAAGCAAAACCGTTGCAAAAATCGTTCTAGATTTTAAAAAATAAGAAATATTTCTGCAAATTTTTTTCTCTTACTGGGAGAAACTATCATGAACTATTGTTATATGACAAAAAAAAGATATAGACAGTGCTTTAAACAAATCTAAATAACAACATTATAAGACGATGTCTAGTTTAACCGTGATACGGTGGCGAAATATAAATTACAAATGATCATAGAAGTCGTGGAGACGCCTAAAAATATTTGTAGTCTAATAAGTTGGTATTTAAATTAAAAAATATATTGCAACTGAATTTGTCATAAAGCTAATTGTTTGTTTATTAATTTAGGTATGGTTACAAATAAGTTGTAATAGGCATTATTTGCGAGTACATATCTACTGTAAGGATACCTATTTTATGTAACTATATTTTTTTTACCTAACGATTAACTACCAAATTTTTTAAATTGTTTTCAGATTTGTTAAAAAAAAGTGCAACTTCCAATTGACGCCATTACCTCACATGGTAGCGCCACTTCTTTCTCAGAAGAATATTTTTTACACCTACTCAAAGAATATCACTCTTCCAGGCCGAGGCGGGGAGAAATTGCGCAGGATTTGTGTTGTATGCCGTAAACGCACCCACGCTTACTGCCCTGGTTGCACATGACTCTGTGTCCGTTTACTTGCTTTGCGCAACATCACGCCACTAAATAATAATTTTAAACTTTTTAAGCGACTTCTAAAAAAGGAGGAAGTACTCAATTCGTCCTGTATGCTTTTTGTATTTTGTTTTATACTGTTTTTCTAATTTTTGTTATTATTATTATTATTATTATACAATTAATCCAACTTTGCCATTGTTTCATTTTCTATATATCGCCCCCACAAAAAAAATTAAAAAAAAAAAAAATGTAAAAAATAAAGACACTAATGATATACAGGGTATTTTCGAAACGCTCCCGAAAATGAAGACAGACGTCAGTACTAACTATATCTTTGATGATGGGTGAAATATAAAATCGAACCTGATGAAAAAATCATCTTTTCACAACGTTTTATTAGCTTTATTCACGCTCCATCGTGTTAGTATAGTTAAATAAAACGTTAATTTCATTAAAAAATCATAAAATACTTAAACATAAAACCAGCAGTGGAATTACTGAATTACAATCAGCTGACTAGGGGTCAATGTACGCGCGAACGTCGAATTCGCGCGGCCCGCAACAACGATGGTACCACAATACCTAATAATTTACAACACTTGTCTAAATACCTAACATATCTACTTAACCTTTGCCACTGTGCTTGTCTCCACGTAACAACTTTAATTGAATTCACAGGTTAAATAAACCAAATAACTGGTTCGATTCCCCGCTAATGAAAAAATACTTAAATAAAATGTTAACAAGGTTAGAGTCATGCTTTTTATCCATTGTGTAGGTGTGTTTATTATTCTGATGTATTCAGTTATGTACCTTTTCAGATTAGTTCAGTACTAAGTTATTTAAAAAAATAGGTATGAAACAGCTTACCGATCCTCCGTGGCCTTATGAGATTCTCCAAGGCACATTAACATGTTGCCGTATTCACGAGCACTACAAAAGTACGCGTTAGGCATTATTAAAACAAAAACAAAACGTAACAACAAGAACAATATCATTAAGTAATAAATAACAACTAATAACGACAATAATTTAATAAATAAAACAATTAAACTGTCGCTCGTGATAGTCAACACGGAACTGTCTCAAAACTAAAATTATTAATCAATCCCGCCAAAACAAATGCGCATGAGGTAACGTCCTTGAAGCATGTAAATTCTACAGCAGCTACTACATGAGGCAGCGTGTGTGTGTGAAAGGAAGGTAGAGTGAGTAGTATACCTAATGCATTGTTTCGTACCGATCTAGATAAAGTTTGGCGCCCGCGAGGATATTGACCCTATTGTCAGCTGATTTTCATTTTTAAGTTTCACTGCTGGTTTTATGTTTAAATATTTTCATAATTCTTCGGGATCGAATTTCTTTGTGACCCATCATCATAGGTATCCTTAGTACTATCATCTGTCTTCGTTTTCGGGAGTGTTTCACAAACACCCGGTATACCTTAAAAAATAAATATAAAATATTCGACGAAAGACGACTCTATACATTTTTGTCCTTAATTCTGTTTGGTTAGAAATTTTGTCAATGTTTTTAATTGATTTTAATAACTCTGGCAAATCATTAGAAATATGTGTTTATGTTTATTTGTTCCATATTCAGTATAGTTTTTAATAAAACAACTCATTTATAAAATCATCAAATAGTTTATTTTTTACAGCCTTATCTTTAGCAGTGGTATTTTGTGTCGCCATACTTACAGTATCATAGTGCGAGCGAGTGAATAGATATGAAAGAAAGTATCGCTCGCGTAGCTCGCCACCCGCTCGGTGCGTAAAATACCTAAATTTGCGTAACGCCAAAATGTAAGAGGGCTCTTAACAAGTTAATCATAATCGGGGACCACAAAAACTATTTTAAGTGGATAATTAAGGCCAAAAAGGGCTTTGAACTCACATCTGTTGCAAAGATATTATTTTGCTTTCACAACTTCGCTTTCAAATCTATTTCTTTGAATAGTTTTATGAGAAGAGGATGATTTTACCTCTATTATTTTTTATATTTATATTAATAAAATAACTAATAAATAATATTATAAGACCTTTCATCATGCTATTAATGATTCATATTGATCTTTAAGTGCATTTTTCTAAAATTACGTGTAAACATTTACACACTTGTGTGATCAGACCGTTTGAAATATTTCTACTTGCTATCAGAATTAGTTAATTTTATATATATAATAAAGCAAATTTCATGTAGATTTTGAATATATGAATATTGATTAGTGTTCATAAACGAATTTACGTAGAAATCAGCATTTAAACGCTGACCGCCAACTTACATTCATATGCTAAATTTGGCCTTGGCACTTGTCGATTTTATGACGTTTGACGTTCGGGCGCTCGAGAGGTCGTGACTTAATTTTTTGTAGCATAGTGACGTAGGGAAACACATCAGGAGATGGGCAGCAGCGTCTTCCTAATAATGACTAAAAATGAATATCTGCGGTTGCCAACCCGCGTGGCAACTATAGCAAATATCCTCCCTATGAGGCAATCTATGGGGAGACCTATGATCGGCAGTCGACTTTAATAGGCTGTAATGGTAACGGTAACGATGACGTAGTAGAAGTGTTGCCATATAAAACACAGCAACATTATGCTACTATTTTACATTGCTAATCCTATACCAAAATCCATAACTCAAGACTCAAGTGTGCTGCAAACATAATGCGGTTTAACGAGGCTCTACCACGTATGGATATGTTTTTAAAATATTAAGTAAATAATCTGCCAATTTAAAAAAAGTTGTACAAACTTTTGCTCGGAAGTAAGAGTATATGAAGATTGATGATTTGTTTTTAAAAATGTTTCAGTCAGCGAAATTTGCGCATTGCTTGTCGCTCAGAAAGCTCATCAGTCATCCAGTGACAACGTCTTGCGAACAAATTTTGTGTTTTGCACTGTTTTTAGGTATCTAGTTATTCTTATTAAACAATGTAGCAACCTTGTTTTGTTAGAAACTAACTTTATAAGGGTTTCGTTTGTTTTGGAAAAGCCAAAGTCAAAAATCAAAAATATTTTACTTCTAAAATCTAAGCGATAATACATGTTAATGCTATCTATTTTATATTCATTCATTCATTACAACATATCAACGTCCATTACTGAATTTATAGGCCTCCCCCAGCGTTGACATATTCTTTTAGACATAGTATGACTTTGAAACCTTTTAGGAAAAAAGCAGGATTCTTTCGTTGAAACCCGAACATAATAAAAAAAAAACTAAAACACTAATTGATAGAGCCAAAATAATAATAACAACATACAAATAAAACAAATAAACAGTGCCACAGTTAATAAAGGCATTACAGGTCGGCGGATTGGGACGGAATGCGGTCTTTCTTTGCATCCCACCTATGGGGGCGGGTTTGCTTCTTGCCGGATGATCCCAGCGCTGTTGCTGACTCTGTCACCGATGTGGTGCTACAGGGAATGGAACTATTTATTCCATCATCTATGGTACCCATCAGAGGCAGATCTCAGCCTTGTTTTGGTCGCTCCTGTAAGACTGCATTACGCAGTAAGCAGGAGTGTTATCAGGCCTGGGCTGAGGCTTCGGCGGCTCGGGATGTAAACACCAGCATGCTTAAAAAGTATAACTTCGCCTCCAGGTCCTTCAAAGAGTTATTGCCAAGGCAAAGTCAGAGCACATAGGCAGAATTGGCGAGAAACTAGTTCGCCTTCCTTCGGGAACCCGTGCATTCTGGTCTCTCGCCAAGGCTTTCCAAGGGAATTTCTGTAAGCCATCACTACCATCCCTGCACAGAGAGAATGACTCACTGGACCACGCCGCAAAAAAATAAAGCCGACCTTTTAGGCTCCCTTTTTGCGTCCAACTCGACTCTTGATGACGGGGGGAAAACACCGCCGACCATCCCGCAGTGTGGGTGCTCTATGCCTGATGTGCGATTCACACAGTGCTCAGTACGCAAAGCACTCCTCTCCCTGGATATCCACAAGTCGAGTGGGCCTGACGGAATCCCGCCAATTGTGCTGAGGATGTGCGCCCAGAGCTGGCACCGGTTCTAACGCGTCTTTTTAGGTACTCCTACTCTCTAGGCGTTGTCCCGAATTCATGGAAGACAGCTTTCGTGCACCCGATCCTTAAAAAAGGTAACCGCTCTAATCCGTCCAATTATAGGCCTATCGCTATCACCTCCTTGTTCTCGAAAATAATGGAGTCCATTATTAACTGCCAGCTCATGCGGTACCTTGAGGAGCACCAGCTGATTAGTGACTGCCAGTACGATTTCCGTCGGGGTCGCTCAGCTGGTGATCTTCTTATTACCTAACACATAGATGGGCGCAGGCGATCGAGTCCAAGGGGAGGCCATTAGTTTGGACATAGCGAAGGCCTTCGATCGGGTCTGGCACAAAGCGCTTCTTTCGAAGCTTCCCGAGAAATTGTGCAATTGGATCACCAGTTTTCTGGCTGATCGGAGCATCAAGTTCGTAGTAGACGGTGCATGCTCCGATTACAAGCCTATTAACGCTGGTGTTCCACAAGGCTGCGTGCTGTCACCAACGCTGTTTCTTCTGCATATCAATGATATGTTGCAAACCGGTAACGTTCATTGCTATGCGGATGACAGCACTGGTGATGCTCTATACACCGACCGTGCCAGTATTTCACGGGAAAACGTCGTCGAGTACTGGAACAAACTTGTGTCTGAAGTCGAGACACAAAGTCTCGGATTGGGGGCGACTAAATCTAGTCCACTTCAATCCCCAGAAGACACAAGTTTGCGCGTTTACCGCTAAAAGGAACCCCTTTGTCGTATCTCCTTAGTTTCAAGGCACTCCCTTGTTGCCTCAGCCAGTATCGAACCACGGCGTCGACATATCGAGTGACGTGCAGTTTCGTGGTCACTTGGAAGAGAAGGCCAAATTGGCCTCTAAAAGCTTGGCGTGCTCAGCAGAGCAGGACAGTATTTCATGTCGGCACACCGCCTGCAACTTTACAAGGCGCGGGTTCGGCCTCACATGGAATACTGTTCCCATCTCTGGGCAGGGGTTCCCAGTGCCAGCTCCTTCCACTTGACTGCATCCAGCGCAGAGCGGTTCGAATCGTCGACGACCGAGTTCTTTCCGATCGGCTTGACTCACTGGCGCTGCGTAGAGATGTTGCATTTCTTTGCGTATTTTATCGCATGTACCACGGGAGTGCTCTGAGGAATTGTTCGGGCTAATTCCAGTCGCTCAATTTCACCATCGCACATTGCGACAAAACTCGCGATACCATCCATACCATCTGGATGATTGGCGGTCCACCACTGTGCGATTTAGAAGATGTTTTTACTCGCACAACTTCCTTGTGGAATGGATTACCACCAGCGATTTTCCGGACAGATACGACTTAGGGACCTTCAAGAAAAGAGCCTACTCCTTTTAAAGGCCGGCAACGCATTGTAATTCCTGGTGTTGCAGTTGTTCATGCGCGGCGGTAGTCACTTACCATCAGGTGAATCGCATGCTCGTTTCCCCTCTTCTTTGAATCTTTGAAGGAAACACTAATTTAAGTCAAATTTAGGCGGACTAATAGGTGATTACCGGCGAGTAGAGTCACCTACGCCTCCGCCGCATGAGCATCGCTATACCTGTCCCGCGCATGACAGGTAATTTCAGGCTAAAAATCGGGACGTACCGCCAAAAGCGGGACGTCTGGCAATGGTGCATTACCTGTAACCACTTGTAATTATATTCCTGTTATTGTGAGGCACTGTCGTTGTAGCCAGGCCATCGTTTTCCTCAGAGGTGTTGACGTATCTGTAGCCTTCTTTCTTTAAAGTTGGTTGCAGATGTCCATTGGTAGCAGTTTCCACTTATAGCCAGATTTTTCGTAACCTCTCGCTCCAGCAATTTCTATAAGTGGAGGTGTTTATTAATACATACTTAAAATGCACATGGCATATGGACAAGCATCTGGACTCTAAGATAAAAATGTCTGCAAGTGTAACTTAAACGTTATTCATATTAAAAATGTGGTTTCACGTTTTTGGTGCATTGTTTGTGCAATTTATTGTTGCTTTATACAAGCGCTTGTAAATGGGTTAGTTTTTTTTGGCAATTCCTAGCAACTCAGCGCAAAGTTGCTAAGCCTTATGTTGTTTCACATGCATGAACTCAATTGCTCGGCGATACAGTTGAAGCAATTATGTCGGTATACTCTTCAAGTAATGCACAATAACACTGCAGTATAAGTATCTCTGGCACTATTGCTGAGCTATAAGTTTCAGCAACATTACCAGTAACATGCAATTTTTATAGCCCCTTTACATTAATTTTGCATTGCATTTGATATTAATATACGAGCCTCGTGCATTTCTAGAAATTGTATGATAAGTGTTTCGAAGTCTTCTAATACTTATAATTACTATTACTTCAAGCAAGTAAAAAAAATAATGTGTCCATATATGTACCTACCTCCCACAGCTGGGCACAAGTCTCGTCTCATTCTGAAAGGGTTTTTGAAGCAATTAATTCCCGGCGCTGGTTAAGTGCTTGCTGGCGGGCTTCACTTGACCTCAGTCTTACTAAATGTTTAATAATATTTTATTTCACCGTATAACATTTAGTAAATCGGTATTTAAAATTACAACTAACAATTTCATTGGTGCCGGCGCAGCGGAATGAAGCCCGCGTTTGGTATTATTATTTTGACCCGCGACAAAACATGTACTGGGTGTTACAAAACTACCCGTAAAGCCGAAAGGAGGTTAAATGGGGCCTTATAACGAGTCCATTCACAATATTTAAGAACCGTAGTAATGCTGTATAACATACCCCAAAAAATAAAAAATAAATATTATTTTCATTGATGTGCAAACCCAATTTCAGTAAAATTAAAGAGTAAACTACGCAGAATGTAGCTACATTTCTACCTAATTCACGGAACGACAAAAATTTTAAAAGACCTAACCTAATGAAACAACCTAAACGAACACTTACTTTTCATAATAAACGTCATATTTACAGAAACAGCTCAAAGTGTGCTCCGCCTTGCTCAACACACAACCTCGCTCGTCGGGATATGGCTTGTGTGGTATTTCGCACCATCGTCGGTGTTATTGATGCGAAAACCGATCTAACACGCTGTTCCATCTGGGCAACCGTTGGGCAATCGGAGAAATACACTCTGTCTTTACATAACCTAACAAAAGAAGTCCAAAAGTGTGAGGTCCGGAGAACGAGCAGGCCATAGCACCGGTCCCCGCTGCCGATCCATCCTCGCGGAAAGCGAACGTTAAGATGTTCTCGTACGTTGCGAGCAAAATGTGCCGGAGCTCCATCATGCTGAAACACCATGTTTCTTTGGTTCTCAAAGTAGTGCCAGTCATCCACAGGAAAGTCATCAATCGCCTCTTCGAATTCCGTTTGTAAAAACGTTAGATAGTTGCTATCATTCAGACGTGATTGACCGATGACATGCCCGTCATAAAGGCTATCCCACATTCAGCCGCCACTGGTGTTGGAATCTGCCCTGCCGTGAAGCATGTGGATTCACGCGAGTCCAAACGTGATCGTTATGCATATTTGAAAGTCCTGACCACGTGAATGATGCCTCGTCCGTCCAAAGAACATAGTTTACGTAATTAGGGTTTTCCTCTAACTGCCTGAGGTACCACTCGCAGAAGTTCCTCCTGGGTGCAAAATCGGAGGTATCAGCTCCTGTGTACGGTGATAGTGATAAGGGTGATGATTGTCGTCACGAAGATATCGCCAAACTGCAACATGGTTTATACCGAATCTTGTTCCGGCTCGCCTCGTACTTGTGGTCGGCTCTTCTTTAAAATGCTCTAACACCAATTCAGCCTACCTGGCGTCGACTGTGCTTGGACGTCCACTTCAGTAGACCGATGAAAAGAGCCGGTGGAATGTAGTCGTCTTGACATGTTCAGAAAACACTGGTACGAAGGCAGCCGCCGCTGTTCAGTGGGTGGTCTACCAGTTCGCTAGCACGATTTAAATTGCTATCTTCATGGCCTACGCATAACATCATATCGTAATATTCCGAGTTAGAAAGCATTTTGCAAAAATGTTGGAAAAAAGACTCGAAACAGTTGTAGGATATCGATTAGAAGATTTGTTGATTTTTTCCAACTTGACATTTTTGAAGCCAGTACTTGAGTATAATGACATCCTTGTATTGAGGTAGCAAACATTTATGAATGAAAAATAGAAAAACTATTAAAGTAGACAATTATTAGGTAAAATAGGTACGTAGGCCTTTCTGTTAAATAATCTGGTTCCCTGATTATTGACATGACAGCTTACTAGGGTTGACAAAATTTTTGGCTTTGATAATTAATTATATTTTTACGGGGTATTTTGTAACACGTTGTATATGCCTGCTGTAATACGTGTAGTATTTTTGTTATTTTAATACTTTTTGAATATTTTAAGCATGGTGTAGTATGTAATGCATGTACTTAAATGATTTATAAGGCCAAAATTAGGCCAAATGTATTATAGAACTAAAAGTTTGAAAAAATCATGTTACTAAGATAATATCAAAATACTAATATCGAGAGATAAATAAAAATGCATTTGGAAATTCAAAGGCCATCTTAAGTACTCGATATAAATAAAACAAGATGCTGTTGCTTTCGGGTCCAACAAGCATCCATAAATACATGTCACGCGTCTTATCTAAGTAGGTATTTTCTATGGATATCCTTATAGCCTCAACCGTTTAGCTGGCAAGTTTATGGGCCCTTGCGGTTTTGCAAATAAAATTCAGAAAAATGCGTTATATATTTTACTAAAACTTGTTCATCATCATAATAGAGTTCGTTAAAGGAAAACTTCAACTAACCTATTTTTCAAGTTATTACTTAGTGTTATTTTTTTACTATACAAGAAATATGAATTAAACCTAAATACCTAATACATTTATATACATACAATACCTAATACATTTATAGACTTTATTATTGTAGTCGTTCTGAATCCAGCGTATTCCTAGAAGAACTAGCGGAAGAACTTCATACCAGTGGTATTATCTGCGTGGTACATGATGGCACCTTTCAGTTGTCGGTGAAATCGCTCGACAAGGCCGTTAGCTGCTGGATGGTAAGCGGTGGTAGAGATGTGGAGAGAACCTGTGAGTTTAAATAGCTCTTTAAATATGTGCGACTCAAATTGTTTTCCTCTATCCGTGGTTATTTTATGAGGACATCCGAAACGCAGATCCAGCCACGAGCAAAAGGCATTAGCCACAGTTTCGGCTTTTATATCCTCCAAAGGACCTTTGGAGGATATAAAAGCCTCGGGCCAACGTGTGAACCTGTCTACGCACGTTAAGCAATATTTATAACCGTGTAAGACAGGTAATGGTCCAATTAGATCGATGTGCACGTGAAAATCTATTGGACGGTAGCGAGAAAGGTTTTACTGGCGATCTAGTGTGTCAACAGACTTTAGAGCGCTGACAGTCTATACATGCGCGTGCCCATTCTCTACAGTCTTTTTTATACTGGGCCATACGTACCGTTTTGCTACCAACTTGATTGTAGCTTTCGCTCCTGGTGGCTTAACCCGTGTATTGAATCAAAGGCTTCACAACGAAATTCTAACAGCAAATATAAACGAGGAGACGTACCGGATATATCACAGTAAAGTTTCTTGCCGAAGTCGGAAATGGCGACTTTCTGCAGCTTCAGTGAAGAATTTCTATAAGTTTAACGAGGTTATTATCCTTTTCTTGTGAAATTTTAAGTTTTGTAAGTCTTACGTTTGAGAAAGTGTTGCCGTAACAATGTTATCGTCACCTTTAATATACCTGATATCTGTAGTAAATTGCAATATGTGTAATCAAGGTATCGAAATTGTCGTGGTGATAAATTCTGTGAATTTTTATTAAACGCTGATATAAGTGGTTTATGGTCAGTGAATAATGTAAAAGATTGAGCTTCTATCATAAATTTAAAATATTTTATTGCCTCATACATAGTTAGCAGCTCTCTATCATATGGGCTATACTTCCTTTGAGCTATGTTAAGCTTTTTGGAGAAGAATGCTAACGGTATCCAGCCTGAGTCATTCTACTGTTGTAGAACTGCTCCTACAGCAGTGTCTGATGTGTCGGTAATAATCGCCAATTCTGCTGTCGGATCGGCATGAGCTAATAAACTGGCGTTTGCCAAACTTGCCTTACTTTCTGCGAAACATTGCTCGAGTTTTGGATTTCAGGTAATGAGCGTAGATGGCTTTACATTTTCTCCCATTAATAGAAGATGCAGCGGCGCCTGTACTTGAGCAGCGTTTGGTATAATTCGGCGATAAAAATTCAACATTCCAAGATATCTTCTTAGCTCTCGTACATTTTTGGGTAATAGAAAATTTTAAATAGCACTGACCTTTTCTTTTGTGGGCCTCGTACCTTCAGCTGAGCTAAAGCCTAAAAATTCTACCTCTGGTACTCCGAAGATGCTTTTAGCAGTATATATGACAACACCATGCTCTCGAATGCGCTCGAAGACTGTACATAAATGACGCTCGTGGTTAGCTTCATCTTTTGACGTAATCAGGATGTCATCTAAGTAGGGGAAAGCGAAGTCTATGTCCCTAAGGATTTCGTCCATGAATCGCTGAACAGTTTGCGCCGAGTTCCGTAATCCGTACCCCATAAAAGGAAACTCGAACAAGCCGAAAGGTGTAGCGATTGCCGTTTTGCATACATCCTCTGGTGCGATTGGAATTTGGTTATACGCTCGCACCAGGTCGATTTTACTGAACACTCGGCAGCCAAAAAGGTTATGTGCAAAATCACCTATATGGCGAACTGGATATTGGTCGGGGATTGTCCGGGCATTGAGCGCACGGTAATCACCACATGGACGAAACGTGTTATCTTTTTTTGGTACTAAGTGTAACGGTGAGGACCATGCACTGTCGGAGCGCCGGGCAATACCCGTTCTTACCATGTCCTCGAACCCCTGCTTGGCAATGCGGAGCAGATCCGGTGCCAGGCGTCGTGGACGGCAGAAGACAGGTGGCCCGGGCGTAGTGTGGATGAAATGGACGGTGTGATGCTTCACTTCCCGTACAGCAGGATCTCCAGACGGCCGCGTGATTTCAGGGTACTGTGACAGTAGGCTGTTGTAGCGTGAAGTACCTGTAAACACTTTAATTTGGCACAAAGCAAATGATGAAGCAGAATAAGCCTTAGCAATAAGAGAGGTGGTATTGTCTACTAAACGGTGGTATCTAGCGTCCACGAGCAAATTAAAAAATGAAAGAAAGGCTATGCCGATAGTTGGTTTTGTGACGTCAGCTATCACAAATCTCCAACTAAAAGCGCGGCATAACCCTAAATCTAAAGTTAAATTAACCCAACCCTACTGCGATTGTTGAGCCATTAGCTGCGAAAAGCTCATAGTAAGTTTTATGTAGTCTCTTATTACTTAATTTACCCAAGGGAAATACACTTAAGTCTGAACCAGTGTCCACTAAGTATTGTACTTTTGTTTTAATGTCTGTCACAAATAAGCGGCCTGGTGAACGGCAGTCATCGGCCGCCATTATGGACTGTCCTTGTCGTTTCCCTGTGAAAACGAGCATCTTAGTCTTTACGGGTGACAACGCATCTGCATTATGATTCGTAGTCGGGGATAGATGTAGATGTTTATAGCCACAGCAACTATTTAACAACAGGTGGACTGTGTGCTCGTTTGTCACCCTTATCCTATAAAAAATGACAAATAATCTTATAACCGTCACTTTTACGCAAGGCGTATAATTACCCAGGCCAGCGATGACAAGCATCATCACAGGTGCGAAACGTCTGGTATTGCGACCGTCAATCCTCCTGCCAAGCTTACGATTAAGGCAAGTTCTCTCGACAAGGACTATGGCCCATTTCCAACATTCCAACTTTCACAGGCTGATGCAGAGTAAAAAGATAAAAATCTATGAAATCATAGATATGAATGTTATCTTTCGACCCAATTTGCCTTCCGATGCTGATTTACTTTTCGATATGTACACGTGTAGTACATGTTTAAAAACTTAATTTTTTTATAGCTAAAAAAATATTTAAAAATACGTTGACATCCTAAACATTGTAACTACTTTAAAAATATTCAGCAGGGGGTGGTTTCGATCCACGGACCTCTGTAGGATATGGGCCCAGCAGCGCGCTTCCACTGCGCCACTCTGCTGACGAATGTGCTGTTGAATGTTTTCATGGACTTGAATTGGCTGTAATATAATAATAATTTTTGCTGATCAATTTGACTGCTTCGATGTCCTAAGCGCAATTGCTTATCACGTGGTCCTGGGTTCAAATTCCGAGTTGGACCAAAGTCAGTTATTGGGTTTTGATGTCCAGAAATTCTTAGTAGCAGCCCGGAGTCAGGAAGTTGGTGGTGATCCACCCCCGTGCCTTGAAAAACACGTAAAGGTTCCTGCGCCTAATCTCTTTCCGGTAGTGTCAGGTTACCGCCCCATACTATAAGAGGTCACATTGGTCTGGAGGACATTGATGAATGAAAGCATGAAAATAAAATATATAAAACTAAAGTCAGTAAAGTTAGTATGTTTAGTTCCATTGCGAAGTAGTGAATCCACATATTTTTGTTATATTTAAAAATTTTAGACACGCAGGTTTTCTCACGGTGTTTTCCTTCGAACTGGAGCACATAAAATCCACATTCAATTGTGGTTAACAAATTCTGTGGACCCGGCAGATTCGAACTCTTGAGTCGAGGAAAGAGGTAGAAATCACTAGGAGCTAGATCTGGCGAATAGGGAGGGTGTTCGAGCAGTTCGAATCCCGTTTCTTGAATGGCAGCCATCGCAACTGCGGCTTTGTGAGCCGGTGTGTTGTCTTAGTGAAACAGCACTCCAGCTCGCAGTTTGCCGCGTCTTTTTTCCTTAATGGCCTCCCGTAATCTTCTTATTTGGTCTGCATAGTAAGAGCCCGTAATAGTGACTCCCTTTTCCAAATATTCCACCATATTTATGCCTTGAGCGTCCCAAAAAACAGATGCCATAACCTTTCCCGCCGAACTTGAAACTTTGAATTTCTTTGGCGTCGGTGAGGAGGCTCGCTTCCAAGTCATCGATTGTTGTTTCGTTTCAGGATCAAAATGGTGGATCCAGGTCTCGTCCATAGTCACAAAACGGAACAAAAAATTTTCTTGATCTGCTTGGAACTTTTCGAGATTGACCCTCGAAATATCAACTCGATTTTTCTTTTGCTCGTCGGTTAACATTCTGGGTACCCAACGCGCAGAGACCTTTTTCATATGCAACTCGTTCGCAAGGATTCTTTGAACGCTGTATGAGATTCCTGTGACCTCAGCTACATGCCTGATGGTCACTCTTTGATCTGCCAACACAACATCTTCGACTTTTTTCACGTTGTCTTCAGTGAGGGACGTGGATGGGCGTCCTTCGCGATGTTCATCTTCAGTGGATGTTCTGCCCAGTTTAAACTCCTTGGCCCAGCATGCAACTGTAGAATATGGAGGAGCAGAGTCCCCCAATGTTTCCACTAAGTCACTGTGTATGTCTTTTGAAGACATTTTTTTCAAACAGAGGTACTTGATGACAGCTCTAATTTCGTTTTTCTCCATGTTGATGTTATCTCTTTGACAGTTCGTATTCAAATGAATGTATCTCCCGGAAATCGTGATCTATTTATATGATTTTTAGGCTGACGTAGTGAGTATATAAGCAAGCAAAAATATTTTTATTCAGGTTGTTATTAGGAAGACGCCGCTGTCCATCTCCTGGCTTAGTTTCCTCTGTCGCTTCTTACGACACCCACGGGACGATATGAGGTAGTGGATATTTACACCGCCACTACACGGTAAACACTACACGGATGTCATATAAATCTTCTTTTTAATTAACGCTTAATATTAATGGAAATTTTTAAATTATTAGAATACTTATAAAAAGTATTGTTTTTATAATAAAAAATAAAATAATGCAATGACGCTATTAAAGTTACAGAAGTAGTAGTAATGCTAAGCACTTCAACTATGCTGAGAATGCTTCTGCAAAGAGGACCCACCATTAGTAATGGTGGGTCCTCTTTGCAGAAGCATTAGTCACACCCACAACTTTTTAATTTTGTATACTATTAGACATGAGGTTACTGTCGCTTTAATAATAATTAATGTCGCCTGTTTAAAAATGATTTATAATAATCGAAACATGAATCATTCACTGAAATCATACAAAGATTTTAAATATATTTCTAATCTATTTAAAATCTTATACATTATTCATATTAAATATTTCTAATGGTAGTGTAATTTAATAGTAAGCACTGGCATAAATTAATTTTGTACCATCAGACGACATCAATATATCGGCCAGGGACAGACATGTCTGGTCCCGAGAGAAGTGGATTCACTCGTAAAGTAATTGCGTGTCCCGAGCATACCGCAGCTAGCTACTAGTAATATAACAAGTTAATGACTTAATTAATTACTGCTACGTCATTTATATTATTTGTATCAGAATATCTGCGTTGTGAATTTTTTAAAGTTGATAGTTTCAGAAACTTTGACTAAAACTTATTTTTATTTTTTAAGTAAGTAAGTTTCAAGTATTTTACAGCGAATAACTATTCACGAAGGTCTCCTATGAAACTATGTCATTAATTGCTAAGATCCTAAATACTTCACACTTGCCATGCACACCGTTATTCGACATAAAACTTCAGACAGCTGTCATCTTTTTCCCCTATATTAAATTTTATCTTTGCCCCTTAGTGCCTGTTAGTGCAAAGTCTTCAGCATACGTGAAGTTCCATGGTGTATTTTTGGTCGCTGTCTGATCTAGTCTCATTGTATTACAGTGAACAGTACCTAATGGATTAAGGAACGAGAATTTATAAACTCAAACGAATGTCGAGAAGGAAGTTGTTTTCCTGACAGCAGTTTTAACTCTTAAAACGAATATGGACTCCACATGGAGGTCGTTCGGCGGAGCGTGTGACGTGGAGACGTATTTTCCATACAACTTGAGCTGCCACCCAGGACGCTGTAGACCAACACCGCATATATGTATCGTGACATGTCCAATCTGATTTACTAAAATGAAACAGCTGGAAAATTTTATCCATCTGCACGGATGAGGAGAACGCAAATATAGGCATAGGCAAGTCCTTACATAATCGCCGAGAATTTTCTACTTTTACTGTGTTTAAAAATAATTTCCCGCCATCAGCCATCGCCAGAGCCAAGTCTATCAAATTATGCATAAAATTTTTGAAATAACTCTCATTTGACAACAGTTACACGTAAGACATAAGACATAAACACTCACGCCTGTCACCCAGAGGGGTAGGCAGAGACTACGGACTTCCATTTGGCACGTTCCTGACACACCTCTCTCGCCTCCTTTACATCCATATATCTACGCATACACGCTCGTCGATTAAGGGTACTCCTAATCTGGCCCATTTTCAATATATCGCCAATTTGGTCGATAAAACAACAGTTAAAATTAATTAAAAAATCATTGTTTAGCACCAACACTTCACCATATTCAGGCATAAGCAGTTTCTGTTTGCCTAGCATGAAAAATAACTATATGAACGCTTTCGTACGGTAGGAAATCTCATTTTCTTTAACCTTTAACTTTTTGTGATGTAAAGTGCGCGATGTAGATTTTAATATTTTTAACTTTTTATTTGGTTTTCTTCGCGTCATATTATATACAAGCTTTTTTTTTGCGCTTTGTGTCAATTCACTAGTAGTTTTTTTGGTAGTAGATTTAGTAGGTTTAAAAAATGAAATTCGACAAACGAAATTTATTTTCTTACGTCGAAGAAATTAAAAAACAATACTTCTATCGAAACTCGTAACCTGCAATACGGAACCCTAACAAGCTGCGCATTACTAATTTAGAAAAGGGATTTTCAAACATATAAAATTAACAACCTATATTTAGTGAATTCCTTAAGTATCACCGTAAGTATCGCGTGCCAAAAATTCATCAATTTGGGAGAAAATGAAACGAGTTGGAAATAAACGAGTGTTTTGTGTACTTATTAAAAATAACAGAAAAATCTCGGGTTAGGATGATCATGCAAAATGTGTTATGAAGCAATGAGTTTCTGTGTTGGCGAACTTTGTTATTGTTATTGCGCCAAGTCACGAATTTTTGCAGTTACCCAGGTCTATGGTTTAGCCAAGTCATAAGTGTTCTGTCCAAAATAGCAAAACGGAACATTTATGAAATCATTTCGGGTTTGCCTGTCTGTCACAGACGTTTTCTTTAAGAGCCTTTTCACCCAAATAAAAAAGCGAGGTTCGAAATTCTAATTTTCGACTAGATAAACTAAGCTCTATTTAGGGGTATAAAATAAGAAAACTATCGACGTCTCGTGAAACATAGAAAAAGTCTGCTCTGAAAAGAGCTATTTTATTATCAGCATAGAGCATGATATTGTTCTTCAAGAACATGTTTTACGAAGATACCAGGTGACCAGTTCTCATTAACCAAAAAACTAAAGACATTTTTTAAGATAATCATTTCTGTGAAACACCATTCGAAGAGATATAAATAGATTTTTCATTAATTTTATTTCGTCTTTCCGAAAAAGCCTTTCTATCGGATCTGTAAAAGGATCCATAAATATCTGAAAAATCACGTTATAGGAGTATAATATTCAAGGAAAATTATCAGAATTTCGTTGTTTACTTTTCATTTTTTTATGTATTCATTTTGACAAAATAAATTAAATTATTTAATTTACCTAATGTATTTGCTGTTTGATAGATATCATTGAACTTATTGATTGGCACTAAAAATACAGTCTTTTTCTTCACAATTTTGCGGTCGGTTCGATTCTCAACTCGGACAAGGAATTCTTCCAAATTTTACGAATGCAGTTGTGTTCTAATCATAAAAACTACTAAACTTAACCTGACCTTACAATTATTACCTGTTTTATACATAGTGGCGATGTAGATTTTCCGTAATGACTTTGAATTATGATATCAATTGACCTCGATAATGGTGTCATTAAATTTGCGTTACTCCTTGGGAAGCCTTTTAAAAATGGGTTCAATGTATTCATGGATGTTCTAAAAATGTCCTTGTAATAGAAATTCAACAGCTTTTCGCTTTTTTCTCCATTGCTACTAGGGCACATGTTTTGAGACAAAGTATATTCTTATGTCTATGTATAAAAATGGGTTATGACTTATATTTATAGTTATGACTTATAAATATAAGTCATAACTCATTTTTATACATAGGCATAAGAATATACTTTTAATATTATGCGTTACCTGACGTTAAGCTAATCATATCCATGTTACATTGCATGTTTTTTTTTATAGAATAAGGGTGACAATTGAGCATCTAATGGTAAATGGATACTGTGGCCCATAGACACCTACAATTTACATCTATCCTCGATTAGGAATCTAAATGTAGATACGTTGTCACCACTGAGGACTAAGATGGAACCTCGTTACTAGTAAAAAGGTCTCCGGTTTTCTACACTCACAATACGAAACAAAGCAGCATTAATTAATCTGCGAGAGTGTGGTATTGCGTTGTCAATAAATAACTGCAACGTGGCTCCACCACATATACGTAGGGTGGAGCAAGTCCTCATAAGACTCGACATCTGGCAACTTTTGTGGTAAATATTCCTTCAATTGCTGATAACGTTTGTATTTAAAAATGGTATGTTTACTATAAATATAATTATTACATCCCGTTACAAGTCTACTGCTGAACATTTTTTTTCATAGAAGAGGGGGCAACCGAGCATTCGGCTCACCTGATGGTAAGTGACTATCGCCGCCTATGAACAACTGCCACACGTGAGCAATTGCAGGTCCATCGCTGGCCTTATAGGAAGGAGTAAGCTCTTTTCATTAAGGTCCCTAAGTCGTATCGGTTCGGAAAAATCGTCGGTGGTAAACGATTCCACAAATACTATATAATAGTGAGTATAGAGACCGGAGAATATATATAATAGTGAGTGTAGAGAACTGGAGACCCTTTTTACTGGAAACGAGGCATTCCATCTTAGTCCTCACACGTGACAACGTATCTGCATTTTGATTCGTAATCGAGAATACATATATTATGTGGATCTCTATGGGCCTAAGTAAGCACTTACCATCAGGTGGACTCTGTGCTCGTTTGTCAACCTTATCCAATAAAAAAAAAAGGTCATTCGTGGAAGGAAACTCCTTGTAAAACGTACAGTGGTGGACCGCCAAGCATCCAGATGATGTGGGTGGTATCGTGAGTTTTTTCGCGATGTGCGTTGGTGAAATTTGACGGTTGGAATTAATCCGATTCTTCAGAACCACTCTGTGGTAAATGTGATAGAAAATGCAAAAGATGCATACATCTCTTTGCAGCGCCAGTGAATCGAGCTGATTAGAAAGAACTCGATCGCCGACGATTCGAGCCGCTCTGCGCTAGATATGGCCATGCGGAAGGAGCTGGGGTGCCCCGGCCCAGAGGTGAGAACTGTATTCCATGTGAGGCCGAACCTGCGCCTTGTAAAGTTGCAAGCGGTGTGCCGGCATAAAATACTGTCCCACTCTGCTGAGCACGCCAATCTCTATAGAGGCTAATATAGCCTTCCCTTCCAAGTGACCACGAAACTGCATGTCATTCGATATGTCGACGCCGATGATTCTGTTAAAAAACCGAAACATATTATGTAGGCATTCTCTGAAGTCTGCCACAAAACACGATCTTGTTGTTCCATGAGTGGCTCCACTTGAGTCCATTGACCACCAGCATGCCTCGCCAATTCTTATCTCGTTCACTCTTTAAATATTATAGAGGTATAGAAACAACGTTAACAACGTTGTAAAGATTGGGAGCGGGTCGACGAGGGTTGCGTACCTTATACTCATAATCACCAAACGGTATTCGCTGAAGGTCATACAGGTTTACGCACCAACCTCGGCACACCCCGATGAGGAGGTGGAGGAAATGTATGAGGATATCTCTAGAGCCATGCATTCCTCCAAAACCCACTATACGGTGTTAATGGGAGACTTCAACGCAAAACTAGGCACAAGAGAGAGCGGTGAGCTGAAAGTAGGGAAATTCGGAATAAGGCAACGGAACCCAAGGGGCCAGCAGCTGGCCGACTATGGAGAAAGAGGAACTCTTTATGATGAACTCTTTCTTCCAAAAGCGGCCCCACAGAAAGTGGACCTGGTCGAGCCCCGATGGTTCAACAAAAAATGAGATTGACTTTATTATGACGACCAGACGACAACTGTTCAGTGATGTCTCAGTGATCGCGAGGGTGAAAACTGGCAGCGATCACCGAATGGTGAGAGGCACACTGAACCTAAACGTTAAGTTGGAGAGGTCACGTCTAATGAAGTCAACGCTCCGTCCCCCTCGTACTCTAATCCAAAGTCCCGAAAACTTTCAGCTCGAGTTACAAAATCGTTTTCAGTGCCTAGAAGATTGCAATGAAGTGGACGATATGAATGACAAGCTTGTGGAAACTGTCCATGCGGTCGGAGCTAAGTTCTGTAAGACCCGTCGCAGAAGAACACAAAAACTCTCCGATCACACTCTTAATCTCATGGTTGTTAGACGGGAGATGAAGCTGCAGTCTTCAGCAGATTTGACAGCATACAGGCAACAGAACAGACAGATCTCCAAATGCATGCGGCGGGACTTGCGCAACTTCAATACAGCTCGTATTGAAGAAGCGATCGAGCGGAACCAGGGCTCCAAAGTCTTTGCCAGAGATCTGTCTGCCAGAAAGAGCCAATTGTCGAAGCTGAAGACCGAATGTGGCAGCATCGTTTCCGGGACACCTGAGATTTTGAGTGAGATTGAGAGGTTGTATGGGCAGCTGTACACGTTATCGTTGGAGCCACACGCAAGTGTGAGTAACGATCAAGAGCAAGTCTTATCCGACACTATTCCGATGATATCCCGGACGTCAGTCTGAGCGAGATTAGAATGGCTCTCCAGCATCTTAAAAACGGTAAGGCCCCAGGCGAGGATGGAATTACAGCGGAGCTTCTGAAAGCGGGTAGAAAACCGGTACTTGAAGTCCTTCAGAAATCCTAAATTGTACAAAAGACCGAAGAGTACAATCTGCCACTTTGCCTTGCGTATGTGGACTATGAGAAAGCTTTTGATTCCGTCGAAATTTGGGCGGTGCTGCAGTCTCTTCAGCGGTGTCAAGTGGACTGTCGGTATATCGAGGTGCTGAAGTGTTTATAAAATAGGGCTACGATGGCTATCCGAGTACAGAACCAGAGTACGAAACCTATCCAACTGCAGAGAGGTGTAAGACAGGGTGACGTAATATCCCCGAAACTCTTCACCGCTGCTTTGGAAGACGTTTTCAAGCTAATGGACTGGAAAGGATACGGTATTATTGCCAATGGCGAGTACATCACTCACCTTCGATTTGCCGACGATATATTCCTTATGGCAGAATTGCTGGAGGACCTAAGCACTATGCTCAATGACTTCAATAGTGTCTCCCAACGGATAGGTCTCAAGATGAACAGGGACAAAACAAAGATCATGTTTAATGTCCATGTCACACCTATGCCGGTAGTTGTTGGGAGCACTAAGCTCGAAGTTGTTGACGAATATGTTTACCTGGGACAAATAGTCCGACTAGGTAAGTCCAACTTCGACCGAGAGGTCAATCGACGGATTCAACTCGGCTGGGCAGCGTTCGAGAGATTACGACCCATCTTCTCGTCAGGCATATCTCAAAACCTCAAAACTAAATTGTACAACCAGTGCGTGTTGCCAGTGATGACATATGGAACTGAGACGTGGTCCTTCACTGCTGGCCGTATGAGGAAGCTCAAGGTCGCTCAGCGAGCTATGGAGAGGGCTATGCTCAGAGTTTCTCTGCGTGATAAACTTAGAAATGAGGATATCCACAGTAGAACCAGAGTAACCGACATAGCCCAAAGGATTAGTAAGCTGGGCCGGCGATATAGCTCAGAGAACCGACAACCGATGGGGAAGAAAGGTTCTCGAGTGGCAGCCTCGTACCGGCAGGCGAAGTGTAGGGCGTCCCCCCACTAGATGGAGTGACGACCTGGTAAGACATGCAGGGAGTCAATGGATGCAGGTGGCTCGGGACCGTGCTTTGTGGCATTCCGTGGGGGAGGCCTATGCTCAGCAGTGGACTTGTGAAGGGCTGTAATGATGATGAATGATGAATTTAGATTATCTATATAATTGTAGCTAAATTAAAGCTTGTTGTCTTTTAGCCTTGGTAAATGTTATTTCAATAGTGCCTGCTAAAATACACTATGCCGCAACGATGTAACTAATAAGCGTTTTAATAATAGTAGCAAGCAGTAAATAATTTCTCCTCAGTTCAAATAAGAAACCCTACATTAAAATTAATTGAAGCAACAAATGCTCTGAATACGTTGTTAGAACGAAATCTGCTTGTAAGTAAAAGGAACGCTTATATTATTTTCTTTGTATTTTCTTCTTTTAGAACTAGTTGAATAAACATATACATGTATAAAGTACAGCCGATACTAAAATACTATCTGCGTTCGTTATTGTGCGTTTCAACGAGGACTAAATTCACTGCATTTTTCAAAAGAATTTTTTTTTTTTATAATATAAGGGTAACAAACGAGCACACAGTCCACCTGATGGTAAGTGGTTGCTGCGGCCCATAGACATCTACATATATCCTCGATTACGAATCAAAATGCAGATGCGTTGTGAGCCGTGAGGACTAAGATGGAATGCCGCCTTTCCAGTAAAAAGGGTCTCCGGTTCTCTACACTCACCATACGAAACACAGCAGCGTTAAGCTGCTATTTTACGTTGTTATTCTGTGAGAGCGTGGTCCTTCCCCGGTCGAGCCGACCCATTCGTGCTACAACTATACTACTAAATATAGCTGCATAAAAATAAATCGGGTAAAAAGCCCTTGTACGAGAAACTCCATTTCTGCGAGTGCCGTTAGATAAATTTAGTTTACATACAGTAGTTTCACTATTATTAAATTTTGTTAACATTTTTAAATTTCTAATTTATGTTTTTAATGCATCACTGATTTTACAGTCGTCACATAAAAGTTCTCTAGAGTTCATTGTATTTATCAAATAAATTATAACCTGACTAAATTTATACCGTGTAGTGGCGGTGTAAGTACTATCCCATATCATCCCGTGGGTGTCGTAAGAGGCGACAGAGGGAAACAAATTAGGAAATGGACAGCCGCATCTTCCTTATAACGACTAAAAATAAAAACTGCGGTTGCCAACCCGCTTGCCAAGCGTGGCAACTAAGTTAAATATCCCCCCTATGAGACAATCTATGGGTGAGGCCTATGTTCAGCAGTAGACTTTAATAGGATGTAACGGTAACGGACAAAATGTATAAAGTGAAACAATAGAACTATTTCATTAATATGCATGTAATTTATAATTTATAATTTGTTAATTTTGTGTTTTATCCTATGAATACGTTACTTTTACCTATCTATACGTGATAGAGCCATGCTGCAGCTATATTAGTAGTATAGTTGTAGCACAAATGGGTCGGCTCGACCGGGGAAGGACCACGCTCTCACAGAATACTAGCGTAAAATAGCAGCTTAATGCTGCTGTTGTTTCGTATGGTAACTGTAGAGAACCGGAGACCCTTTTTACTAGAAAAGAGGAATTCCATCTTTGTCATCACGGGTGACAATGCATCTGCATTTTGATTCTTTAATGAGGATAGATGTAGATGTCTATTGGTCACAGCAACCACTTACCATCAGGTGGACTGTGTGTTCGTTTGTCACCCTATCCTATAAAAAAAATTAATAACTTTACAAAATTGTTTCTTGATGACAATAGTTTATAGATATTTTATTATATTACAAATCTAGCTGAGCCTCGATTTAGTCCGATACAAATTAATATCGATATCGAATCTCTATCTTATTAGATTATATTAATTTTTGACGTGAAACGTTTTTAAAATCACTCCGAAATCACCCGTGTGGTCAGAAATGTGAACCGTAACGAAAAGGTCTATGTCATCTTATCTTAATAATTACAAAACTATTAGTCTTAGAAACATGAATCCATTTTTTTCTGTAAGTATATGCCGTTTGCCCTGGGGCCTTTACAACTTCATCGAAATAGACTCGTAAGCGAGGACCTACGAGCTATTGAGTGCAAGGATTCTGCCGACGGCGAGCGTCGCCGACTGCTATCCCGAAGCACCCCGACCCTGCTTTTGGAGTGAAGCTCCCCGAGCTAGGTGGGGGGGGGGGGGCATCGATGTGATTCACGGGCCCCTCAGAAGGAGGTACGAACCTCGGCTTGAACCACTATCGCAATGTGGAAAAACGGGTCGTAAACTAAAAACGCCCTGTATCACGCGTATTGAACCTCGTGAACGGGGTGTGTCTGACCTCGCGTTCACGTCTTCCGGGGGGAGGGGAGCAGCATCCCTTTCTGGGGAATACGAACCCGCCTCTATCACCAACGGGTTTTGATGGTCTTTAATCGAATTGAAGTATTGGATAATTCCTTAAGATACGAATGGATGGTGGGCATGTCGCAATCGTGGTGGAAATCCGTTTCTCACATATAAAGAAGCTCCTGTGATTCGTTGCAGGAGTTATTGTGAACAGCTTGAAGCTACCGAAGACGATTTAGAGGAATATGGGCAAAGGCTACACTCGCATATGTCATAGGTTTTGTAAAGATGCAGTTTGTGTCTTAAGGACAGCTTGCTGCTTTTATGGGTTAAGGTGTAAAGGCGGTACACTACGAATTTCGCCTTATTTCTAACATCTCTAATGTGATGAGTGAAGCTCATTGCATAATCTAACGTTACCCCCAGGTATTTCACCTTTGTAACCCAAGGGATTGGGCTTTTGTAGAGGGAGATTGTACCGCTTAAGTATAAGAAATAACTTTTTATAGCAAGCTATCGCTTCAAACATAATAGCTTTGCTTTTATCGGCATTCAGTTCGATTCTCCATTTACTGCACCATTCGCCTAGTGCGCTTGCTGCAGTTTGGAGTCGAATGCGTACTCTGAACGGGTTATTATCAGATGAATTTATTGTTGTGTCATCTGCATATAGTGCAAGATGAGTATCGTCCATCATGGGGATATCGCTCACATAGAGTGAGTAAAGAGTCGGGGAAAGCTCCGATGGGTTGGAATGGAATGGGCCGGGAAGAGGACAAGGACCCCTCGTGGCGAAAACGAAAAGAACGATTGAACAGAAAGTCCTGAATGACTTTGACAAGTGTTATAAGCACACCTATATGGAGAAGTTTATAAATTAATACATTATGCCAGACCTTGTCGAAGGCCTTAGCCACATCAAAGAATATAGCATCTGTATATGCAGTGCGTCTGTTCGAATTTGCGGCGTAATCTTAGATGTGCTTCGTGAGGCGGTGAACCTGTTGGACATATGAGTGTTTTGCTCGAAAGCCGAACTGCTCGTTTGGAATCAAATATTTGATGCGCTCATAGATTTTTCCCGTAGAACTGAGGAGACTGATGGGTCTGTAACTAGAAGCCCTATCTCTGGTTTTGTTCGGTTTGTGAAAATCGATATCTGCTTCTTTCCACACGTCTAGGAAAGTGCAGGTGGTGTGGAGGCATAATAAGATATTGAAGATGGCCACTAGAAGGCAAATCAATTTTGAAGGTAAGGCTTTAAACACATTATTAATGCCTGGCGCTTTTCGAGGCTTGAGATTTTTGATGATGGTCTTGACCTCATCAGAGGTAACGGGAGGAAGAGGATCATCGGTCCGTGACGTTGCGGATAAATTAGCCGCTTCCTCATCCACCTTATTCAGGTGGATTGGGTCGACTGGCAGAATGCTGAGAGAGCATTGGCTCTCGATGATATCTGCCATGCATTCGCCCTTTTCCGAGTCATCGAACGCGAACTGACCATCAGCTCTAACCAATGGAGGCATCGAAGTGATATTTTCTGATTTTAAAGCTTTCGCCAACCGCCAGAAGGCAGTATGTGAAGGCGAGATGTCTTCCATAACTCTGTCCCAATTAGTATTATTGACAGTTTTATAACGGTCATAGGCCCTAATCGCAGCGTTTTTCTCTCAGTAGCCGTCGCATACCTCCGGGAGTTCAGAACGATGATGAGAATAAAACTAATGTTACGGATTATATCACGTTTAATTTTAACTTTTATACGTGGGGTTTTTTTACGCATCTTTGGGTGAAAGTTCCACAAAAACCCGCGTAAAAGAACATATCGTTGATGTTAAGTACCGACGCTCCGGGTAGTCTAAAGTATGTCAACATGTTTAGTATCGTCCCAACCATTATATCGGATCTGATAGACAACAAATCCTTGCAATAGAACACCAATTCCTACCAATGATGATTCGCGAGGCTATTGAAATTTAAAAAAACACATCCTAATTTTAATACGGAAGATGGCTGAGAGTTACTATTTGCTAAAGACCCCATAACTAATAAAATAAAATTCAAACCCAAGCACATTATTATGCATTTATTCTATTCTATTCTATTCTAACTATGACATCAGGTCGTCAAACACCTCAGTCCTCCCGTGACCATGGGTGCTGTAAAGTGCCCAAAACATCGAGAATTAAAAAAGTTAAAATTAAACACGATAAAATCCTTAAAATTAGTTTTATTCCTTATAAATTTTATTCACAGTCAACGTGGGAAGCACTATACTCATGAACGGGAGTAGAAAAATGTTCGCCTTGTTGTGGCGGTGAAAGAGAATCGGCCACCTCATATCATGCCGTCGTAAGAGGCGACATAGGAAAACAAACAGGAGATGGGCAGCATCATCTTCCTGACAATAGATCAAAATAGCTCTGGTTGCCAATCCGCCTACCAAGCGTGGCAACTATAGCAAATATCCAGCTACTTGACAATTTATGGGGGAGGCCTATGTTCATTTCAGTGGACTTTTGATAGGCTGACGATAATGAGTTCTACTCATCTTTGCAACCCTTAATATTTACGGTAGAGTGAAAACAAAAAGTAACATACCCGAAAATATAAATGAAATAAAAACTGCATATATTGCCCCTTGAAAAGTAAAAAGTAGCAGCTTACATACATGTTACTACTGAGCACAGGCCGCAGAGTTTTTAGCCAAAAAAGTGTTTGCTGCGCTGATTCCAACGCGGGATGAGCTCAACTGGGAAACTTCTAAGATATGCAGGTTTTACTTCACCGCCAGAACGTGTTTTTTTTTATAGGAGAGGAGGCAAACGAGCATACGGCTCACCTGATGGTGAGTGATTACCGCCGCCCATGAACAACTGCAACACCAGGGGAATTGCAGATGCGTTGCCGGCCTTTTAAAAAGGAGTACGCTCTTTTCTTGAAGGTCCCTAAGTCGTATCGGTCCGGAAAAATCTCTAGTGGTAGTCGATTCCACAAGGAAGTTGTGCGAGGAAGAAAACTTCTTTTAAATCGCACAGTGGTGGACCGCCAGTCATCCAGATGGTATGGATGGTATCGCGAGTTTTGTCGCGATGTGCGATGGTGAAATTGTGCGGCTGGAATTAGTCCGAACAATTCCTCAGAGCACTCCCCGTGGTAAATGCGATAAAATACGCAAAGAGATGCAACATCTCTTCGCAGTGCCAGTGAGTCAAGCCGATCGGAAAAAGTTCGGTCGCCGACGATTCGAACAGCTCTGCGCTGGATTTGATCAAACGGAAGGAGCTGGCACTGGGGAGCCGCAGCCCAGAGATGGGAACAGTATTCCATGTGCGGCCGAACCTGCGCCTTGTAAAGTTGCAGGCGGTGTGCCTGTCTAATCTGTGTGTCTAACAGCGTAAAATATGGTGAGTACAAAAAATAATCATCAGTAGTATTACATAGTATACGTTAATGTTTAACCTGATATTAAGCTTAATATTTATCTTAGGGCTAATTAATTTTAAGTGTCTAATATCCAGGACAAATAGAGGTAACAGAGCAAAGTATGGTAAGTATGACAAATGATCAACAATAATATAACATCTAGTCATTTAAGTTGTAAAAGATTATGGACCTGTGACTCACTTGTTATGATAATAGTAGGAAAGTTGTCATCCTTTTTGATATGTACCTTGCCATAGGCTATCCAGCAGTACTTATATCCTTTGGATTTTGCCAGATCACGCACGAGAAAGTGAAGTCGAGCTCCTTTTGCAGTTAGCTGCTCAGACATAAATTGGAGTGTACTCTTCCGTCTTAATTCCGAGATACTTGGCGCATAATTTTTCGTTATGTGTTCTATTGCAGTCTTTTGACTTCTTCAAGAAATCGGACTTCAGAATAGTTGATGTCGTCTCAACTATAATTGTACTATTTTTAGTCTTAGCGCGCTTGTTCTGAACTCGGTATATGTCACTAATCTTCGGTTTTGCGATATCACATCCAATTACATTAGATAAGGAAATGGCCATTTTCATTAATTCTTCTTTGGATTTTTTAGTCGTCTTTGGTACATTTTTGATCTCAAAGTTAGCCTTTCGGCTGCTCCTTTGTAGATCCTCTAACTTGTCCTCTAGAATTGTGATATCATTTCTACCCTTCGTTGTTTGTACTTCGAGTAGTTCTATTTTATTTTTAAGCTCTTCATTTTGTGCCGACAGTGAAGCCATGGCGGTTTCTATGTAGTTATTTGTAGATTTAGTTTCCATTAGTATCGGGTAGATTTTCTTTAGCTCCTCTTGCTGTGTTGACATTAGAGATGGTATCAGTGATTTGACATCCTGTTTGAAAGCAAGGAAGTCAGAGTCGCAGTAGCATTCTCTTGGTCTTTTACTGCGTTGAAAAATGAAGTTAGGAGGGGGGGTGTTTTGTTCTGTTTGCGTGGAAATATTCGATTCAGAAAGGGATTTGCCGCTCATGTCTTCCATTGTAAGACAGTCTGGTTGGTAGTTGTATGTTGGTATATTGATCGGCAAAGGACTTATTTTGCACGAACAACGTCGGAATTTAGCTTTCTTCTGGTAAAGTTAAATCAATTCGAGTACCAGGAGAGTATAAGCGCAAACAGGTATTGTACGGGATGAGGCGCGCAATGATATTGTGGTAGTGTGGAGTGGAAGTTGTTTATTATGCACACAGCGTCTGTCCTTGCACGACCCAGTGACATGTGAGTAGGCGGGGTTTCGCACTCTTCGAGGGCGTGTCGTTGCGCGTGAGCAGGTAAATAGTCGTACCTTGTCAATGGCCGAATTGCTTGCACGTACCAGGATACCAGGAGCACCAGGATACTTGCTAGCGAACGTCCTTTAGTCTATGTGCCCCTATTTTACGTTTGAATTAAAGGACTCGAATTTTGATTAAATTAATATTATTAAAAAGAAAAAAATATGGATTGTGCACACGTTTACTCCAGTTGGCGGTCCGGGGGGAGAGGCATATAGAGGGGTGATAGCACGCAACCTTGTGGAACACCAGCGTTAATGGGCTTGTAATCAGAGCATGCACCGTCTACTACAACCTTGATACTCCGATCAGCAAGAAAACTGGTGATCCAATTGCACAATTTCTCGGGAAGCCCATAGGAAGGAAGCTTTGTGCCAAACCCGATCGAAGGCCTTCGCTATGTCCAAACTAACGGCCAACGCCTCCCCTTGGACTCTACTGCCTTCGCCCATTTATGAGTTAGGTAACCTAGAAGATCACTAGCCGAGCGACCGCGACGGAAACCATACTGGCGGTCACTAATCAGCTGGTGATCCTCAAGTTACCGCATGAGCTGACTGTTGATAATGGACTCAATGGTAAATCGACACTTCAAATTGCAATAAAAATATATGCTTAAATATATAATAATGCTTACCTACCATGAAATTTAAGTTTTAATCAGTTTAATTACCGCCTACAAGTAAAATAAAAATAGACCTTTGTTTAAGTTAAATCTGCATTCTTTAATTAAAGTATTTTTCCGCAAGAGTCTGTTCATTTACATATACTCATATGAGCTATGAAACCAGGACTGTCACAAATATCTTAATATGTCTGAAAATATGAAAGCTATCTTGAATTACAAACTGATTTATAAGTCTCATTAAAGGTAAAAAAGTAAAGTAGCAGTATAAGTAAAGGTATACGTCTCACTACTGGGCACATGGCTCCTCATTAACTATAGTATTTTGTCGGCAGAAAAATAGAGTATGCTGCAATGCTTCGTTTTAGTTTATAGTTTTTACATCTCCACGACTATTTTAATTACTCAGATATCTAGGTTTCCCCACGAAGTTATTCTTCAATACTAACGGACACGTGTTAAGTCAGCACGTAAAATTTTACATAACAGATTCATCCTCGAGGGAATCGTACACGTTTTGCTCCCGTGCCATGATGAAATCTCACGGCGAGCTACAAGGCCCTCGTATTTGTTTAAATACAATTCATAAAAACAGAAACTAAGCTTTTGCATGATTGTTGAATATTCAGCAGCATTCTATTTTATCAGTGACTTACTATTTTAGTTTATTTAGAAGTAAGTAGATAGCGCTATTATTAGATGAAATAATGAAACCCCAAACTATAGTATCTAGTAATATCAGCGATGGAAGCGAACATTTATTTATTATATCAATAAGGCATAAAATGATGTCAATTCTGTAAAAAATTCTGTTTCTGTTAAAAAATACGCTATAAGCGCCGCTAGCGGTGAAAAACGATTTAATGATATTGTCATATGACCATATCATGAAATAGCAACGTTGCGTTTAGTTATTAATATCTTCAAATGATTTCTATTCATTGATTTGGTCAAGCTTTATATCATCACATGGTCAACAAACAGCATTAAATATCATGAAATGACCACACCATTTCACGAAATGATAGACTACTTTATGGTATATGATTATATAAAATCTCTTTAATAAAACTATAATTATAATGGAAATTTTGCAATAATTGCAGACAGACCAGTTTTAATCAGTTTACGTATAGATTACTAATTGAAATAAAAACCTTATCAATCTTTATATTTTTGATAGACGTCAGTCACTATTATCTATTGAAATTATTACGATTTTAAAACACAATAACAAAAATTCTATAAAAACTAAACGTTAGAATTTTTAAATAATTTTAAAAATCTAATTATTTAAACATATAAATGTAAGTTATTTATATTATTTAATTTATTTGTAACTGAAGGCAAAATATACAACTTTTTTCCATTTCATGATAGATGGCGCTGGTTTGATAACTAAATCGGTGAAGTTTAAAATTATTTTACCAAGGTTATAACTATATTTTAAACTTTATTTTAAGTATAGTATTTATTTGAAAAACACCCGTCATCCCGCCTATAACTAAGATATAATAGAAAAGTAACATCTAAAGGAAGGAAAATACTTAACCTTCTTTTTTGAACTTCCGTAATCGGATTAAAAGTAGACTATAAGTTGTCCCGGATTACTAACTACCTACATACTAAATTTCATGTAAATCGGTACAGCAGTTTTTGCGTGAATCCGTAATACACAGACAGACAGACTGACAGACAGACAGACTGACAGACAGACAGACAGACAAAAAGTCTAAAAACAACTAATTTGGCTTCAGAACCGTTTATTTACTCCCTGGACTTGTTTTTTCAAGAATATATTACAGACACGACTTTTCTACAGATTTATTATATGTATAGATGGATGATATTATCAGTAGCCAATCGCCATGCTTAAAGCATTGTAAAAGGTTTAATTTACGGCATTTAACTTAATTCCTAGTTTTTCACTGCACTGGTTGTTATTTTTTTTGGAAAATTTATAGCTTTAACATTAACAGTAAATAAATGAATAAGGCAGTTTCAAAGTTTTCACATATAGACAATATAAGCTTAAAAACAATAATTTTAGTCGGTAAAAGATAAACATCGATTAAGACAAACAGTAAATTAACAAAATTCAACAGAAGAACACTCAACGAAAGAATTTCGCTTTAGGTGCACTTAAATAAGATATTTTTCAATTAATTATTACGTTCTTTTGTTATTTGTACCTATTACTTATAACTCTTATAATATAAATTGTATATTGTAATTTTTTTTTATAAACAGATAAGACTTAAAATAATTTAAACACCGTGCAAACTCTCTGAACAAGGTATTAAGAAAACAGGTGCAGAACAGTTAATTTACAATAGTGATATCACGAAATGTTCTTGAATGAAGTAGAAGCCTATTTATGACATTGATATTTTATTAAATTGATCTACCAATAAATACTCGTACTAGTAAGGCGTAACAGATTCATCGATATTTTTCATGATTAAGTAGGGTGGACATGATTTGAATTTCGTTATTTTTAATCGGTTTTTTATTGTTTCTTTAATTGAAAAGTTATATTCATATTTTAAGGGAAAAATAGCCTATATTTTAACGCAGTGAAAAGTGATCCGGTTAATAATAACAGTTACATCGCTCAACTCAATTTATTATACAATCGAACTGGGAAATATACCTAAAATAAAATAAAACAAAAATGTTTATTAAAAAAGTTTATTGAGGTGATTTCAAGTAAATCCATTTTACTCTGCTTAAATAATTATTCTATTATTCTAAAGTATAAAATAAGGCTATTATGTGAAATGTGAAGACGCTTAGTTTAAGGCAGTTGTTGTTTACCGTGTTGTGCAAAGGTACATTTACATCTATTATTTACATCATTTTTATTACCTAATATATCTACATAGTATCTAAAAATCGTAGAAGAATTGGTCGAAATATTCAAGGTAAAGCGTTTCATTTTCATATGCAAGCAAAATTTTTAGTTTTGAATTTAGCAGTAATCTAATTAATTAGCGTTTAAGCTCTTATAGTGAACGACTTAGGGTAGCTTAACCTATGATAACACATGGTCGATGTTTTATCGGTAGCTTTTGATAGAATAAACAAAATTTAAATTAAATATATAATAAATATGTAGTGCATGTACACACAATTATATTAATACCAATCACGTTCAGACTAACAAAAAAGAAATAAAGAACTGGTTTTGACTTGCCGAAACCAAGTCAAAACTATGTTCAATTGATTGTAAAAACACCCACTTACGAACACATACATATGCATCTAAAATCATTCCCCGCCAACAATATGGTTTACAGTGCAAATGTGTGCGTTTAGCAGTGGACTTTTACGGGCTGTTAAAGATAAAAAAAGAAAGATGTGGTGCGTGTCAAGAAGTTGAGAATGGTTTGGGTGTCACTTGAAATGTACGCAGCGCTCCGACTGTTTGTTGGTCTGATGTCTATACATAACTTTGTATGAAAATCTTATGATTATTATAATATCATTTGGAACAAGTTAAAGTGCAGAGTTCGATTTGATTGAAATGATGTCAGTTCTTCTTACTGCTCCCTTGATAGGTACGACGGTTCTTTTTGCACATTAAATTTCATAACTTTACCGTTTGGCTTTTATACCGTCAGAAAAAAATGAGGTAGAAATAGGTGAACGAAGAAGAAGCATATGGCATAAAAAAATCATTTTTTTTATATATTACGAAATTGATATTATATCAATAAAAAGTACTATTTTAAAGTTAAAATAACGGCGTATATACGTCCCACTGCCACCCCACCTCTCATTACTAAGAAAGTTTTAGGGCTAGGAAATGTCCGCCGCGCTGCCCCAATGCGTGTTGGCGAACTTCACATGTCTGCGAAAAATTTTTTTTTCTTATTTCTCAGATATGCAATTTACCTCACGATGTTTTCCTTCACTGCCGAGTACATGAGTACATTGTACAAGTCAGCACTTAAAACTGCAGTTAACAATTTCATTGGTGTCGGTGGGGATCGAACCCGGATTGCTCGCGTATTGTGAAATTTACAGCGAGCGCCTAGCCTCTGAGCTACCACGGCTCATTAATTAGCGCATAGATAATGCACATATTATACACTGAGAACCTAGTTACCCGGCCTTAAGGACGCGCAAAATAAGGTGCATATGATTCGAATTTCGATATATTTTCTAAGAATAAAAAAAAAACTATGCCACAGGTTTCTACTTCATTCACCTAATGCACCTAGATATATTTTTCCAGATGGTAAAAAATCATGTAATTAAATCTTAAACTATAACAGAATGCCTGTTTGTTTTCTTGTCTGGTGCATAGGGTTCTAACTTAGCAGGTTCTGTGTTCAGCGCGCTGTAATCTACAGGAAACGGAGGTTGTGGAAGAGAGTCCTTCGGTGGTACCAAGACCCATTGACCTGGGCCGTTTGGATTCTTCCCCATCAGCCAGTTAGTAAAGCAGTGAACGTACGTACCATAGTCCAAAATAAGATAGCCGTTCTGAAATACACAATATGAAAAATGATTAATTAACGAAAATTAAAGCATTAACAAAATTATTTTCATAAACGAAATTACCATGAAACACAAATATTCTAGAGCTTTCGTGTTAAATCTGTTCGTTAGTTTAGACAAACAAAAACGCGAATATGTTAAAAACAAATAAGCAAACAAAAAATAAATCATTTGGAAGCTAAAATTTCGAGAATTACGTACTGACAATTTTTTTTATGGAAGTAAGGGTGGCCAAACGAGTAAAATGCGGATGCGTTGATACCCAAGGTTACCATTTAGAGTAAAATATTGTATATTTCCTGGTATAGACGACAACAGGAATAATTTCGGTCGGCAGACCACCCCACATGTCGGTCATCTCCAGCCAGATATTTTGTTCGCTTATCTGTTTCGGCTTACACGAGATTCTCATCATACGGAATGGTAATGTCGACCAAAAATATCCTTGACTGTGCCTGCCCATCAGCACAATATCAGGCTAATTCGCAAGAATAGTCCTGTCTGAGATGATGACCCGGTTTAGACCTTTCTTTTCTTACACATCTATTTTTATTTACCTCCACATTTATTTTAATTAATATTTCTTTTATTTTTAAGTTACTTAATTATATTTTAGGATCTATAATGCAGATGTGAACGGCAGAGTCGGGAAGGGACCCCCTAAACGAAGGTTTATCGACCAAATTGGCGATATATTGAAAATGCGCCAGATTAGGAGTACCCTTAACCGACGAGCATGTATGCGTAAATATATGGATGTAAAGGAGACGAGAGAGGTGTGTCAGGATCGTGCCAAATGGAAGTACGTAGTCTCTGCCCACCCCTGTCACCCAGGCGTGAGTGTAAATGTATGTATTATAGGATACTTAATTATATTATAGTCCGTATAGTCGTAATGTTATGAATCTTTGATATCTGAAATATAGTATTATTGTTATAAACGACTGCGGTTATGTTTTATTCTCAGCCAAAGTTACATGACTACAGGTTGCTCAAGTCAAAAATGATTGGAATAATGAAGGTTAGAAAAATTGCAATATTCAGACACACTTATACGTGTTTTAGTCATGCTACAGCTATATTATGGTTGTAACATGAATGGGTCGGCTCAACGGTGGTGGGATCACGCTCTGATAGAATACCAGCGTGAAATATAACAGCTTAATGCTGCTGTTTCGTGTGATGGGTATAGAGAACCGGAGAAACTTTTTACTGGAAACTAGGTATTCCATGTAGGTCCTCAGGGATAACCAACGCATCTGCATTTTTAAATGTTAATCGAGGATAGATGAAGATGTCTATGGGAGGATGCATGAAGATGGCCACAGCATCCACTTATTATCAGGTGGACTATATGCTCGTTTGTCACCCTTTTTCTATAAAAAGTACACCCGAAAACTAGTACCTAATTGTGTTTTTTACAAATTTTAACCCCGCTTGGGATAGCTAAACCAGGAGCTCTGTAGTCAGGGTGTCTAACTAAAATCACCAGAACTTTTCATACTTACGCTAGTCATACGGTCATATGCAGTGTCAATGATCTCGTCTACTCGGGTTGCTGTTAATCCAATTACTGAACGGTAGAAAGCTGCAAGCGCCGGTTTTGTAATTTCACCCGTACCTAAAATATTAACATCAAAATATTAGTAATCAATATACTTGTAACAGGCAGTTCTTGAATGTGCTAGAAAGACCGCATGGCCTTTGATATAGGACATTAAAATTAAGAACGTCGAAAGTGTAAGATAAAGTATTAGTTTAATATATTCATTGTAGCCGTGGTAGCTCAGATGCTTAGCGCTCGCTGTAAATTTCCGGCACCAATGAAATTGTTAATTGCAATTTTAAGTGCTGATTTACGACGTGCTCGGCGGTGAAGGAAAACATCGTGAGGAAACCTGCATGTCTGAGAAATTAAAAAAAAATATTTCGAAGACATGTGAAGTTTGCCAATACGCATTGGGGCAGCGCGGCGGACATTTCCTTGCCCTAAAACCCTCTCAGAAATGAGGGGAGGCCTGTGCTCAGCAGTGGGACGTGTATAGGCTGTAACTTTAACTTTAACTTTTATTCATTGTAATTACGTATAAATAGAGTAGTTGAGTAAATTGTTAATATGAATTTTAGATAAACAAGTTACTGTTAACCGTGTAGTGGCGAGGTAAGAATATCCAATACTCCATATCGTCTCGTAGGTGTTGTAAGAGACAATACAGGGAAACAAACTAGGAGATGGGAAGCAACGTCTTCGCAACTAAAAAAATTAATAACTGCGGTTGTCAACCCGCCTGCCAAGCGTAGCAGCAATGCAAATATCCCAGGATTTTTTTTGTTTGTGGCATATTCTACAAATTTGAGGCAATCTATTGAGAGACCTATGTTCAGCAGTGGACTTTTGATAGGTTGTAACGGTAACTTACTATAAGATATTATAATAAGGTAAAATGACTTTTTGTTAGTGATGTGCACATCTGTAATAGGTAAGTTCTACTGGAAAAATATTTCTCATATTGTAACCAAAGATGTATATATATACACTATATGTGCTTGTACCGTATATAAAATAAAAAATAAATAACAATGTCCAGTGACGTGATCGTAAATTCGCCTGCCGAGGCATGGCAATTCGGTAAATTCTCATAATGATTTCTTATATTTACGCGAACACTACACATTGAATAGGTGAGGTGAGGTGAGTCACCTCAATCCCCCGTGACCATGGGTGCTGTAAAGCACCCGAAACGTCGGGAATTTCATAAAAATAAGTTAATTAAACGCGATAGAATCAGTAAAAGTAGTTTTATTCAATCGGTAAATTCTCACTAAGTGAGAGGCTCTAGTAATAAATTTTGTTGTCCTATGCCAAACTCTCAAAAGCTAGATAAACTAATTACCTAATAAAATAATGTGTGGGGTAGATTATCAAGCACAACCTCTGGCTCGGAGCCAACCACATCTGTGATGCATTTTACGGTTTGACTAACGAAATTTCGGACAGTATATATTTTTCCAGAAACGTATTACGTAGGTAAATTGTAAATTATAAATACGCAACAAATGTGACTGCCTGATTTTATTGTTTTCTAAACTCTTATTATTGATAAATTGATGATCGATAAAAATGACTTCCGAACCGAATTTCAGCCACGGCAGCCACATGCGCAGGACAGGATAATGTGCGCACGAGTGTGCGCAACACGGGTGCACAATCTATTGTCTATCTCTTAGTCCCAGTGGGACGCCAATCCGACACGACCGGAACAAGATCAGGCGCAAGACCAACGGCTTTACGTGCTTTCCGAGGTAAGGGTAAAACACCGCTAACTTCCTAGGCTGATAAAAAAAGAAAAACCCAATAATTGATTTTGGCTCGAACGGGGATTCAAACCAGAGATCACATGACCAGCAGTCGCGCTTAAGACCACTAGACTAACGTGCCAGTCGAAATGCACGATAATATTATAGGTTTAAACTTACTAGTTCTGTCTACTACGTGAAACAAAATTTTGCAAAGGTATTGCAAATACAAAGGCAGGTCAGCAAATCTCTTCATTTCGCTAAGGTGTAGCGCCCACCGTGCCAGCCAGCCTTCTAATGTAGTTCTGCCAGGTATTCCACCAGCTTCGGGTCCGCATACTCTTTTATAATACGGCAGTTCACCCCATCTAAGATGCAATGCAAATATCAAATGAAATAAAAAAATAAAATATTTTATACATAAATATATGCGTCTGTTAGTGATCGTGTAACTTCTGAATGAAAATGACTCATATTCATAATATATCTTGGTTTAGTGCTAAAAAAGAAAAACTGGACCCGACTTTGTATTTACTCTTCAAAAAGTCCGAATTCGGAGTGAAACTCATTGCGCCATCTTCCGGAAAGGTTAGACATAGACATAGACATCGCCTGCCGGGCCAGATAGTGTTTCAATAACAGTAAATATATTTTTAAAATAAAATTTTAATCATTAGTGGAAGCACACGACAGTACCTACAATTATCTTCATCAGCCTGTAAAATGCCACTTTGAAATTTCCTTTTTCATTTAGTTTTATGGACACCCACAGGACGAAATGTTGGGAAAGATTTTCTTACAGTACCACCGCATGTCAGTTGGATAATTGCTTACATTTCTCAGGAAGGTTGTTTTTACAACGCCACGCTTGGCTTCAGCAGTGGTCAGATAACTGGCTAAAGAAGATTCTTGTTTTATATTAATAGTCCCTACAAACCCAGAAAGAAAGTGTGTTTGAAGATTCTATATTATCTTTTTCTGTCCTTTTTGACCACTAGTCTGTTCTTGTAGGTTATCTGGAAGAAATTGCTGTAAATAACACTGCATTTTGTTTTTCCTCTATGTTTGTTTATTTTATTTCATTATTTAATTTTTTTTTATTGGTGTGCATGAAAGAGTATTGTATTGTATTGTATTGTATTATGATATATTTGATTTATCTCATTCTGCATTAAATAATTATGAATTTTGATATGTATTAAATGGCGCTACTTTACGTGGCAGAGCGACGCTATAGATGTATGAAGGCTGCGCCATGAATGAGCAGGTTGAACAAGAAAGACTATCCTATCACAGAATAGGCGCATACTGCTGTTGTGATTCAATTGGTGTACATTGTGAAGCGGATGACCTTTTTATCGATAACGAGACATTCCATTTAGCCCACAAGGGTAATATCGCATCTGCATTTTGATTCTTTATCGAGATAATGTGAAGTTGGCTGTGAACCACACTCCCATCAGATAGCACCACATACCACATATCTAGATACCATCGGCTAGACTGTGTGCTCGTTTGTCATCTTGATGTGTGAAAAAAACTGGAATGACTATGAGTTTCTGTGGAAACCTGAAATCTATAACCAATTGTGTTTATAATATTTCCACGTATTTCTTCATACCATGAAAATCTTAGAGAATAGAAAAACACTAGGTTGTAGGACTTATTTTCTGCCCAGGAGCCTGTGTGGTTAGGTACCACTTATTGTTGCCGCCAAGCAGCAGTTCGTGCACTGCCGCGTTCTGGTCTGGGCAGGGCAGAGAGCCAGTATTATTGCAGACTGAGAGGCATTCCATTTTAGTTCTCAGAGATGACAACGCATCTGTAGCCTTCTTTGTATGAAGTTGATTGCAGGTGCTGCGGTAATACTTTACCATCAGGTGGACCGTGAGTTCGTTTGGCACTTCAAAATTATATAAAAAAGTTATCTTGATGTAGCAATTTTAAAATATTTGTTAATAATTATAGTAATATAATTCCATGTGATAGTTTGACTTACTTGGTAGGTAACGGGCTGATGAAATATTCGATAAATTCTTGCTTCACCTCCAACAGAATGTGGAATTCGGATGAGTTATTTGACCAATCGGCGAAATGCGCGAGCTTCTACAAATATGTCAGAAATTTACTAAAATATTTTACAAATTGAAACAATGCTTGAAATAAAGAACTATTAAATTTAACAGAGAACAGAGGAATATTAGACGATTACAACAATGCAGGATATTGTCACTCATGATAGTGGCCGCAGTAGCTATTTACTTATTATAAAGTGAACTGCCAGCTCGCTTATGATGAATTAACCGATTTCTGTTATACGTCAGGATTTTTGAAAAAGCACGTGTTTAATATTTTTGTAACGTAGCAAAATAAAATGTAAATTCCTTACAAACATCCAGATAACGCTTTATGCAAATTTCGATGCATACTCGTAGCGTGAAGTTTAATGCGAATAGCATCCTGAGTAAGAGCACGAGTATCCCGAATGGCAAATAAACTATAGTACAAGAATAGAATACAGGAGAACACTAGAACCTTACTACGACTATAACTATATTGCTTTAAAAAGTAATCTTTAGATTGTGGTCCTATTGTAAAAGAGTCATAAATAAGGGGTGTAATATATAGTTAAAAATAGAGTCAATTAAAATTGATTTTATTCAATGAATCAAAATTCTTTTATACTTGGTAATGGAAATATATTTTTGAAGGATAAGTCACAGATGTGAGATAGATTGAAAATCAGCGGTTTATGCCGAGACCCAAGACTCCTTTTCGCCTCATAACAACGCACAAAGTCATGTTTTCCTATATTGTTATATATATTTTTATAGTTTCAGTGGCACCTTCCGTGAACTTTTATTATTTTATCTAAAACTACTTATTTCAAAATATTATATATAAGACATGTTAAATGTTCTTGAATTTTTAACAATTACTTACTTATTGTTTGTTTGGCGAATACAGTGGTCACTCACCTCAAAAAAATTATCAAAGTCCTGGTCACAAATGACATCGTCACGATCATGGTCTAGAAGCTCAGTGAAAAAAGTGTCATCTTATCAGTTTGTACTGAACTTAATTGGGCCAACGGTTGTTCATCCTCCAGATCTATGCATCCTAGGTCTTCGCTGCATCGGTTGACCCACGTTGCTATAGTAACAGTAAAAATTATTGATTTAATAATGTGGAAATAAAGTAGTTATAAGTAAAAGTGTGTGAGAGGGAAATATGGGAACTGTTACACCACATGTCAAACATACTTGTACTACTAAATAAAGTACAACGCTATAGCTATCAACTAATGGCGGGAAACTAATCGCCTATGCGAAAGTATCGGGACCGAGCTTATAAAACTTCTGCCTATCATGATGAGTACTTGCAACTCTTCTAGGGAATCCATGTTTCCTGGCGCATTCTTGGAAATGCAAGCATTCAGCGGTAGGCTAAAAGGACTTTATGTGTAAGTAAGAATACAAAATTTTTGAGTGCGAGTGCGTGTCACGAAAGTTTGTCGTCTGAGATATTTATATTTCTTTTGATTTTTGTTTTCATTCAATACTTCATTAATTATGACTAACATGTATTCTATGTGTATATTAACATTATATGCTTATAAATAATTTGTAATTATTTAGTAGTATTTCCTACCGTTTGATATTATTAGATTTATACTTATGCCAACAAAAAAAAGATACCTATGTGTGCAGTTCTCACGCAGTAGAAGTGATAAAATAAAAGTATTTCACGGCAAATGATTTATTTTATATGATCATTTTCAACCACAAGTGCGGCATAAAATATAACATAAAAGTTTATATGTATAGCAAATAAATGTTACAATCCTTATTTTTAGACTTAATTTTAGTGTAATAAATCAAAAGAATATTTTCTTTCGAATAAAATTGCTTTGTAATAACGCCATCTACTTCATTTTATAAGTAAAGTCATTTTATCGATAAAACTTTATTTACGCTCTAGGTGGTGCGTAAAATAGACGCTAGATGGCATAAAGTTATAAAATCGTGGATTGTTATAAAGGAATTGGTATATTAAGATGATTTTATTTAGTATGGTTAAGTAATTTTATATATTTAATAAATTTGTTAATTTTTTATATTGTTTATTTTAACAGTTAAAATCTTTAAAACACCGCACAAAAAGAGGAAACCGAGATAATAGAAAACACGGTATTTAAAAAAAAACTAAATATAGTATTTTTTTAAAGAGACAAAAAAAGACTGTAGTCGAATGGATTCGAACCCACAACCTTTGAGTTCGCAGTCTACACTGTATTCTATCTCATTCACTCGCAGGCTAAATCCTATAGATGTATATGTTTGTCTCTTTTTAGTGTCGCTTTTTCGTTTCATCGAGTTTCAAATCAAAACAATTCTAAAGAAGTTTCCACTTCAACAAGAAAGACGGAACCCTGCGTACATTTCAAGTGACGCAAAGCAAACTCACGCACAAATATACATCTGGTATCATTTTCAACTAACAACATGGTTTTGGTGCATATGTGTGCGTCCTGCAGTGAACTTTTAAGGGCAGTTAAAGAAAGAAACAAGAAATATATGTGCGTGAGTGTGCCGCGTGCGTCTAGAAATTAAGCGTGATTTCCGCATAACTGGAAATCTATGCAGCGCTTCGGCTAACTTTCTTGTGGTCTGAGGATATACAGGGTTAAGTTTGGTTCTATCAATATTTTATGGATAAATTTAATTTAATTGTAACATGAACAATCATGTTAAATAATTTACGTAAAAAGTTTTAGTATTAAAGAGCAGTTGTTATTCTGAAATAATATATTTATAAATTAATAAATAAGTAAGCGTAATGTAAATAAACGTATACGTTCCACAAATGTACACAGACCACCTCTTATTTTGAAGGGGTTAATGGAGGAATGAGTTCGTTGCGCTATTCTTCTGTAGAGTTCGCAATTTGACATTAATGTTTTTGGACATTTAGTTCGCTCACGATTTTGCATTTTAAGAGGAAAACAAAGGAATATAAACGTATTGTATTTTCTCTGTTTTACCTTTGGATAATGATACGACATCAAATATTCTTTTTGGCACAATTTATGTGTACGAATTCCGTGTTTCTTCGTTTTGATTTTTCCATTATAAGTTATTAACCGACTTCAAATAGGGAGAGGTACTCAATTCAACTGTATTTTTAATTTTTTTATGTCTATTACCTCATTTTTTTTCTAGCTGAACTGATTTCGATGGTTCTTTTTTTAATTGAAAGCTGGTGCTCTCATAAATTTGATCAAGGTCTGACCAATAGTTTTTGAGTTATCCTTATATTGAAGCCGGTTGTACAAATTTTTTAATTTTACCACTTGTTAAATTTCTCGGACATGCAACGTGCATGTACCTATTAATTACCTGTTATATATGAGATACTTATGCCATTTATTGATGAACTTGTGATCCTTCTAGCCATATTATTTTATTGAATTAATTTCTTATCTTTACTTTCTTTTACTAGCCTTTCTTTATCCATTTCTGAATAATAAGATTTCCAGAATGCATCATAATCATTAAATAACTTTTCAATATATACATTTTATAAGATAGACAGTTGTAAAATGTGTATTGAAACCAAAAATACAGAGAAAGATTCTGTGATTGAAATTAAAGTTAAATAATAAAGCGGATGTTTATTGTTAATAAAAACAAAGCCCACTTTTTAATATTTCACTCTAATGGACAATTCATTTCTATAGTTCAGCGCCAGTATTCCATTCTTTCTATCGCAAAAAAGATATAACAGTCAGTTTCAGCCCATTGTTGAATTGTTTATTAACTCTTACGATTGTTATATAAGTGCAATATCGACATCTGATGCTGGGATCGCCAATACGCGGGTGGCAAATGCTCAGAAGGCCAATATATAGGTAGCAGGGCCATGCCGCTGCATAAGTGCTCACAGAATACCACCGTAAAATAGCAGCTTAATGCTGCTTTCTTTCGTATGGTGAGTGTAGAGAACCGGAGACCCTTTTTAGGGGATACAAAGTCTTCCGTCTTAACGCATCTGCATTTTGATTCTAAATCGAGGATAAATATAGATGTCTAAGGACTACATTACCATCAGGTGGAATGTGTACTCGTTTGTCACCTTTATTCTATATGAAAAAAATCATTCTACAGATGCACGTATGAGTCAGCACCAGCACGACCGGAGAATAATCTCCGCTAACTGTTACCGCCTATCAAAAGTTCGGCTGAACATAGGCCTCCCCCATAGATTGCCTCATAAGGGGTATTACCATAGTTGCCACGCTTGGCGGGCGGTTTTGTAATCGCAGGTTTTGTTTTCTGTTGTTGTTATTAGGAACACGCAGCTGCCGATCTCCTGGATTATTTTCCTCTGTCGCCTTTTTCGACACCCACGGGATGATATGGAGTAGTGATTATTCTTACACGGTCAAGACCACGGAGACTGATCACTTGCACAAAATACCACAGCGAAATAGTTTCGTATAGTAAGTGACGAGAATCGTAGACTCTTTTTACTTGTTCTCAGAGGCGATAACGCATCTTTATTTTGATATTTAATCGAAGACAGATGTACGTGTCTGTGGGCCGTAGTATACACGGGTTATTCCGTTTATCCACTCTAAAAATGCCCTCTAAGATGTATACCACCTTATTGCACTAATAATAAAGAATATATTTACCTTATTCTACTTAAGGGTGGCTGTTTTAGGGTGGATAAACGGAATAACCCGTATACACTTAGCATCAGGTGTGCTTGTTTGTCATACTAAATTCAAGAAAAAGTGAAAGAACGGACTGATAAGTAAATACTAAGATATATATATATGATGAGATAAGATATATATAATATGTGAAATATAACATTTTCGAAGCATAATATTAAATGGTGCGACTTTTTATCAATAATTTTAGTTAGGTCAATTTTTGAAAGATATATTTTACAATAGAAGAAATATTTATTATGATGTAACATGAACAAATGCGATTACTTCCCTTCTGTTGACTATAAAAATATTATCATAACATTTTATTTTGACACGCGCTTTAAGGATATTTTGATTTTTCGGATCTTCACTCGTTTTTTAACATGTTTTGTAACTTTCTTTGAAACTGCTTGAGCTTGTGATTTTACATTACGCATTAACATGTTCTTGAAATTATAGAACCCTTCTTCTTTACCGTTACTATTTCTAGTTCTTTTTAAATACTCCACAGAAACTGACGGGACGACATCTTTATTTATTTTAGTATCACTTCGTTCAGTGCTTTTCTCATCTTTTTCTTTATACTTAGTTGACTTAGGCATTTTACGGCTTCTATTCAAATCTTTATGTAATTTTCTATTACAAAAATTAAATAGAGCCTACGCGATTCAAAAAAATATTATTTGACAATGTCATTAATGGTTTTTTTTTTAATTTTCACAATATGCCAAACCTTATGGTGTCAAATTTTTAAGAGCTAGCCGCGATAAATCTTATACATTATTATTAGCAAAAATGCTTTGCAATATTTTTATTTTTTCCTTTTGTGAAAGTCCAGTCCCCGAGCGAGATGTGCATGTCTTAAAATACATTATAGAACTAAAAATATCCTTAAAATATCAATAAAATATGTGTCTTGGAGTTGTCCACTGTCCACCTCAAGGTTGCAGCGATATATCTCTCATTTGGAATAGAATTTGTTGCTTTTCAGTTCTACCTACACACCTCACATTATCATGGGAGACTTTAACACTGACCTGTTAGGGGTTTCTCTCAAATCTCGCAAACGGAGGTCGACCATGATGTCGCATAACTTCACTATTTTGCCTCTAAATGCAACACATCGCAACTTTGATTCTGCAGACACCTGAATCGACCTTATTATGGCTGTCTCCTCCGTTACGCATGTTGTCAATTACGGACAATTCCCTGTTTGTGATTTTCACGGTATTATCTGCTTTTCCTGTCATACGAATTAAAGTCTTCCAAGCCTTCATCCGTGTCTATCTACATTCGAAGTCTTGCTAGGCTAGACATAGACAAGCCTAAGCGTGATGCAGATAATATTAACTGACCATCTGTATATACTGCTTCCACAGTTGATGAATAAGTCAATCTCTTTAACGGCAACATGTTAAGACTGTATAATGAACATGCTCCTATGCGTGTCATTCGACTTAAGCGTTCTGCTTCTGTTCCATGGATCACAACAGGCTATGGCAAAACGTGATAAAACGTTTTGTGCTTTTAAGAGGAATCGCATTGATATCAAGTGGCAAGCATATAAAGCTGCGCTAAATCGATGCAATCAGATGGTGAGAGCTGCTAAACGCTGATAAATCCATGAAAAGTACTTAGTTTATCTTCGCCTAATATATGGAAGTTTCTCAATACGCTTGGGAATTGGGCTATAATAGCATCACCTTTTCGCCTTACGATTTTAATCGTTATATTCTGTCTTCTCAAACAGTTTCTGATAATTCTGGAGCTAATACTATCTCATTTATATCTTCCACGCCTCCTTATTCTTATGAAACTTTCGCTTTTTCTCCTGTAAACTAAGACGAGGTACGCAAAGCCTTCTATTAAATTGAAAGCCATGGGTTGTGATGATGTGAGTAGGGTTATGGTTTTGCACGTGTTGGAGATTGTTCTATCAGTGATAACTCATATCATTAACTTTTCACTGGCGAATGGTGCTTTGCCAACTCTCTGGTGTAAAGCCTTTATTATTCCCATTCCTAAATTCACCGATTGCAGCGCTATATCTAATTTCAGACCAATTTATACCTTGCCTTTTCTCTCTAAGGTTCTGGAAGCTATTGCTCATAAACAGATTTCTTTTGTTTCATCAAAGAATATTCTTTCCTCTTATCAGTAGGGTTTCCACTCTGGTTATTCTACAACTACTGCTCTACTCTTCGGAAGATATCCGTGACGGGATGGAAGAATTCAAACTGACCGTTCTTAGCTTAATAGATTCTTACGCATTTAATTCTGTTGACCATAATATCTTGTTAGCTCTCCTTTCTCATTTGAATATCTCGTCTTTAGCTGGGGAATGGTCTCCGAGGGCGCCAACAGTTCGTGCGAACGGAACATAATCTCATCTCAATGGATGCGTCTACTGGCGCCCCTAAAGGTGGTATCACGTTAAATCTCAAGTGCACTTACCATCTGCATGCCGATGATCTGCAGTTATATGCGAAAGTGGAACTTTTAAATATCATTAATGCAATTTCATTGTTAAACGATGATTTGAAATACATCTCTGAATGGTCCACTGTGTATGGTATAAATGTGAACCCCTCTAAATGCCAAACGATAATTTTAGGTAGCCCAAGATTCTTATCTAAATTAGATAATCTTACGTTACTATCAAATAGGAACACTGTTACACAGGGTATCTTAGTGCAGGTTCCGCTCTCTCACAATGGTCAAATTTTGAAATAATTGTATCATAGAAATAAGACAATAAACAAAGCATGTTTTTAATTTATTGTACCATTCTGATTGGAATAAAACGTTTTTTATAATAATTATTATTAATTATGTTTAATAATAATGTCATACTATAACGTCCTTATGTCTTTACATAAGGACATAATAGCAAGACCGAGATTCTTTAATCTCGGTCTGTATATTGATGGTTGCTTAACATGGAACAAACATATATAGGAGTTGAATCGCAAAACTACTGGAACTGCTATTTCTATATCGGTTAAAAAAATCTCCACACCAATACTAAGATCCTACTTGTCCAGTCACTTATTCTGCCGATGATTTATTATGTCGACGTATGTAGCTTAGACCTGTCTCAACATCATCTGAACATATTGGATCATCTCCTTAACAACTGCATCAGATACATTTATTGTTTTCGTAAATACGACCATGTATCTTCTTTTCGTACTCATCTAAATTGGCTGCCTATCCGTCGCGCAGATATGTTAAAATAATCTGCACCCTTTTCTCAATTTTGAACGATCCATGTGGTCCCAAGTATTTGAAATCCTTTTCAATACGTGAGAGATTTCAAAATTGTTCTCTCCGTTCTTCGGGTAATCTTAAGTTGCTCATGCCTTTACTCCGTACTGGTTGATTATCTCATCTTTTCGTCGGCGATCAGTTTCTAGAACGACATCCCTCTTGACATTAAAAAGCTCCCAACAAGTTTATTTTTAAAAATAAAGTCCGTAATCATGTGAACAAATTGTTGCAAGTTTGTACTAACACAGCTCTTATTTTCATATATATTTCATATTAATTTGTCTGACATGGATAATATATATTCATAAATGTATTTAGGTAGATATTTAAATATATAACGACATAATTATGTAAATTATTGTGTATATATTTACATAATTTTTACATACATTTCAAAATAGAAAGGGATGATAAAAAGTCATTTTGATTTTTGCTGCACCGCCTTTTATATGTCTATCTCTGTTTAGCCTAATAGTTGATTGAGAGAGAATATCCTAAGGCATTAAGTCCGCCATATGTACGACTTTGTGTATGGAAGTATAAATAAATAAATAAAATAGAAGTACATACTAAAGATAAAGAAATATTTAACAAAATGTTAGGGATAAATAATAATTAGTCCTGTAAAACACTACCAAGAGAAGTGTGGTGTAATATGTAAAATTAAAATTATCACACTTACTATCCTTCATCTCTTAAGTTAATACAAAATGAAATCAACAACCAAGCTACACGACTTCTTTAAGAACAACTGATGATTTCTTTATTTATCATATTATTAAATGAAAAAATATATAATATGTGCACATACCACGACATAAAATAAATAGATTCATGACGTTTAACTTAGAAAATAACAAGTCTAAATATTTATTGTAACACCCACGCCTCGATCAGAACCTGCAGCATACACGATTATTTTTGTGTATTTAAATCTATACTAATATTATAAAGAGAGAGAGTGCGAATTTTGTGAGTTTGTATATATGTGTGGAGGGTAATCTCCAGAACCACTGTACCTATTTGAAATTTCCTTTCACCATTTGAAAAGTACATTATTCCAGATGGTTATAGGCTATATACTATGTGTATGTGTTCATATTATGGCTAAAAGTTATGATGATATTTGTCAACTAAGTCGGAAAAAGTCGTGCCTCTTGTGAGCTTTCACCGCGTGCGCTGCATCAATAGGTACAGTTGCATGAAAATAATGTATTGCTGAATTGTTCCTCTTGAAAAGCTAAAATAACTCACAATAACCATTTTTATATAAAAACTCTCGCACGATAATATAATTATGATGGCGGTCGGCGCGGCAATGACAGGAGGAGGTGCGGTATGCGAAGGGGGAGATAAGGTATCAAAGCGAGCAACCCGAACGGGCAGACACGTGAAAAATAAATCGGCCACTCAGTCCAGGAAGAATCGGCGCATGAGTACCGAAAACTATTCCACCTCATTTTTTTATGCGATTCTCTTCATATACATAAATAAATATATAAAAAATATTTTTTTCTATTCTCGCTTGAGGATATTATTAAGTATTGTCTAAAAGTCTAAAGAATATAAAAATATATAACATCTTTTATATTTTATTCTTTATCTTAATATATTTTCAAGTCAAAAGTATCCGAACTCGGGATTTTTCAAACCTTTAATAATTCACAACTCTGAAAATATTACCTTTATCGTAAAAAGTCAATCCTTTTTTATTTGTTTTACATCGGAAATAAAAAAAAATCTTTTATATTTTATTCTTTTTCTTTATCTATTTTTAATGGGTCAAAAGTATACGAATTTGGGATATTTCAAACATTAAAAAATTTATAATGATAGTTTCATTAATGACAGTGATATTGAAAGAGAAAGGAGCGCGATGGCAGTCCGCTGCAACATGTTGGCCCGCAGATATGCTAGGTGTAACGCAGAAGTTAAAATTTCACTGTTTAAAGCCTTCTGCCAAACAATGTACACGTGTAATCTGTGGGTTAACTATACGCAGCGGGCTATCAATGCTCTCCAAGTTCAATATAATAATGCCTTCAGAGTGATGTTGGGACTCCTGCGATTTTGCAGTGCATCAAGGATGTTTGTGCTAACGCATACTGACGGTTTTCACGCTGTAATACGTCAACGAATCGCTTCTCTTAAGCGCAGAGCGCGAGGGAGTTCCAACACTATTCTGAAGGTCATTAGTGATAAGCCAGACTGTCCAGTCATGAGGCACTGGGTATACTCACATACGTGTTTTACAGGTGTCACAAACTGGCCCGGAAAATATTTAAATTAATGTCATAGTGTAGTTTTTATTCTGTTTTACTAACATAATTTGTAAGTTCATATTTTGTACTAACCCTCTTATGGACCAAAAGTCTGAAATAAATTCATTTTATTTTATTTATTTTATTTTTATAATTCCGAAAATATTAACTTCACAAGTCCACTGCTGAACATAGGTCTCCCCCAAGGAAAGCCACAAAGCATGGTCCCGAGCTACCTACATCCATCGACTTCATTCATGTCTTACCAGATCGTCACTCCATCTAGTGGGGGGATTTCCTACACTTCGCCTGCAGATACGAGACTTCCACTCGAGAACTTCCTTTTCCATCGGTTGTCGGTTCTTCAAGCTATATTGGCCGGCCCATTGGCACTTCAGCTTACTAATCCCTTAGGCTATATCGGTTACTCTGGCTCTACTGCAGATATGATCGTTTTTAAGTCCATCACGTGTAAGTGCATCCTATAGAATACTATAGGATGCATTTCGGGGAGTGTGCCCAGAAATAACATGCCTTAATTTCTCCCTCCCCTTTCCAACACCGGACAACCAGGCGGTCGGGTCTTCCCTCTTTTGTTGTCAATATTCCAAGCATTCGAACCAAATGGTTTGCTTCTTCTTTCTTAATGCGTACAACAAATGAGTGGAATGAATAATCTGTCAACATCTGTCTTTCCGTTCGATTACAATCTGGACGACTTCATCACTATTTACCACCAGGTCGAGCACTGTCTTATTTGTATCTATACATATAGTAAATAAAATTGAACTGTCTGTCTGTAATATTGAAATAACTGCCTTCTATTAAGCTCAGGGGGTATTTGCATGCTATTAAGAAATTAATAACAGTTTAAAAAAAATTCGCCAAAAAGGTCGCCACGTTTAGCAGGCGGGTATGCTACTAGTTGGCTAAAAAAGGAATAATTTACCGTGTTACCAGTCTTACACTAAGTTTTTTAAAACTACAAAAAATCGGCACAGTTTTTGATAATTTTCCTTTAATCTATGCCAGATAATTTGGAAATACGGCGGCAGACTGTAATTTTGAAGCATTTACTCACCAAAATGGTAAATAAAATAGAACACAAACGAATGTATATAATTCATTATACATTATAAAAATGCTGCTTCAAAGCTCTTAATTGATTACTTGATGTGATGTTCCCAAAAATCCGAGATTCCGTTTGAATTTCGAATCTTTAACCTTACGTGTTTTATTGAAAGAAAAAAATCTGTGTGATAGTCACTTATACACTGAAGTGAATATTTAAAAAGGCTATCGCTGCGCTTTTTTATTGCTTTCTTTAGTTGATCCATTATTATAAACTAGCGATCCGCCCCGGCCGCACGGGTGCACAACAACACCAACACCTATCGGGTCTAATGTCTAAACCATCTAAGGACCCATTAAAATACACACAAAATATTTCATCTAAATCCGTTGCGTAGTTTAAAAGATCTAAGCGTACAGACGGCGGGAAGCGACTTCGTTTTATACTATGTAGAGATTACTTAATCATTTATTTAAGACATACGTAATGAATAAGTATGGGAGAAAGCTGTTTCGTGTAAGTATGAATTTAACGTTTTAAAGACACGCGTAAAATATAAAGCAATATTTCTTATAAGGAGCGTGATCCATCACTCAATGTTTTTGTAAAAGTTGTTTTTTGTTAGTAATACTTTTGAGTGCTTTGCGATTTTTAGAAAATTTGTTAAACAAACAGCTTTCATGTTATTAGTTATATTGTAATTAAATAAATATATTAACAAAATAACGAATAATTAATGATATCTAATCAATGATGGCCCACTTGACATGGTTTGTCGACTTCTTTTTCTTTTAAGCAATATGGCGTCTGGTTGTTGCCATATTAAATTTTGATTACTATCATGTCTTTAGTGACACTCACAAGATCAGTGCAGAGCGTTATGGCAAAAACATTTTGACAAAAGATCACGCGAGAAGGGTATCTGGTATCGAACAATTCAGCCACAAATAACCTGTAATTCATGGATAGATAATAGTCCACTAAATAGAAACATAAGATCTATTCTTAGGTTAAGTTGGGGACATATTCCATCGAAGAAATTTGCTTTTTTAATGAAAAAATTGCCATCACCAAATTGCGACGTATGCGGAATAGTAGAAGATGTCCAACATATTTTGATGGAATGTGTCCGGAATTAAGCAATTAGAATGTTATGTTTTGGTAGTGATAGGAATTTTCACATTGGCACCTTGAACACTATTTTGGCTTATCCAATGTCGGAGGAGGCTAAAATGCTGGTCAAGCTAGTAGACTTGATTCTGTGTAGGGAGTAGGTGTGGCTGTTTATAGTTCCACTTATTCCTTAGGTGTGATTATTTATAGTCGCGCGTGTTCCTTGCACATAACTATTGTTACTACAATACGTTTTATGTTTAATTTTGTATTCGATTGTAGTGATTAAGTAATTGTAGTCGGAACAGGACGATGTGGTCCCTTAGCGACAAAGTCCTTTATAATAATAAATAAAAAAAGGTTAAGACAAATCGATTGACGTAATAATCATCAAAATTGGTCCACGCATTTGGTATATAGAGCGCAACAAAGGAACATACATACATACATAATATATAGTCTGATAAACACATTACCCTCCGTAGTTGGGTAAAAAGAAACACTAATTATTATTGGTGTTTACAAATTATAAAATGGTTGTTGGGGCTACAATATCTAAACGTTTAGTGTGTATTAAAGGAAATTAGAAGTCAATACGATGGAGAACGTTCACTAGATATCGTAAAACATGCATGGGTCTTCCTGCGTTTGACTTAAAAAAGGGTGGTGTTGATTGTATTAGAAAAACAACACGCAACAACCGTGTAGTGGCGGTGTAAGAATATCCCCTACCCCATATCATCCCATGGGTGTCGTAGGAGGTGACAGAGGAAAATAAACCAGAAGATGAGCTATAGTGTCTTCCAGACCAGAGAACCAGTTTTTCAAATAATAATGATATCTCGTCAAGAATGTAAATAGAATAGAATAAAATAATTTTTATTCAATTTAAATTATTATAAATAGGAATAATATAGTAATTAAAGAAATTAAGACTAAAATTAAAATTATCACACTTACTATCCTTCATCTCTTAAGTTAATACAAAATGAAATAAACAACCAAGCAACACGACTTCTTTAAGAAAACTGATGATTTCTTTATTTATTATATTATTATATGCAAATATATATAATATGTGCAAATACCACGACATAAAATAAATAGATTCATGACGTTTGACTTAGAAAATAACAAGTCTAAATATTTATTGTAACACCCACGCCTCGATCAGAACCTGCAGCATACACGATTATTTTTGTGTATTTAAATCTATACTAATATTATAAAGAGAGTGCGAATTTTGTGAGTTTGTATATATGTGTGGAGGGTAATCTCCAGAACCACTGCACCTATTTGAAATTTCCTTTCACCATTTGAAAAGTACATTATTCCAGATGGTTATAGGCTATATACTATGTGTATGTGTTCATATTATGGCTAAAAGTTATGATGATATTTGCCAACTAAGTAGAAAAAGTTGTGCCTCGTGAAAGGTTCCACAGTGTTCTCTGCATCAATAGTTAAAGTTGCACGAAAATAATGTATGGCTGAATTGTTCCTCTTGAAAAGCTAAAATAACTCACAATAACCATTTTTATATAAAAACTCTCGCACGATAATATAATTATGATGGCGGTCGGCGCGGCAATGACAGGAGGAGGTGCGGTATGCGAAGGGGAGATAAGGTATCAAAGCGAGCAACGAACGGGCAGACACGTGAAAAATAAATCGGCCACTCAGTCCAGGAAGAATCGGCGCATGAGTACCGAAAACTATTCCACCTCATTTTTTTATGCGATTCTCTTCATATACATGAAGAAATGTATAAAAAATATTTTTTTTTTATTCTTGCTTGAGGATATTATTAAGTATTGTCTAAAAGTCTAAAGAATATAAGAATATATAACATCTTTTATATTTTATTCTTTATCTTAATATATTTTCAAGTCAAAAGTATCCGAACTCGGGATTTTTCAAACCTTTAATCATTCACAACTCCGAAAACCTTTACCTTTTACCTTTATTGTAAAAAGTCAATCCTTTTTTATTTGTTTTACATCGGAAATAAAAAAAAATCTTTTATATTTTATTCTTTTTCTTTATCTATTTTTAATGGGTCAAAAGTATATGAATTTGGGATTTTTCAAACATTTAAAAATTCATAATGATAGTTTCATTTATGACAGTGATATTGAAAGAGAAAGGAGTCCGCTGCAACATGTTGGCCCGCAGATATGCTAGGTGTAACGCAGAAGTTAAAATTTCACTGTTTAAAGCCTTCTGCCAAACTATGTACACGTGTAATCTGTGGGTTAACTATACGCAGCGGGCTATCAATGCTCTCCAAGTTCAATATAATAATGCCTTCAGAGTGATGTTGGGACTCCCGCGATTTTGCAGTGCATCAAGGATGTTTGTGCTAACGCATACTGACGGTTTTCACGCTGTAATACGTCAACGAATCGCTTCTCTTAAGCGCAGAGCGCGAGGAGTTCAACACTATTCTGAAGGTCATTAGTGATAAGCCAGACTGTCCAGTCATGAGGCACTGGGTATACTCACATACGTGTTTTACAGGTGTCACAAACTGGCCCGGAAAATATTTTCGAGATACTTTTGGACTTGACAAGGATATCGTTTTTGAATCCTGCCTGTAAATAAGTATTGAAATTATAGTAAAAAGCAAAAAGGAAAACAAGACCCCTATATACGGTGCAAGCAACGTACATCTGCCACGAACCACGATCATAATTTTTACGCGCCACATTTAATTTTACATTATTTATAGCACCAGTGTCATTTCACGATAAACTGCGACCGCGTGTACTCGATATGAATATCCATCAATCATTTTATATTATCAACCGACTTCAAAAAAGAGGAGGTTTACAATTCGTCGGATTTTTTTTTATGTATGTTCACCGATTACTCGAAGACGCCTGAACCGATTTGGAATTTTTTTTTTTGTTTCAAAGGGTATTATACTTCCCAGGGGACCACCATTTAAATTTTATCGAAATCCCCCTATTATATAAAAAATAACCTTCCTAGACAAAGTTAATAATTTTAAACTGTTCTTATTTATCATTAGCAATTAATCATATACTTACCGTTACACCGTTATAGCCTACTAAAGTCCACTGCTGAAAATAAGCTTCCCCCATAGATTGCCTCATGGGGATATTTGCCATAGTTACTACGCTTGGCAAGCTGGTTGGCAACCGCAGTTTTTTATTTTTAGTCGTTATCAGAAAGATATTGCTGCCCATCTCCTGATTTGTTTCCGTCTGTTGCCTCTTACGACACCCCCGCGATGATATGGGGTATTGGTTATTCTTTCTGATTACTTACATCCAGATGTAAGTATTTGTGATCTTGAAAAAAATTGGCTCCAGCTAAGATTCGAATACAGGACGACTCCTATATGTGTTTAATAAAGTTCAGCGTACATGTTACATTAACCGCCACAAATCATCTCTCATGTTGTTGAGAATGTTTGAGTAGTTTGGACACGTAGAAAGAATGAATGAGGAAAAAGTGATAAAGAAAAATATGCTGCAAAAATGAGTGGCAGAGTCGGCAAGGGAAAGGCTTAGACGGAAGTTTTTTGTACAAATTGGCGACAAAGAGAGGTGGTACCTTCTTATTAGTTTGTGAAGGTGTGTTAGGATCGTGCCATGTGGATGTCCGTAATCTCTGCCTTTAAGTAACAGGCGTGGGAGTTTATATGTGTATGTATGTAAACAATGGCAAGGCTTAGTATGCGTACAGGCTAGTCTGGTAATCTAATCGAGATGCCGCCACTCCGGACCCCAAAGATAAGAGCGTGTTCGTGTTCCTCGTCGTGTTTCGTTTTCTTCCCAATGATCATCCTACCATTTTTACCGACCACGTACCATGACGTCACGTGTCAATTGAGCAATGCTTCGATCGACATGTGACGGCAAACCTTAAGCGCACGGGTTGTTTACAGGTGTCATGTGCGCTGAGAAGAGAGTCCAGTTTCGCTGCTCACTCAACTCGAATAGACGGAGCGTTCAGTTTCTACACTAAAGCCTTTCTACACTAATCAAACTCATATCGCTTGCGTACAATTCAGGTATAGGCCCTAAAATTTAAAACCAAAAATAAAATTATGCACAGTTACATCAAAATTACAAATCGTAAACAGCGGCCCTTATGCCATGTCAATAAAAATATATAACAAAATTCCAGAACGGATCAGAAGCATTAAAAGCATAAAAAAGTTTAAAAAGGAAGTTAATACATATTTAACGTCAAAATGTTATTACTCGTTGCAGGAGTTTTTTTAGTGATTGAGTAGGAAATAGGAAATAGAAATAAATAATATAGTATGATCTCATTAATATTTAAGTTAATTGTAAATATTCATTAAATGATAATTTTATGAATAATACTATAATGTTAATGTAATAATAATACTAATAATTGCCAATATTTGCAGTGCCCTTGCAGGGTTCTTGTTTTGAACAATTTTTAAAAATTAAGACCATATGTACAACAAGAGTAGCAAATAAATTGAATTGAATTGAATTGATCTTTTGTGTGTGTTAGAATGCTTTTAAAGAATTGGAGACAAACACAGTCACAGTAGGTTAAGTGGTTGGTGTTAAGCACTACTTAAATTTAAATTACCTTTTCGTTTTCGTTTTTTAAGTACACAACGGACATACAACTCGGTTGAGCTAAGTTTGCTAGTCACTCCAATGCGAGAACCCTCCGTTTCCCTGCTCGACCCCTGTTCATATAGTCGTGTCAGTATTCAGTACCATCAGTACGGTTTGCATCTTTGTTACCAATACGCACAATTTTCGTCTCCTATTTCTTTCGTTTTTGGAATATTTTTGTTGTTATGTCACCTGCCCCAAGTGCAAACTTAGCTCAACTGTGTTGTAACTCGATTTAGTAATTATAGTCTTGAATTACCTGTATTCCTTCTTAGTACACACATCTAACAACAATTTTCGTCAGAATACGATTACTCATATATAAATGTAAAATTGTCTATAAAGACTACATCTACTACTTTTGAACACTCGTCTGTGATATTTATTACAATTTTAAACGATAATCACACCAAAGATTCTCAACTATGTTAGAATAATTTATTCTGCTACTATAATAAAAAGTTTTAAAAAGATTTTTATCGAAATATCAAAACCCTTTTATTTAATCATAGCAAAGTTATCAACGAAAATATTTTTACATGTTAGTTTATATCATTCATGACAGCCTATTAAAAGTCCTCTGCCGAACATAGTCCTCCACCATAGATTACCAAAGTGGGATATAAACATAAGAATGCTTTCAATAAGATTAAGTAATATTTATAATCTATAATGAATAAAAATTCTAACAAATGCTACAAATAATTTTAATAATATTATTCTGTGACCCAAAACTATGATATGTTATTTAAAAACGCCGTCAAAGCTTGAATTTTAAAAAGCTCTAGTGGCTTTCAATGAAAACAGCCGCATTGCCCGCATTGTAAGACGAGAATACGCTCTTTGAATAATAAAGTTTAATTAATTTGCAATGGATCATAAAACTCATTATGAATAGCTAGAAATTCAGGGTAATTTTAAATTAGTTTGAATATTAAATAATTCGACTAATACGGTTTCGAAAATAAAGATCAAAGTCCATTGCTAAACATAGGCCTCCCCTTAGATTGCTACATAGGGGATATTTATCATAGTTGCACGGCAGGCGGGTTGGCAACAGTAGTTTAAAAAAATATTATTAGTTATTATTAGATTTAGGGTTTTAGGTTTAGGTTAGGCAGCAGCATCTCCTGTTTTAGTATCTCTTAGTCACCACGGAGAGTAAGTGTTCTGTGGTCACAACCCCACCACACGGCGTAGACCGAAATATTTAGCATTGATTTAATAATTTTCGAAAAATACCTGCATAATGCTTTATTCAAAGGAAATATAGACATTACGTTTTAATTTTCTTATGTAAATCTTTTTATTTTTTATTTTATTAAACGACACTTGTCATATTTTATCTACCAAAATCGGACGATCTGAGTTCGATTTTATATTCGAAACTTCCATGCAATTTAGCTATTAAAAACCTAAGTTAAATACTGGGTATTAAACAATTAAACATTATTTTTATAGAATGGTAGTGACAAACAAACTAACAGTCCACCAGATGGTAAGCAGCTAGTGTACCCACTCCTATAACCAATTTTAAACAAAATAAGGCTACAAATGAGTCTACTAGAATCAAAAACCGCAATGTCCATAAAAAATAAAATTGTGTTATCTATGTATGTATGAATCTCTAATTAAAATAAATATTTTGTGCATTCAAATGCAGCTAAAACCGCAATGTCCCATAGAAATTAATGTTTAAAATCAATGTATGCCACAAAACAGCATTGTCCGCTTGTGCTTGAATCCAAACAAGCATTGTCCTTCACAATCAATCACAGTCGCGTAAACAGTATGGCGGATTATGGTGTTTACTGTTAGGTGTGCTCATTTATTTTAATTTTGAGGTGATAAAACAGATTTGTGAACTCTAAATTATAGTTATAATTTAACTATGGAATGTTATCCCCAAGTGGTTGACAATAAAGATGCACGAAAACGCCAAGTTAATAGTGCAAACTGGAAAAACAAGGCCAAAACGACCGGTAAGTATACCAGATTTTAAAGTTTTGATACTTGTTCCTCAATCTTCTAATATGTAAATATGGACTAGACCTATCATCTAATGTAAGTGGGTATAATCATTTTAAGTCGACGATGAAGTATCAATATATTTGTAATTTCAAAATAACAGCTTTTTACTGAATGCATATGAAAGTTCTTTAGTGGTACAGTCACGGTGCAGCTATATTATGGTTGAAGCTCAATGGGTCGGCTCACCCAGGGTAAGACCACGCTCTCACAGAATACCAGCGTGAAATAGCAACTTAATGCTGCTGTGTTTCCTATGATGAGTGTAGAGAACCGAAACCCTTTTACTGGAAACTAGGAATTCCATCTTAGTCTATATATATTAGGGCAAAAGGTAGTAACTTATATGACCAATAACAAAACGTTTGATATATTTTGTGTCAGTGTGGCACATTATTTGGTTTTCTGAAAATTGCGATAGTTATTGGTATGGCCGGTACTTCATCATCGATATGTTATCATTTGTAGGTGTAAACTGACAAAGAGCTTACAAAATAAATGTGTAAGATATTTATGTAGGTATGTAACTAGCATAGTAGAATATAGCACCAACCACTTCCAATCATCAATGTCATACAAGGTGACTAAGAGTTGGGACCTCTAGAAAATGAGCAGCAACGTTTTCTTGTGTGTTTTCAATACTGTAATCTCGAACCCGACTGCCAAAAATGGAGGTAATGGCATAACTCTCCACACGGACGGACGGCGATAATAGGGCTATTTAATATGATGTTAAACCTGAAAATATGTTGACAAACCTAATATGTGTTCCTTAAATTTTGTTGTTCCAGATATGCTTCAAAAGATTTACCTGAGAAACCAACATGTTCTCATAAGGACAAAAGCTGCAATGCTCTGCAATTAGTATGAATGACTTAAAGTTTTTTCATGGATCTTTTATGCCGGAAAGGACAAGTTAAACAAGACATGTTCATATTAAAACATGTAGTAGCTGTACAAACAAAACGCCGCCGTCCTAGGTCGAATTCTAAGCATTATAAACCTAGGGATATGCAAATGATGTACAGGATTTATTGTAGATCTCAAAAAAATATGATATTCGTTTGCCAAAAAGCTTTTTTGCAAATATTACACTTGAAAAGGTATCGGATAGAAAATGTGGTAAAGAATTATTATTTAAAAGGGAAATTTCCAAAAGAAAACCGTGGCGGTGACCACAAGTCACATAAATATGAAGATAAAAAACAAAGCGTAATTTTATTTATAAAAACATTTAGATGCACTGAAGCTCATTATTGCAGAGGCAATACTAAGCGTATGTATTTACCGTCAGAATTGAGTATCAATAAAATGGCCAAAATTTACAATGACCAGGCAGCTGAACATCTTAGAGTAAAAGTTTATATTTTCGTAAAATATTTAATACTTGTTTCAATTTGGGATTTGGCTCACATGTGTCGATGTATGTTCAACGTGTTTGCAGTTGACTGAAAAATAAAAGTAGCAAATGGAGAGATAAAAATCTGTTGATGGTTGAAAAACTGTACACAAGAGACGTGCCAAAGCATTTTTAATATGTTAAAAGCACAAGACCTTCGATAAAAATAATATCTTTTGATTGCCAAAAATATGGTATTACCTAAAATTCCAGATCAAAGTACGTATTATTCAAGACAGCTCAATTTTTTAATTTCACAATAGTGGAAGGCAATTCAAAATCACCATTGACAAGCAAAATGTATTTAGTTATTGTTGGACCGAGGACGAATATTCAAAGGATGCAAACCTAATATCATCTGCAGTTTATCATCGACTTTGTAATACTGTATTCACACCAGAATGTAATACACTACGGATTATGGCCGACGGTTGTGCCGGACAAAATAAAAACTCAATATTAATAGCAATGCTTTCAAAATGGTTAATCCACAATGCACCAATGCAATTAAAATTATAGAAATAGTGTTCCCGTAGTTGGACACTCATTTCTTCCAGCTGACAGAGTCTTTGCTCACATTGAAAAGCAACTGCGAAAAATTGAAAATATAATAAATCCGAGTGAATACATTGACGTAGTAAGTCAATATGCAACTGTTATAAACGTAGCAACAACTTGTCAAATCTTCGACTGGAAAAGCACGGTAAAAGACATATTTTTAAATAAGGCATGTACCTTTTTCCAAATGCAAAGATTCTACCTAAAAGGGCCAGCAGATGTAGTGATATGGTGGGCCTCGAGGAGAATTGCACTATAGACAAGACTTAGGTCAATATAAAAGTATTTGTAAAAAATAAAAATTCTGCTATGATTGCACCCATTATAATAACACAAGGAGTGGCAGTAAAACAGTTGAAACTGAGAGACGTCTGCAAATTGTTCAGACCCATTACGGTCATGATTGGCGTAGTTTAAATACCTTGGAATATTTTGCTCGAGTGCCACAACATATTTCGGTAAATGAATTTATGAATGAATTTATTTCTCTCCACAATAGGTAAACTTAATGCTAGGTATTACAGAAATGTCAGACTGGTACCTAACTTGTGAGAGACTGGTGCCTGATGTAGGTATAAAACTTGTTTTGAACAATTTTTAAAAATTAAGACCATATGTACAACAAGAGTAGCAAATAAATTGAATTGAATTGAATTGATCTTTTGTGTGTGTTAGAATGCTTTTAAAGAATTGGAGACAAACACAGTCACAGTAGGTTAAGTGGTTGGTGTTAAGCACTACTTAAATTTAAATTACCTTTTCGTTTTCGTTTTTTAAGTACACAACGGACATACAACTCGGTTGAGCTAAGTTTGCTAGTCACTCCTATGCGAGAACCCTCCGTTTCCCTGCTCTCGACCCCCTGTTCATACAGTCGTGTCAGTACTCAGTATCATTAGTACGTTTTGCGTCTTTGTTACCGATACGCATAATTTTCGTCTCCTATTTCTTTAGTTTTTGGATTATTTTTGTTGTTACGTCATCCGCACCAAGTGCAAACTTAGCTCAACCGTGTTGTAACTCGATTTAGTAATTATAGTCTTGAATTACCTGTATTCTTTCTTAGTACATACATCTAACAACAATTTTAGTCAGAATACTATTACTCATATATAAATGTAAAATTGTCTATAAAGACTACATCTACTACTTTTGAACACTCGTCTGTGATATTTATTACAATTTTAAACGATAATCACACCAAAGATTCTCAACTATGTTAGAATAATTTATTCTGCTACTATAATAAAAAAAGTATTTTTAACTACCGCCAAGATTTTTATCGAAATATCAAAACCCCTTTTATTTAATCATAGCAAAGTTATCAACGAAAATATTTTTACATTTTAGTTTATATCATTCATGACAGCCTATTAAAAGTCCTCTGCCGAACATAGTCCTCCACCATAGATTACCAAAGTGGGATATAAACATAAGAATGCTTTCAATAAGATTAAGTAATATTTATAATCTATAATGAATAAAAAAATTCTAACAAATGCTACAAATAATTTTAATTATATTATTCTGTGACCCAAAAACTATGATATGTTAATTAAAAAACGCCGTCAAAGCTTGAATTTTAAAAAAGCTCTAGTGGCTTTCAATGAAAACAGCCGCATTGCCCGCATTGTAAGACGAGGAATACGCTCTTTGAATAATAAAGTTTAATTAATTTGCAATGGATCATAAAACTCATTATGAATAGCTAGAAATTCAGGGGTAATTTTAAATTAGTTTGAATATTAAATAATTCGACTAATACGGTTTCCGAAAGTAAAGATCAAAAGTCCACTGCTAAACATAGGCCTCCCCCTTAGATTGCTACATAGGCGATATTTATCATAGTTGCCACGGCAGGCGGGTTGGCAACAGTAGTTTTAAAAAATATATTATTAGTTATTATTAGATTTAGGGTTTTAGGTTTAGGTTAGGCAGCAGCATCTCCTGTTTTAGTATCTCTTAGTCACCACGGAGAGTAAGTGTTCTGTGGTCACAACCCTACCACACGGCGTAGACCGAAATATTTAGCATTGATTAAGCAATTCTTGGTTACCAAAAGGCTTAATTATATAATAATTTTTGAAAAAATACCTGCATAATGCTTTATTCAAAGGAAATATAAACATTACGTTTTAATTTTCTTATGTACATCTTTTTTATTTTTTATTTTATTAAACGACACTTGTTTTCCGTCCGATTTTATCTAAAAAAATCGGACGATCTGAGTTCGATTTCATATTCGAAACTTCCATGCAATTTAGCTATTAAAAAAACCTAAGTTAAATCCTCGGTATTCAAAACATTATTTTTTATCATTCTCATTATTAGAACCATATGAAAAAGGGATTTGAGTTCATATGCTGCTTGCTCAGTCATACAATGCAGTAAAATATTCACTTGGGTCTGTTCTTCAGTAGTACAACTTCTAGTACGTCTCTTCTGAAATTTTATTTGTGTTTAAATTGTTGCTTTGGTCTTGAATATTCGTTGGTGTTTCAATCTAAAGGGAATTTCGTTTCGAGAATGATATTAGTGCAGTGTTGCCTGTCTATTACTGGTACATGCTATTACTCTCAATCCATCGTAGCTAATGAAGCTTTCTGGTAACGTAAAACATTTACTGCATTAAAATCTGCTACGCTCTTGGAGCTATAAGCTTTATTATTCACCCTTCTTTAGATTAGAGACGTGACAGCCTGCTTTGAATTAAATGCGCTGGATGTAACATGCAATAAGATTGAAAGTAGGCCAGGATGTATCTGAGAACGTACATAATCACAAACAGACAGATTTGAAATCTAGCAATTTGTGTTTTAGTATAAATGTTGTCTCCATTTGGTATGAGAAGCAACGAACTCAACTACTGTTACCTTTTACAAATTTTTATAATTAAAGTTACAGCTTATATACATACCATTGCTGGGCACATACCTCTTCACATTTCTAAGAAGTTTTTTTTGTGCGAGCAGCTATGCAGATATAACAAGACCAGTATCACTACGACCAGTAATATCTATTGTGATCGCTGCTATGGCTATAGTTCATTGCTAAGCCCTATTATCTTCAATGAATTGAAGGAGTTGCTTAGCCGAGAGCATTTTCACTTCTTTTGGGATAAGTACATAGTTTCCTAAATGAGTGTTAGGTGTTTGGTCGCAGGGGTGTTACTTCCGTTAAGAAAAAGAAGCGGCACATCCTTGAGTTGTTTAATCCCAAGATGGTCATGTGCTTTTTTGAACAATTTGTAAAGTTAGGGCTCTTGCCAAAATACAAGTTTGTTCTTACTTAATCTCAGGGCTTGTGAAGCGAATACGATACTATACCCGGATATGATATTGGAATGTTTTAAGCCTGTGTATCAGACTAGATCTTAATTTTTTTTGGTTAAGAGTTTGAAAACTCAGTGGGACCAGGCTTTTTGAGATTCCACAAAATGGCTCTGGTCCAAATTGTGTACTCTATGACCCCTCACGCGCGAGCTTGTCGGCTTGTTAATTGCTCACAATACCCGTCCGATTCAGAATTCGATTAACTAGGAGTTTTCTTCCTCGCACGATTTCATCGTGGAATCGTTTACCACCAGTGATTTTTCCGGACTTAGGGACATTTTACTCTTTTTTTTAACTCCTTCTGGAAACGAGGTTACTCCTTTTTAAAATTCCGGCAACGCACCTGCAAATTCCCCCGGTGTTGCAGTTGTTCATGAGCTGTGGTCGACACTAACCATCAGGTGAGCTACATGCTCGTTTGCCCCCTCTTCTATATAAAAAAAATGCCGGAACCCATCGCAAATTGACCCCGATGTTAATCTTCAGGTCATTTAAACGGTTCCAGTAGCTTTGAGGTCACTAAGTTTGATATTGGAGCTAGCAGTGCTGCTTGACTATCAGAATTTTTATATATAATATAGTTAACAGTGTTTTTGCAGATCAATTTAGAAACGTAGTATGGCGTAAATTTCAGTCTGGAAGATAGAGGTAAATTTCGGGGGGCGTTCCCCATAAATTTCAAAACCTACGTCGAGGACTATTTTATCTGAGATGAAGAGGGTTATAGAGCGATTCTCTTCGCTGCTCCAGTGCGTATTGATGAACTTCACAAGTCTTCGAAAGATTTTATTTCTCTTCTGTTTCCGATTTACGATGTTTTTCTTCACCGCCGAGCACATGGTAAAAAAGTCTTAATTTAAATGTAAATTTCATCGGGTTCGAAGATTACTCGCGTATTGTAAAATCCACGGTGGGAGCCTAGTCACTTAGCTACTTTGACTCTGTTTTTATTATTAGTTTACCAACAGTTAGTAGTAGGGCTCAAATCTCCATAAAGTTGATAGAATTTGTCATTAATGTCTATCTATTTAAGATAGGTTTTGCAAACGCCTTCTCAACCGCAACATCAGACGCTTCGCATATCTCAGTAGTTGCTTACCGGTAATGGTTTGAATAATTTAGGTCTGGAAACATTGTGAAATGATCGTTCCGTTATCGGTTGTTGATAGACCTTGATCGATTTTTGTATAATCGAATAGATCGAAAACACACTGCGAATGTAGGTTGACCAATTCTGTTCCTTATGCGTAAAATAAAGTTGTCTTCTTCTGTTTTCTATAATTAATTTAAAACCATTTAATAATTTACAAAGTTAATAGTGTAGTGCTTTTGCTCAAAGAACTAATATAATTTAAGGATTTCTAACTTAAACCTAAGAAAAAAAGACCTGTGTACTGTTGCGATTACGGTTTTTTTTTTGTTAAAATTGAACGCGACACAAACCTAAAATAGTATATTTTTCCAATGTTTGGTGTTTGTGTAATGAATAAATCATTAAGTTACTATGATATTTTTCCTCAATAAATCAGGTTATATTTTTATTATAACCTGATTTATTGAGTTAAATGAAAAGAAGCTAATATGCAATCGATCACAAGTCCTGCGAACCACGGATTAAAGTTCAAAATTAGTTGAATTTATTTTCCTTTTACTTTTGACATTATGGTTGTTGAGCTGCTAAATATTTGAAAAATAGGTTAAGAGCGCAAAAGCTATAAAAATAAGGTTTTAGCCTTAGACTCATACCAGAAAAGAAAGATAAACGGAGGGGTGTGACATTTCAAATGATGCCGTTCTTGACACGCACTCAAGCACACATCTTTCTCGTTTCTTTCTTTATCTACCCGTAAAAGTTCAGTGCTGGGCGCAACACATATAAAACATGCGTTAAACCATGTTGTTGGTTGCAATTGATTTGTGATGCTTATGTGTACGAGAGTGCGTGTTGCGATGGTGTAAAAAAAATTGACAAATTAGGTCTTGGGGAATTAAGATACGAAAGATAGAACTACTGAAGTTAAAATATAATGAAGCGACAATAATTGCAGAACCAGAGGAAGAAGCTAGGCTTGAAAACGTAGATCGAAATCGTTGAACAAATTTTAGTCAAGAGTTGTCAGAAAATATACAGAGTTTGCACTGCATTGTTTGAGCAAAGATTAAACAATGGCTTGAGTTTGAATTGCTACTGGTTTATGCACTTTATTTATGTAATTTCGTTTTTATTTTAATTCTACCTTGCGGCCGAACGTAATTCACTTGAGCTGTGGTAGCTCAGGGGCTAAGTACTCGCTGTAAATTTCAGAGAACGCTAGCAACCGGTGTTCGATTCCCGCCGGTAACAATGAAATTATAAATTGTGTTGATTTAACACATGCTTGCCGGTGCAGGAAAACATCGTGAGGAAGCCCGCATGGCTGAAAAATCAACAAAAATTTATTTCGGAAACATGGAAAGTCCGCCAATACGCATTAGGGCATCGCGGTGGAAACTTCTGTCTCTAAAACCCTCTCACAAATGAAATTGCAGTTGCCCAGGAGTGGGACGTATATAGGCTGTAACTATAATTGCAAAACTAAAATTATTACTTATTAATATTTACGATGTATCATTGCATTTCATTTCTTTTTACTATCTATTCTTTTGGTCCCACTGTGGCCTTTGTATGTTCGCTGTACGTACGAGAATGTCCGGTTCTATGTCCGCACGTACCTTCGAAACTCAAAGGGAGATATTATGTAATCACTTCGTTTTACCGTTTTACCACACCGACGACTAGCGTCAGATTTTGACTAATGACATTCCAATCGATTTGTCACAATTCATCTCCATCTCTAAGGGTAACAGTAACCATATCATTTTATGATGACGTCATATAAAGTCTATAACGCAGAATTTATAAAGTCTATAACATGTTTATTTATGCTCACGTCATAAAGTCTAACTTCATAAACTTTATGACGTTAGACTTTATAACCGTTCTTTGTCCACTAGCGCCACAGTAGTAAAATGACCCGTCTCGTAGAAAAATGAGGCGTCCATTTGTTTCTGTGCATTTCGCGTACGGCGACATTTTATATGCTTATCTTCAAAGTACCATTCTCAGCGACATTTTCCATGGATAAATATTTCACGTGTAAATATTTTATTTCTGTCCAGATTGGGAAACAAGCCTAACAATAATTTATTTAAATTTAGTGTTGGCGGTCAGTGTGTCTTGGGTTCCTAACCTTCACAGCCTATGAATATCACACTAAAATATAGAAATTAGCCATAGTTGCCACGCTTGTTCGTTCATACGTGGTAGAGCCTTGCTGCAGCTATATTAGTAGTATAGTTGTAGCACGAATGGGTCGGCTCGACCGGGGAAGGACCACGCTCTCACAGAATACCTGCGTAAAATGGCAGCTTGACACTGCTGTGTTTCGTATGGTGAGTGTAGAGAACCGGAGACCCATTTTACTGGAAAAGAGGCGTTCCATCTTAGTCCTCACGGGTGACGACGCATCTGCATTTTGATTCTTTATTGAGGATAAATGTAGATGTCTATGGGTCACAGCAACCACTTACCATCAGGTGGACTGTGTGCTCGTTTGTCACCCTATCCTATAAAAAAAAAGGATGGTTGGCAACCGCAGTGTGTTATAGTTTAGTTGTTATTAGGAAGACGCTGCTGCTCTTCTCTTGGTTTGTTTCCTCTGTCGCCTCTAATGACACCCACGTCACGATACGGGGTAGTGGATATTCTACTCCGCCACTACACGGTTCAGTATGGTCTAGTTTGGTTCCCAAATTAAGTGATAAATAAAATGTGTTAGTAGATATAAATATAACTTAATTATTAAGTTATATTTACATCTACTTACTGGTATAGCTGGCTACTTAGCAGGCTTAGCTAAATTATAAATATTAAAATATATTATATTACAATTTAGCTAAGCCTCGAGCGAGCCATATGTAGATTCTTAAGCTATTTCACAAAATAAACTTATTGGTTAATTCCTAAGTCATGCTTTACCACGATGCTTAACTCAAATCTGTAATTAATTAATTATTAAATCTTAATAAATGCTCATCATGGGGGGATTAGTAAGCTGAAGTGGCCATGGGCCGGCCATATAGCTCGAAGAACCGACAACAACGGGGAAAAAGGTTCTCGAGTGGCAGCCTCGTACCGGTAGGCGAAGTGTAGGGCGACCCCCCACTAGATCGAGTGACGACCTAGTAAGAGATGCAGGTAGTCGATGGATGCAGGTGGCACAGGACCGTGCTTTGTGGCAGTCCTTGGGCCACATGGCCTATGTTGAGCAGTGGACTTGTGAAGGGCTGTAATAATGATGATGATGAATGAATGCTCAAACATTGTTTCAAGAGAATAACTAAATTTACATCGACCTCATTTTCGATAAGTTCTCTTATAAATTATTAAACTTCACTTTCACTTCAGTTTAGGAGAATGTTGCTTCTGATATAAATTAATTATTCTTGTATGAATTATTCATATGCTATTTTGTGGAATACCTACCTACATTTACAGAAGACAAATCATCATCATCATCATCGTCATTACAGTCCATCACAAATCCGCTGATGAACATAGGCCTCCTAAGGGATATCACAAAACACGGTCTTCAGCTATCTGGATCCAAAGATCTCCTATATCTCTTACCAGGTGGTCACCCCATCTAGTAGAAAGCCGCTCTACACTTCGCTTGCTGGTACGAGATCGTCACTCGAGAAACTTTCATCCTCATCAGTTGTCAGTTATTCGAGAGATATGGCCGGCTCTTTGCCACTTCAGCTAACTGATTTGTTTGGCTCTAGTTCTACTGAGGATATCCTTATTACGTAGTATGTAGTCCATCATGCAGAGAAACTTCGAGCGTCGCTCTCTTTATAGTTCGCGAAGTGACATTGAGCTTCCTCATAAGGTCAAGAGTATGTATCAGCCATATGCCAACACAGGCAACACGCACTGTTTGTATACTCGTATTTTCAAGTTTTGAGGTATACGTGACTATATTTGCCATAAGATTCGCCACACTAGGCAGGCGGATTGGCGGACGCGGTAAAAGACGTCTCGCACTTTTGACGCTACTTCTCGACAAGTTATTTTACATCTAGCTTATACGTAAACAAATTGGTCATGCGCCTGATCTCTTTCCAGTTGTGTCAGCTTGCAGTCCCATCAGACTACGAGAGTGAGAGAATAGCGAGTGCACTAGTGCTTCAGCAAATACTCGTTCACTATATGCTGTCCTGCGCAAATGGCTAGTCTCCGTTGAGTGTGGCCGCTGTGGCCGAAATTCTGTCTGGAGGAAATTATTATTTATACTGCCATCTATAGAGAGTTCTCCTAGTGCATCCTATAGTCGCTTATTACGGCATCAATGGAACGAAATAAGGTAAGGCCACCACCACAAGGTCATAAAGTATTATATAACTAATAGAAATACAATATTTGTAATTATTAATCTGCTGAAATACAAATTTTCGGTCCTAATCCATTATTCTATTCATAAATTTTCTATTGTTACTTGATCGCATAGTTAGAATATTAAATTGTGTATGTTTATACATAGTTAATTCGACATTCTGAATTAAGTACAAATTTCTTTGCTGCATGTAATAACATAGTTGATATTGTACAAACGAACTTACAATCAACCTGATGGTAAGTGGCTACTGTTATCCATGGCTGAGGATTAAGATGAAATGCCTCACAGTCTGTAATTATACTGGCTCTCTATACCGTTCAGATCAGAACACGGCAATGCGAGAGCTAGGAAAGGAGTCGTAACACCTAGAAGTTAGTGCGTTTTTTTTTACAAAGTAAGGACAAGAAACGAGCACACAAATCACCTGATGCTAAGTGAATTCTGTGGCCCATAGACACCTACATCTTTTCTCGATTAAGAATCAAAACGTAGGTACGTTGTATGTACCTTTGATGATTGAAATAGAACACTCATCATACGAAACAGCGACATTTCACGCAGGTACTCAGTGAGAACATGCTCCTACCCCGGTCGAACCGACCCATTTGTGCCGCAACCATATTTATACCTGCGAAGTTATGCTACCACGTTAAGAATGGAGGAGAATTCATCACCCATTTTTTCCATGGGTGGCGCCCTTAAGGGCGCGACTATCAAAAATATCAGAAAGATTTAATAACTTCTTTTTCCTTCTTCTTTTTCCTTCTTCTTTTTCCGTTCTTTCTTTTTTTACCTTCTATTTCCTTCTTTATTGGCTTCCGGTAGACGGCTAAATAACCATTTAGTAAACAGCAGACGTATATATATAATACCTGGATCGGCGAATGGAGGCAGCGAGGGCGGGCGCGAGACCTCTGGTACTGCGATCGTCACTCAGTATGCCAAGTATCGCAATAAGGGCAAATTTTTTACACAACGGGGAAGGTCAAAGTCCAGTAGTGGACTTTTACCGGCTGTTAATAATGATGATGATGATGATCAATTTTATATTGGCAATTATTTCACAATTCAAAAACCTTACATATTTTGATCGACATGTTTAATATAATATGAAAGACCCTGAAACTAATGCATTATATTGAACTTATCATAGTATGAATTTCAGTCTATAGTTGAATTAAATTATAAGTTGGTTAACTAAATTTTTCATCGCTTTATACTTTACAAAATTTGGCACTTGTGGGAATCATTCTTGTTCTTCATTGTATACTAAAATAAACTTAAAATATAGTTTGCTTTTGAATAAGACAAGCCCATATACAGGGAATAAGATGAAATTTTATATTGCAAGCAAATATCTTCTTATATCATAATTATAATCCTTTATCTTTTAATATGACTACTATAAATACGGCTGTTTTCAACGAAGCTCACTGCAGATTTCCTTTGACTGAGTTTTGTAATAAAAACATTTTGCAAATGACTTCTATTTTATTTTCAACTTTTAATATATAATTCAATTAATAATCACATTCATCAATCAATAAACTTGTTTTAATAATAAATCTAAATGTAATTATTATTAATAAATTTACTTTTTATTAATATATTCTACTATTAAATAATACTAATAATAAATTAAGGTAGAGGTAAGCTAAGGTAAGGTTAAAGGTAGAGTTTAAAATATATTTACGGTAGAGTGCAAAGTTATTAAGGTGCTGGAACGGAAATGGCATTGTCATAAACACATTATTAGAGCGACAAACGAGCTAATAGTCCTGTTAGTTAAAGGCTACGAAAATCCATGGATACCTGCAACTAAGTTCAGACAAAGAAGTAGATAGATGCAATGTCGACCCTGAGGACTAAAAAATAGTGGCTCTCTCGAACATAGCTGTGCACTGTTGTTTGGCGGTAGAATAGGTAAGAGTTTGATACCAACCTATTCTGCTAGACAGCAAACGAGCCCTTCCACATTATAAACTGCCACGAAACTACAATATCCAATAATTAATAGTTGTCAATTACAAAAATAAGTCTGGTCTAATCCAATTGCTTTCAAAGAATAAACATGGTTTAGCTACTCTTGTTTAGATATACGAGTATTTTTATGAAAAATATTAAAAATGTCTAAATATTACAAATTGCATGATGTTAATCAGAACAAAGCATATTTTAAATTGGTTTGGAATTTATTGGACGTTATAAATGCGTAATTAATTCAAACATAGATATAGGTGACGTATTTGATAAACTTAAGTATGGGAAAAGCTATGTTCAGCAGTGGACTTGTGGTGCCTTCCTTATTCTCTCACTCATGGATGAATGGGTAAATGTGGAACATATTTTGTAAAGTTTAATGCTGCTGTGTTTCGTATGGTGAGTGTAGAGAACCGGAGACCCTTTTTACTGGAAACGAGGCATTCCATCTCAGTCCTCAGGGGTGGCAACACATCTGCATTTTGAGTCTTAGTTGCGGATAAATGTAGATGTTTATGGGCCACAGCATCCACTTACCATCAGGTGGACTGTGTGCTCGTTTGTCACCCTTATACTATAAAAAAAGTTTTAGATTTATTGTTTTTTTGATTAGCATTTGTTTTTGTTTTACTTGCATATTAATAAATATTATTAGATCTGCCATGTAGCGGCGGCGTAAGAGAATCTACTACACCACATCATTCCGCTGATGTCGTAAGAGGTGACAGAGAGCAATGAAATGGGATAGGCAGCAGCATCTTCCTGATAACAACTTAAAGTAATAAAAAACAATAAAGTGTGGCAATTGTGGCAAATATTCGCCTGCAAATTTTGCAACCTATGGAGGAGGTTTTTGTTCAGCAGTGAACTTTTGATAGGCTAGATAATAAATGATGAAAATGTTTGTAATACGCAGCGCTGAATAACTTTTCAGTAAAAAAGTTTAATGTAATCATGAGGTGATCGTAATTTTAAGAAAAAAGTATTGCATCTCTGCGATATTGTTGAGCAGAAAGTAAATCCACTCAATATTGGTTGAAATTTTTGGGGATTGATGGCAAGTTTGAGAGAGCGGTAAGTCGTTAAACTTTTTCAATCAACCTTAGAAGGTTTCTTGATCCAACGCAGAATTCACGCTCTCTATGCTAAAGTTCTTGAACTTTTAAATGTCAAGAAAATTGTTATGTGAATAATTTTATACGTCTATCAAATGTCTTTTCAATTATTTTTAATTTGTTTTTGATAATAAAAATAACTAGCGACTCGCGTCATCTTCGCCTAGATAGGATCTTTTAATATTATGGCGTTATTTAGATTTAAGATAATCAAAAACCATTTATTTTATCTATATTTCGTTTTTTTTAAATGTCCAAGTTTTTTGGATCAATTATAGCCTATATATCGCACAGGCAGATATACAGACAGACAAATATTTAAAAAGTGGTTATTCATGACTTAATGGCATGCAAGTATAATTACTAATCCTCAGCTCAATATAAAGCAGCTATTTCGATATTACAGACAACAGTATATTTGGCAGAGTAAAACAGTAATTTTTCGTTATGAGCAAATCTTCCACATCAGTTATACGTGTTAGAGCTAGTGTAGCTATATTATGGTTGTAGCACGAATGGGTCACCTCGACCGGGGAAGGACTCCACTCTCACAGAATAACAGCGCGACACGTCAAAAATAAAAAATAAACTTAAATTAAACGCGATACAATTCGTAAAATAAGTTCTAAACTTTGTATATTCTTAATGTATGTATTCGTGACTTCAGAAATCTTTTTTCGGAGAGGGTTGGTTCCCGTGTGTGTTGGTGGATTTTTTTCGAAATGTTTTATCATCGGTAAAATATTTTATGCAGGTTTCCTCACAATGTTATACTTCACCACCGATCACGTGGAAAATCCGCACTTAAAATTTCAATTAATAATTTAATTAGTGTCGGCGGAGATTGAACTAAGGGTGCTCGCGTATTGTGAAATTTACGGCAATCGCTTAGCCCCTGTTCCACCATAGCTCCCTATCTAGTTTGGCCGAAAACCTTCTTAGGAACGAGACCTCTATTTCTTCTTATTCTGATTTATTTTTGCCGCCAAGCATAAGTGCGTGCACTACTGTGTTTATGTCTAAATGGTATAGAGAACCAGTTATAATTACAGTCAAATAGGTATTCCATCTTAATCTTCAGTCGTGACAACGTATATGTAGCCTTCTTTACTTGAAGTTTGGTGCACCTGCATGGGCTGCAGTAGCCACTTACCATCAGGTCTGCTCTTAGTTCGCTTGCCACTTAAATTGTATAAAAAGTCTAAGCAGAGAAACATATCTATACCTAGTAACATTATATTATGCTTTACTTTTTACTATAGATAAAATGAAAGATGTGTCTGTACCTTTCAAATGTATCCTTTGAACTCTCACTGGCTCTTGATGCACGCCTTTCTCTTTTTACGCTCCCATCTTCGCTTGGTGACTTCTCAGGTGGTAATTTGAGTTCCTTTTCAGACTTACTGTTTGACCTGGAACACTTGTCATCGTCGCCCTCTCGTTTTAGCGCTGGTTTATTCGGCGACAAGCTTCCAGGTTTTTCTTGCTTTTTCACCTCCATTTTAGTGTGTGTGTTGTCATGCTTCTAAGTTCACTGAAACAACCACAAATTTGGTTACTTAAACTACTCATCCTTATCACACTTTTCATGAGGTTATAATTTTAGTATCTAATAGATCAGAAATTTCATTATTAGAATAGTATGATAAACAAACCTATAACTACATACAAACATACATAAACTCTCACTCCAGTTACCTATAGGGGTAGGCAGAGACCACGGACTTCTTTAACATCCTTAAATCTAAATCTTAAATCTTAATGTTACTCTTAATTTGGCTCATCCTCAATGTAAAATGCCACTTTGGTCCATAAAAGTTCGTCTAGGGTGCCCCCTGCCGACTCTTCTACTGATTTAAGGGGTAAAACTTTTTCATTTTATACGAGGTAGAACCAAGCTGCAGCTATATCATGGATGCAGTACAAAGGGGTCGGCCCTCACTCACTCAGCAAGAACCACTTCCTCACAGATTACCAGCGTAAAATAGCAGCTTAAAGCTGCTGTATTACGTTTGGTGAGTGTAGAGACCGAAGACCCTTTTTACTGGAAACGAGGCATTTCATCTTAGTCCTCAGGGGTGACTACGTTTTGCATCTGCATAACATAAGCACTCACGCCTGTCACCCAGAGGGGTAGGCAGAGACTATAGACTTCCATTTGCCACGATCCTGACACACCTCTCTCGCCTGCTCCACATCCATATACCTACGCATACACGCTCGTCGGTTAAGGGTACTCTTAATTTGGCCCATTTTCAATATATCGCCAATTTGGTCGATAAATTTTCGCCTAGGGCGTCCCTTCCCGACTCTGCCGATCACCTCTGCCATATAAATATGCTTTGTCACTCTTTGCTCATTCATTCTTTCTAAATGACCAAACCACCGAAGCATTACTTTCTTAATCCCAGTCACAACATCATCTTGCAAACCAAACTCTTCTCTTATCACACAATTTTTCACTCTGTCATTCAGATTCAGCCCTAACATACTCCTTAATGACCGCATTTCTACAGAATTTATTCTACTCTCGTGCTTCTTCTGCCACACCCAATTTTCAGTACCATGCATTAAAGTACGGACTAACACAGCATTGTGAATTGCCATACGTGCCTTTTTAGACATATTCTGACTTTCCACAACAGAGTGTAGAGCCCCATTTACTTTATTTCCTGCGTTCACTCGTCGTTCTATATCCTTATCATATCTACCATCCCTGCTAAATACACATCCCAAATACACAAACTCATCTACTTGCTCAACCAATTCCCCTTCTATTCTTATTTCACATATCGTTTTACATTCTTATCTTTCAAAAACCATAACTTTCGTCTTACTTGCGTTCACTTTCATTCCCCTTTCTTTTAATGAACTGTTCATTAAAGTAACCATCATTTGCAACTCGGCCGCCGACGACGCGAGTATGACTTGATCATCGGCGTACAAAAGGCATTTGACGGTTAACTCACCCATTCTTAACCCGCATTCTTCAACTTTCAAATTTTCCAAACAACTGTCCATAAATAGGTTGAACAGCCACGGGGAAGCCACACAACCCTGTCTGACCCCTTAATGGATGCCAAGCCAGTCCGAGTAAGCCCCGTTGATCCTGACACAAGCACTGGAGTCCCTATACAGAGACTTCAATGCCTGTATCAACCCAGCGCTCAACCCAAATGAGTTCAGTGTTTGCCATAACACATCCCTGTCCACTCTGTCATAAGTGAACCTTTTCCAAGTCCACGAACGCACAAAAAAACCTTTTGGTTTTTGGCCAGAAACTTCTCCGCGATCATGCGACCTGATCCATACATCCCATTCCCTTTCTAAATCCCGCTTGCACGTCCCAAATTTATCCATCAGTATCTTTTATAACTCTTTCAATTAGTACCTTAGCATACAGTTTTTCCACAATGCTAAGAAGGCTGATACCACGGTAGTTTTTACAGTCCTGCTGCGATCCTTTTCCTTTATATAGTGGGACTATCATGGCTTTGCACCAGTCTCCCGGTACCCGCTTAAGTTCCCAACACAAATTAAACAAGGTGTACAGCAGGTCTGCCACCACTCCCTCTCCAGCCCTTAGCATCTCGAGTGATACTCTATCATATCCGGCTGCCTTACCTGCTTTCATACTTTTCATTGCTTTCATTATTTCATCTATACTTATCTCTCTATCTCTTTCCTCTTCTTTTGGAATTTCTATTTCATTTAATTCAAACGTCTCATCACTCATAAACACGCTTTCAAAGTATTCCTTCCATCTCCTTAAACTCGACACTTCGTCATTCAGAATACAGCCATTCTGGTCTCGTATAGCATTCATTCTAGGCTGCTTTGAATGACCCCTGGTAGTTCTTACGAGTTTCCAGAACATTTTAATATTTGTCTGGAAGTTATCCGATATTCTTCTATCATTCTTATCCGTTCTTTCTTGCATTTTCCTTTCAACTACTTCTTTTACTCTCTTATTTAGATGTCTAAAGACTGCTTTTTTCGTTCAATATCATAATTCATACCGCTAGAATAACTAGCCGTGGTAGCTAGTAAATCTAGCCATGCTCTCTTCTTTGCTTCTACTTCCATCCGTACCTAATTATCCCACCCTAAAGTGTTATTTTTCCTTTCAATCGTTCTCTTACTTACACCACATACTTCGGTAGCTGCATCCACCAAACCTTTCTTGTCATTATACCACATAGTCTCCAAGTCTAAATCATTCATACACAATTCATCCATACCACTTATATTTTCTCTCAGTCTACATTTGAAATTCTCTTTCGCACCTTCATCTTGTAACCTCTCTGTTCTTATACGCTGTAACTCAGTGGTAGACACAGATGTCCGATGCCGCCAACGTCTGAATAGACCATTAATTCGGCATAAGACCAAGTAATGATCCGCCCCTACGTTGGACCCTTGTATCTATCACTGCGCTCCTCATTCTTTCATCCACAATTATTAAATCTATCATGCTTCTATCACCACCTCTTTCCCATGTATACATGTGAATCTTCTTATGATGAAAGAAAGTGTTCGTCACAAAAATATTCTTTTCCACACATACGGTGAGGAGGCTTTCACCATTCTCATTTATACTTTCATCATCAAACGTTCCCAATATCCTTTCATAACCAAGCTTCTTCACGCCAACCCTTCCATTAAAATCTCCTAATATAACAATATTTTCATTACCCTTGCATTTCATTAGCCCTATCCTTACCATCTCCCAAAACTGCTCTCGGATATAAGTGGGCTTAGACATGTCTGGGGCGTAGACCCCTAGAACAAACAACTTCTTTAAGCCCACTTTCATGCATCTGCATTTTGATTCTAATTCGAGGATAGATGTAGATGTCTTTGCCCACATAATTCACTTAACATCAGGTGGACTCTGTCTGTTCCTTTTTTACCTGTATTCTGTAAAAAAATCTTGTGCTGCATTTTTCTTTGTTATTTTTTCCTTATTCACCTCCGAAGCATTTTTTTTAAATCGGGGTCACAACATTTTCTTGCAGCCACAATTTTTTCTTATTACATAAGCCGGTTAAATGAAGGGGAGCTGGTATAATCACAGGCTGTGAGGCATTTGCTGTTTTCATTTTTGAAATTGGTTATAGCTACTTACCAAGTGCTCTTATATAATAAAAAAAATATTCTACTGGTTGAAATTACCACAGTGATAACTTTTGATCACTATGGTATACGAGTATGTAAGTGGCTAAGCTTTTGGTAGCGTCGCTGCGGGTTCGATTCTCGCATGGAACAAATATTTTGTATGGCCAAGAAATAATTGCTTTTCGAGTATTGATTTTTGTCCTTGTGAAATTTAGATTGTAAACCATTTCCAAGTTATGGGAGAAATTCCTAGAGTAGTGGGGTTTTAAAAACATTACTTGTATGCTATGCAAACTTGTTAGATGTATGGGGTTGTATCTTGTATTGTGTGTATATTTTTTAATTAATGTTATTTAAATATCCTACCATTTTTATAGTTCTCATTGTTTGAGTTATATGTTATGATATTATACTCTGTCTAGTAGTATTATCCAGTTAAAACATAAAATTTTCAAACATCTGCAAGTGTTATAGTAGCGCCAGTGTCCAATATTCTAAGCGTAATAGTCTCATATACTAAATCCGTATTATATTATCATAATAATAGAGCAGAACAGGATAGCATATATCAAATGCAGTATTTTCAGTAGATGTAGGTCAGTCGCAACGAAATAGGAATTCATAGTTCAACATAAAACTATATCGTACCCAAAGTGCTTTGTTGCCAGTAGAAGCTTCGTTAGTAAGTGTTAACTTATATATTTATTACAATAAAATTTTATATACCAGTAAAATTAATACTAAAACTTTATTAATATTTGCGACATAAACAGACATTATGCCGTCTAGAGGCGGCGTGAGTCAATTCACTACCCCGTATAATGATACGGGGTAGTGGATTCACTCTCCTCTTGCCACACACACGAGATATAGGCGTAAATTGATTGAATATTATCTTAGATATTTAAAAAACGTTATTTGGTTTTTACCTTAATTTTAATTGAACAAGTGAGATAGATTCACTCACTCATTTTACTCTATTAGATATTTTGATAATAAAATATGTAAATATTACTTTCATAAGTAAAATAGTAATTTATATTACTATTGTCCATTTCAACTGCAAAAAAATTAGCAACAATCTTTTTTATTTCTATGAGTTAAAAGTTAAACAATCACTTTAAGTTTTAGTAATATATAATAGTAATATATAACAATAGTAATATAAATTACTATTTTACTTATGAAAGTAATATTTACATATATTATTATCAAAATATCTAATAGAGTAAAATGTGTGAGTGAAACAAACTCACTTGTTCTTTTAAATAAAAACCAAATAACGTTTTTTAAATATCTAAGGTAATTTTCAATCAATTTACGCCGATTTCGTTATCTTATTTCGTCACAAGATAGTAATGCAGTGAAGTATCTTATTCATAAGGAACAATTGAAACATAATATGGTATATATAAACATGTCGTATATATCCGACTACAATGTGGGTGTCTTCAAGTCAAGAGTAAATAGGTTTGTGCATTTTACCAACTTCGGCTTCATCACCGCTTATCATCGGATGGGACAGTAGTATTTTCAAGGCAAAGCTGAATAGGATTTTGTAAAGTTAATAATATACTAAAAACTGCTAATATATATATGACGGCACCAGCACCATTGCACGTGCGGCGGCGTCGGTGTAGCTAGACAGAATTCTTGTAAACAACACGTGCACCGCACACCTGCGCCAATGCACCTGCGGTGGCGCCCGTTCTGGTTGTATAAAACGGACGGAGCGGCCGCCGTTAGGGCAGTCTTGGCTCTGGCGTGGAACGGTGCGCTTGTCGTATTCCGTTACTAGCATATCCTCGACTCGTTGGATAATTAATTCGTGCGAACGAATTAATTATTATTCTTAACTACAAAATCAGTCTCGGTACAATTTATAGTTGTATTAAGTAATCTATTGTAAATTAACCTTATTTAAAAGAAAAGTACCGCTGGGTTTCTTGCTGGTTCTTCTTAGGACAGAGGTTTTATCCGAACCGGTGGTAGTAGTACTATATTGAATAAAAGAGATTCTATTCTATTCTAAAAAGCCTTTTCATGTGACTCTATACATCATAATAACATCCTTCATAAGAAGTGGGAATAAAGCTTTCCATTTAAGTTCTCTATATTCTTAACATCCTTTCTACATCAGAAGTGGGATAAAGTCCCCGTTATTGCCCACATATAATCTTCGAATAGTATGAGGATTATTACATTTGTGAAAGACTATAATGCATTTCGCATTGATGACTCTGTTTTTATGTTAAATGCCGTAATGAAATTTGCTGTCTTACTTACGATATTGACGTATCATTAAAGTGTAGAGAAAAGATTTAAAGTGAAATGATTTAAGCCCAAAGACAAATCCTTTTGTTCGATTTATATTAAAAGTACCCACGAGTATTTTCATTATTTCTTTTCTTTCCGAAATATGTTAATAAATGTCGAAAGAAATGTTGGAGGCTTTCTAAATGAGTTATAGTTTGCATTCATTGAAAACTTAAGTTGTTCAAGTTTTATTATAATTTGATAGTTCACGCGAGACATGATTAACATTTGCTACATTTTGGAGTTCGAAATGTTTAAGCGATGTACCAAAATAATTGAATAACTTTAACGTTCTATGAATTGAAAATAATAAGTGGCCTTTTGGTGTTCTAATGTGTTGATAAGTGTTGCAGCTTACTCCGAATATTGTGTGGTCGACAAGATTGGGGTTTGATATCGAGGAATTCGTAGAAGTCTCTACAACAATGATCAATGAGGAAGATGTTGTGACGGCCAAATTGGACATGGTCAGGTACGGCCGAGCGCTGGTAAGATTGAGCCTACACCGCTACCGTCGGTAACTTATCGGCGAATCTTATGGCAAGGCAATTCGAGCGGCCGCCGAACACATGGCGCTTTGGCGCTGTAAATGGACGTCTGAGGCTTGGTCAGCTTTCGTAGATTTTGCGCAGTTGCCTACTTCTCTTTGAAATATGTGGTGGTATCGGTCTCTAGACATAGTTGCCGTTTTTGCAATGTGTGCAGTGTTTTCCAGGAGTGCCATGTCATACAGTTGCCGTTTCTTAAGAGAATGTGTGGTGAACTTTGGAAGCTCGGAATTCTATGGTTCACAATACATTTATCTCCATTTCTTTTAATTTTTATATTTGCAAAGCAGAACGACGATTCGCTGGCGGCCAGTACGGCGCGACGGCTCGCTGGCGCGAGGGTGGCGCGAACGCAGCGGAACCGCACGCTGGTGGGCGTTTGTCTGGAGTTGGCCGTATAGGCGCGTCCATGAGCTAAATGAAGTCTGGGATGGTCGAGCATTGTAATATCTAACAAGTGTTGATATCTGTTAGCAGGTGGTGATAACTGGTAAACCGTATGCTGTTTACTGTCAACCACACGAAGACTTGCGACAGTCAGAAGTGGCCGTATCTGCGCGTCTAGAAAATACAGAGAGGTTGCATCACTCTAGCGGAGTAATTCTTCTAGTGCAGGAAAGGAAGATGGTGTCGCTGAGAGGCTGGTCTGTGTTGCACTGGGATGTGTCGTGTTGCTGTTAGCGTTATCATGTCACTACGTCCCTGACGTTACACTACTGTGTGATTGTGACAGGGACATGTTTACGGTATTTGAAAAAAAAGAGAGTAAAAAAAAAGTGGTTCTTACTATCATTGCAGGGCGTTTGCCGGTCCAATGATATAGCTACAGGGAATAGTGATTCCGGACTAGCATAAATAGTACTTGAAAAAAAAAGATTAAGAAAAAAGAATAGTTCTTACTATCATTGCAGGGCTTTGTGCCGGTCCAGTGATATGGCTACAGAGACGACTAGTCATTCTGATCTGGCATAAATATAACTAAGATTGTGATGGAACGCGTGCGAGGACGCACGCAAGTCAGCATGGCCGTGACGGCACCAGCACCATTGCACGTGCGGCGGCGTCGGTGTAGCTAGACAGAATTCTTGTAAACAACACGTGCACCGCACACCTGCGCCAATGCACCTGCGGTGGCGCCCGTTCTGGTTGTAGAAAACGGACGGAGCGGCCGCCGTTAGGGCAGTCTTGGCTCTGGCGTGGAACGGTGCGCTTGTCGTATTCCGTTACTAGCATATCCTCGACTCGTTGGATAATTAATTCGTGCAAACGAATTAATTATTATTCTTAACTATAAAATCAGTCTCGGTACAATTTATAGTTGTATTAAGTAATCTATTGTAAATTAACCTTATTTAAAAGAAAAGTCCCGCTGGGTTTCTTGCTGGTTCTTCCCAGGACAGAGGTTTTATCCGAACCGGTGGTAGTAGTACTATATTGAATAAAAGAGATTCTATTCTATTCTAAAAAGCCTTTTCATGTGACCCTATACATCATAATAACATCCTTCAAAGAAGTGGGAATAAAGCTTTCCATTTAAATTCTCTATATTCTTAACATCCTTTCTACATATATAAACTGCCAATTAGATTCACTATAGTAAAATTATTTTGTCCGTGCTGTTGGGGTCATAAATCATAGCTCGGCCTCAGCCCGGCTAGGGCGGTGAGCATGTTGCACGGGCGCAACGCCATTATCGATAACAACAAATGAATCATCGAATACACGGCGACGGTGCGGTATACAAAGGGTGGGGCGACATTGTTATGTTATGAGTCATTTGTTTTCCATTATTACCCCCGCCTAATACCTGCAAATTATTGCAATGATAATTTAGTACATATATCGAAGAGAAATTTGTTTTTTTCATTTTTATCACTAACCCACAAAATAACAAAACTAAATACACAATCGATAACGCTTATCGACAACAGTAATGCGCATCACTATGCTCGCCCCTAAGGCCCGTGAGTGGGAGAGAGAGCGAAATACTCCGATGATTTATGACGCAAACTGCACGGACAAAATAATTCTAGTATATGCCATGTAAGTCCTCATAGGTGACAACGCAATTGTCGCCATCTTTGTTTGAAGTTAATTGCAGGTGTCTATAGACTCCCCCCCGAACGGGTTCCTCTTTCCTTTTCCGCCGCCACGGCCGCTCTTCCTACCACCCGCAGCCGAATCTTGGTTGGCGGCGGAGCCATCGACAAGATCCGCCGCCGCTGGGGTCAGGAAGGCTAGTGTCTCTGAGTGCTCGTTATCCTGGCCCTATGGCCTTCGCGCTTTGGACCATGTGTTCTGGTGCGCCTTACCTGAGAAGGAGATGGGGGGAGTAGTCTTCTCTTGAGGAGGGGGCCGGCATGAGGCGGCCGGCGCTGGTGGGGCCGCGGATGTGTGCAAAAGCGTTCCCGTTGCCCTGCCAATATGCGTCGAAGGTGGAACACTATGGAGTTTTAATTGGTGCGAGTCCGACATAACCCATCCCCCGCAAGGCGCATATGCGTAGGCATTCCCCATGTAAAAAAATGGTGTCTAAGGACTACAGTACCAATTTGCCATAAGGTGGACTGTAAGAATGTTTGTCACATCGTTTCTATAAAAAAGGAAAAGCACTGAGTGGCTTTTTGTGCGGTCCATAATTTGATTTTAATTAATTTTTTAATATATAAAGGGTCTCCGGTTCTCTACACTAACCATACGAAACACAGCAGCATTAAGCTGCTATTTTACGCTGGTATTCTGTGAGAGCTTGGACCTTCTCGGTCGAGCTGACCCATTCGTGCTACAACCACAATATAGCTGCAGCATGGATCACGTAAAATGAAATGTATATTTTTTATGTTAAAACATTTCGTATTAATATATTAAAATTGAACTTTCTATTTCATACCTATTTTGAAATATTCAAGTTATACCAATAAGGAAAATAGTTGGGCTCAGAGCAAAAAAGGTTTAGTAGATAGCATCATACATTTTTCACGTCGTTTCAGAGACAGTCGTGGCTTAGGCGGCATAAAGGGACCGCTGTTCCCCAAATGTTTGTTTACAAATGTGAATTATTCAAATACAATTTTAATGCTTCATGGAAGTAAATTTTCACATACATAATATGTGTTCAGAACTTAAATAGTGTAAAAATATTTCGAGGCATGCGGCATATTATATAATTTTGATAGTAAGTATTTTATACATATACGATATGATTATTACTCATTAAAAATGTATAAATAAAATAAACAATAAAAATTCATTTTATACTAGCGTTATATTTTAGTTTAGTTTAGTTATATCGTATTTTATACTAGTCATTTAGATATTTCAAAGTAGGTTAATCACTATTTATACTATAAAAAATTTCAATTCACAAAAATCTCAAAGATTATCGGATAAAATATACTACTAACTAAAATATACTTCAAATATACTCCTGGCATTGTTCGTGAAGTTTTATTACATTCGGTTCAGCCATTTCGAAGATTAGTCCGGACAGACAAACTGACTGACGGACAGTCATCTCTTAACGAAATATCACGATGTATTATATATTCGAAAATGTTCGTTAAGCTTATATCATTGATATTCATCTACGAGATAAGGACTCATGTAATAACGTACTAACTAATTTGCAACTATGTGTTATTCAGTGTTAATTGTGGTTTACTCGTAGAAAGTTTTCGCAAGCAAACACAACACGTCTCTACTTATACTTGATGAAATGATACGTGTGTGTACAGTGGCTATTAAATTATGTAAGCTAAGAAATTACGTAATAATTTAAATTTAATAGTAATTTAAATTATTATTTTTATAGAAGTGCGAATACCGTGGCCCATAAATATCTACAGTTATCTTCGATTAAGTATCAATAGGAGTGACAATGCATCTGCATTCTAAGCACTAAAATAGAATTCTTGTATCCAGTAAAAACGGTCTCCGATTCTCTACACTTACCATGCGAAACACAGCAGCATTAAGCTGCTATTTTATTCTGGTATTCTGTGAGAGTGATATGTACATCATAATATAACTGCAGCATAGCTCTGTCACGTACAATTTTTATATAGTGCGGCTGTAAGTGATTGTACAACATTTGAACTATTAGTATTAGATCGATTGAGGTGGTTAGATATTATATTCGTACAATATATTTGTGTCATCTAGACGTTAGTTTATATCAATTCACGATCCGATAGGTGGCGCTGTAGTCGAGTTATTAACAAATTCTGTGTTAATGCCAAGAAAGAAAATCGCTTAATCCAGATGCGATACGTGGGCCTATCGAATTATAAATTTACACTGAGTGAAACTGATGTGCTACCTACCGGAAGGGGTAGAACAACGTTTGTAGAGCCAGCTAGACGTTTCGTACTGCGACGTCAACCTGCCTGCTAAACGTAACGATTATGAAAATCCTCACTACAACCGGAATTGTCCGTGTACAGCTGTGATCTTTTAAAGGATGATGATGCAGAAGAAGGAATATATTTTATTTTATTACAGCTGGTTGAATTTTTTTATATTTGTAGTATTATAACAAATCTAGTATAAAATTTCATTGGATAAAATATCAATTATTTATGTATGTTTTATGTAATATTTAGTCCAAATCGTAAAATTATCTTTTATAATTTAAGCGTATTTTTAATATTTAAAGTTGCTTTTTGATGTGGAATATCTTTATATACTCGTAAAAATCGTTAGTAAGTCTGTTAATGAGTATGTAACTTTGGGACTATTTATTATCTTATATAAGATATAAGATTATACATAAGGTTTACCTTCTTGTTTCGGCAAGACGTAAACTACTTAGAATTGCGACTGGCAGCAGCGTCAAAAGGTCCCGGCGTTTGGTATGGCAATCGTCAATCCCCCGTCTAGTCTTCCATAAAACGCAAGAGGCCCACGGTCAGCATTGGATTTTGCATGAAGAAAAAAAAACAAGTTAGAAGTAGTCCTTATAGAAGAAAAGAGTAGTACTCATTCTACTTGATAAAAAACACAAAAAATAACGTAAATATTACATGCCATTTCATTGAATAAATTGCTGTATATTCTACCTTATAACGAGTCAAGTTCTTGTAATACAGACTAAAGTTTTAATTAAATACAAATAGGATTTGCTTGAACGACTTTTGCTGCAGCTTTATAGAAATATAATAACGTAAAATTCTCCTCAAGTATACTTTTAAACTATGTCGTGAATGTTATGTCTATATTATATCTTATATATATATATATATATATATATATATATATATATATATGTATATATGTATATATATATATAAAATATAATATATCTTATACAGGGTATTTTTGAAACGCTCCCGAAAACGAAGACAGACGACAGTACTAACTATATCTTAGATGATGGGTGAAATATAAAATCGATCCTGATGAAAAAAAAATCATCTTTTCACAACGTTTTATTAGCTTTATTCACGCTCCATCGTGTTAGTATAAATCATCGTGTTAAATAAAACGTTAATTTCATTAAAATAAAACATGAAAATACTTAAACATTAAAGCAGCAATGGAATTTAAAATAAATAAACCATAAAATCAGCTGACTAGGGTCAATATCCGCGTCGAAGCCAAACTCAACGTCACGTAAAAGAACGCTGAGCGATAGTGGAGGGGTGTCTGCGCATGGGTACAGTCGCGTTCTAAAGTACTACATGGTACTAGGCTGTTGTTTTATAATATTATAATAGTAATTAATGGTTTTATTGTAGAATCATAATAGGTACTTTACTAGCTACTTAGAACTTTGGAAGAGGTTGAAATTCAAAATGGATAATGTTTGCTTGAGCATTATTTTTATTTCTATCGTAAAATAAAGTAGTTTGTAACAAGAAAACTTAAGCTAAGGGTGACACGCTGTCCATTATACCATTGGAACATGGAACATGGAAGCCAAATGTCGATGGTGTATTGGTGTTACTGGATGCTACTTCATCATCACTCATCAGAATCATCATCATCAATGCGAATGATAAATGTTTCCGTCATCAGGTTGACCACATGGTAATTTTTCGGTATTCTTCCTCAATACATTTAACTTTACTGCACAATTTTCCCATTCACCTTCTATTTACCTTTTCGTTCACTAGTTCAGTCATAAAACAATAGATATAAATAATTTTTCTTTCCTTCCTTTTAAAACCATCGTCGCGCGTCGTGCAAAGAAAGCTGTGTGCGACTGTACATTGGGAAACATCGCTTTTCAAAGCGCGGGAAGAATGAGGAACCAATAGCGTGCGCGCACAGTAATACTGGCGAGCATTCCCCGTCGCGCCCCTTCGTACCACGCGCTGCCGCCGCCCGGCCGACTGTGTGTCACCTCGCGTCAGCGCCAACATATGGGAATTCCCAAATTTACCTACTAAGATTTGTTTGCAAGCGACATAAGAATTAGAGGCGGCAATTACAATAAAACTTGCAAGTAATTTTAATAGTTTTGACGTACCTCTTTTCAAATCAAAGTATTGGATGGATTAAAACGGAAAGTCAATAAAAGTAAAGTAAAATAATTATTTTTAGATTAATTACCTGTCGATCATAATTGCAATTGATTTTAACTATTAAATTATTCAATACCATTTTATTTCTATTTTCTTGTACAAAATCAAAGATAACCAAACCCAAGTAAGTACGTTTATTAATTTCAATATCATTTTGTAGTAACGAACTGCTTGTTTCGTCAGGGTACAATTGATTGTCTAATTGTATTAAAAAATTACAACTATAACTTCTAAATTCCATATGAAAGAGTAGTCGTAGGATCATATGGAAACTAAACTTATAAAATAAAAGTTGGCAATGTCATAACATTTGACGGTCTGTGGGAATGTTCAAAGTGTAGGCTTCAGTTTTGCGGGATTAATTATTGATTTTAGTTTTGAGACAGTTCCGTGTTGACTTTGGACACGCATGCGCAAGCGACAGTTCAATTGTTTTTTTATTAAATTCTTATTGTTATTACTTGGTATTACCTACTTGTTATTACGTGTTATTCTTGTTGTTACGTTTTGTGTTTCTTTTTGTTTTAATAATGCCTAACGCGTACGTTTATAGTGCTCGTGAATACGGCAACATGTTAATGTGCCTTGGAGAAGCTCGCGGAATGCTTCGCGTGCATTACGAATTTACCGAGAGAAATTCCCGACCGCTCGACACCCAGCTGACTCTCGTCTGATAACAGCAGCATTTCAGCGAGTGTTGGAAAATCGGCCCATTGCTCCAGTAGCGGCAGGAGGTGGAAGTCAAATGACTGTTCACCCGAGGAGCGCATTTTAGATGTCGTTCGCCGGTATCCGAACCTAGGTACACGAAGTATCGCTAAATTGTTAAGACGTCGGGATGGAACAAATGTGTCATACTGTTCAGTTCACAAAGTGTTAAAGCGTAACCGAATGCGGCCATACAAAGTGCACAAAGTGCAAGCTTTAGTTCCCGGCGATCACGACCGCCGACGAGTTTTCTGCCGTTGGTTATTAGACCAACAACAACGTGTGCCTGGTTCCATTGAGCACGTTATCTGGACGGACGAGTCGACATTTACCAGAAACGGCATGTGGAACCGAAGAAATACACGTGTATTCAGAGGTTAACCCGTACGCTGTTCGACAAACCGGGCACCAAACCCGATGGTCGGTTAACGTATGGGCAGGTTTATTTAAGGATCGCATACTGGGACCAGTGTTTCTGCCACAGCGACTTAACGGACAGGGATACCTAAACTTTATAAATGAACAGTTGGTTGACATTTTAGACGACCTATCGTTGGATGAATATCGCCGTACATGGTTCCAGCATGATGGTGCACCTCCACATGTCGTGAGGTTCGTCCGTGAGCGCCTTACCGAATTATTTGATGATCGCTGGATTGGCAGACTAGGACCACACGCTTGGCCACCTCGCTCACCAGATCTGACCCCGTTAGACTTCTTTCTGTGGGGTATGTGAAAGAAAGGGTTTTAATCGTGAGTGTGATAGTGCTGACGAAATGCGCCAAAGGATCGTGGATGTTTTCGACAAACTACGTGCGGACTGTGTCGAAGACCACACGATAATGCCCCGCCTGCATGAGGAGACGCAACACCGAGCCCACATCTGCCTCGAAATGAATGGAGCACAATTTGAGCCGCATCTCATAAGACCACGGAGGATTTAGAGCGGTAAGCTGTTTCATACCTATTTTTTTTTAAATAACTTGGTACTGAACTGATCTGAATAGGTACATAACTGAATACATCAGAATAATAAACATACCTACACGATGAATAAAAACGCATAACTCTAACCTTGTTAACTTTTCATTTAAGTATTTTTTTCATTAGCGGGGAATCGAACCAGTTATTTGGTTTATTTAACATGTGAATTTGAATTAAAGTGGCTACGTGGAGACAAGCACAGTGGCAAAATAGGAGGTTAAGTAGATAAGTTAGGTATTTAGACAAGTGTTGTAAATTATTATGTATTGTGGTACCATCGCTAGTTACGGGCCGCGCGAATTCGGCGTTCGCGCGTACATTGACCCCTAGTCAGCTGATTGTAATTCAGTAATTCCACTGCTGCTTTTATGTTTAAGTATTTTCATGTTTTATTTTAATGAAATTAACGTTTTATTTAACACGATGATTTATACTAACACGATGGAGCGTGAATAAAGCTAATAAAACGTTGTGAAAAGATGATTTTTTTTTCATCAGGATCGATTTTATATTTCACCCATCATCTAAGATATAGTTAGTACTGTCGTCTGTCTTCGTTTTCGGGAGCGTTTCAAAAATACCCTGTATATATGTTATATATAAGTTCATATTATAACGAAACACCACAGTACTGTTCAGTCACATGTGATATGGGGTTAACGTTGCTTAATACTGTTAACATAAAGACATAGGCATAATTGTGAAAGAATTTTCTTTTAAGCAGTTACAAAAATAATACTTAATTTTAATGATTTTCTTCCCCTTCATCAATCTGTAAAAGTGCACGACTGGGCACGACCTTCTCTTGCTATAGGGAGGATTTGTTTAATCATCACGCTTGGCAGGCGTAGAAGATCGCAGTACCAGATGTCTCGCCCATTTGACACTGTAACACGTCGTCGGTCTGGTTATTTCACGTCTGGCGTAAATCTTTATTTTTTACAGAAGGGTAAGCGAGCATGGAGCTCAGGGGGCTAACCGCTCGCTGTAAATGTCATAGTACGCGACCAACCTGGGTTCGATCTCCGCCGACACCAATGAAATTGTTAATAGAAATTTTAAGTGCTGATTACCACGTGCTCAGCGGTGAAGGAAACTTGCATGTCTGAGAAATAAGAAAAAAAAATTTCGATGACATGTGAAGTTCACCAACACGCATTGGTGCAGCGCAGCGGACATTTTCTTTTCTCAGGAATGAGAGGAGGCCTGTGCCCAGCAGTGGCACGTATAATGGCTGTAACTTTCCTAACGTTAAGCGATCATATGTTTCAGCGCTGAAGTGTTCACGATCTTTGATGATTCAGTTTTCTGAAGGTCTAAGTCAAATCAGTATGAAAAAAATCACTGATGATAGCAGATTAAATAATAATAAAATTAGGCTATTAAAGTTTGTTTCATTCAATACGTAGATAGTATTCGCGCAGATTAAATGAAAATTATTTTTAATTATAAAACTGAAGCAACGAACTTACAATCCATCTGATGGTAACGACATCCAACTTCAAACAGAGAAGGCTACAGAAAATCAAATCAGTGCGAAAAACACCATTGATGATACGTTCATTGTATTATTTGCAGTTTATATGTCGGATTGTAATACGTTCATTGAATTATTTAAAAGTAAGTATCGTTGCAAAACGCGTATCCTATAATAAGAGATGTAAAAGGAAATTACGAAAAGAAATTAAACGTTTAATGTGCACGATAAGTTTGTTTAACATCACACTGGGGAGCTTTTCTTCACGCAAGCCGGGAGTAATGATAATAAATAGTGAGATGGACAATTGTTAAAGGAATTATTTTTGTCAAAATAATCTTAGCATTTTCAGTTTTAAGTGTGTATTTTTACACAGAGTATCCATGCCCGTGGTGTGTCAGGGGCTAAGTGCCGTTAATTACACTGTACGCGAACAGCCTCGGTTCGATCCCCGCCGGCACTAATGAAATTGTTAGTGCTGATTTACTACGTTCTCCACAGTGAAGTAAAACATCGTACTAAAACCTGCATATCTAAAAGAAAAATGTTTCGAAGATATGTGAATTCTGCTAACACGTATTGCAGCAGCGAAACGCACAAATTGCTCCTTAACCCCTCAGAAATTCACATTTCATGGTCTATATTGTGATGTTGCTGTAATGATGATGATGATAATGTTATAATCGTAGATAAAATAGACTAGTAACGATAAGATATAGATATATAATTAAAGACTGGGAAGAATCCGATCTTGGTCCTTGTATATGACAACGGCAACGCTCTTGTAACCTTCGATGTTTGAAGTTGTTTGCAAATATCCAAGAGCTGCAGTGCATCCCATTAGGTAGTTTATTACTAAAACATACATTCCTTTAAATAAAATAAAGAAAAGTTTTTTTTATTTAAAATCTGTTATTACTTCGAGGTATAAAGCAAAAATATCCTCCATCAAAAGTATTTTTAGTCTACTACCATTTCAAAGTGAGGTTCCTTTCATCGGAGAGGCAACGGCGAAAGGAATTAAATTTTATCAAAAAAAAAAATGAAAAAATTGTATAAACACTATTTTTTTATAAAATAAGGGTGACAAACGAGCACTCAGTCCACCTGATGGTAAGTGGATGCTGTGGCCCATAGACATCTGCATTTATCCTCGATTAAGAAACAAAATGTAACCTCTGAGGACTAAGATGGAATGCTTCGTTTCCAGTAAAAAAGGGTCTCCGGTTCTCTACACCTACCATACGAAACACAGCAGCATTAAGCTGCTATTTTACACTGGTATTCTATGAGAGCGTGATCCTATCCCGGTCGAGCTGACCCATTTGTGCTACAACCATAATATAGCTGCAGCGTGGCTTTACCTCGTATAGACGACCCATTCATGCTACAACCATAATATAGCTGCAGCGAGGCTCTACCACGTATAGACGACTCATTCATGCTACAACCATAATATAGCTGCAGCGAGGCTCTACCACGTATAGACGACCCATTCATGCTACAACCATAATATAGCTGCAGCGAGGCTCTACCATGTATAGACGACCCATTCATGCTACAACCATAGTATAGCTGCAGCGAGGCTCTACCACGTATAGACGACCCATTCATGCTACAACCATAATATAGCTGCAGCGAGGCTCTACCACGTATAGACGACCCATTCATGCTACAACCATAATATAGCTGCAGCGAGGCTCTACCACGTATAGACGACCCATTCATGCTACAACCATAATATAGCTGCAGCGAGGCTCTACCGTATAGACGACCCATTCATGCTACAACCATAATATAGCTGCAGCGAGGCTCTACCACGTATAGACGACCCATTCATGCTACAACCATAATATAGCTGCAGCGAGGCTCTACCACGTATAGACGACCCATTCATGCTACAACCATAATATAGCTGCAGCGAGGCTCTACCACGTATAGACGACCCATTCATGCTACAACCATAATATAGCTGCAGCGAGGCTCACCACCACGTATAGACGACCCATTCATACTACATCCATAATATAGCTGCGCGAGGCTCTACCACGTATTGACGACCCATTCATGCTACAACCATAATATAGCTGCAGCGAGGCTCTACCACGTATAGACGACTTATTCATACTACAACCATAATATAGCTGCAGCGAGGCTCTACCACGTATAGACGACTTATTCATACTACAACCATAATATAGCTGCAGCGAGGCTCTACCACGTATAGACGACTTATTCATACTACAACCATAATATAGCTGCAGCGTGGCTTTACCTCGTATAGACGACCCATTCATGCTACAACCATAATATAGCTGCAGCTAGGCTCTACCACGTATAGACGACTCATTCATGCTACAACCATAATATAGCTGCAGCGAGGCTCTACCACGTATAGACGACCCATTCAGGCTACAACCATAATATAGCTGCAGCGAGGTTCTACCACGTATAGACGACCCATTCATGCTACAACCATAGTATAGCTGCAGCGAGGCTCTACCACGTATAGACGACCCATTCATGCTACAACCATAATATAGCTGCAGCGAGGCTCTACCACGTATAGACGACCCATTCATGCTACAACCATAATATAGCTGCAGCGAGGCTCTACCACGTATAGACGACCCATTCATGCTACAACCATAATATAGCTGCAGCGAGGCTCTACCACGTATAGACGACCCATTCATGCTACAACCATAATATAGCTGCAGCGAGGCTCTACCACGTATAGACGACCCATTCATGCTACAACCATAATATAGCTGCAGCGAGGCTCTACCACGCATAGACGACCCATTCATGCTACAACCATAATATAGCTGCAGCGAGGCTCTACCACGTATAGACGACCCATTCATGCTACAACCATAATATAGCTGCAGCGAGGCTCTACCACGTATAGACGACCCATTCATGCTACATCCATAATATAGCTGCAGCGAGGCTCTACCACGTATTGACGACCCATTCATGCTACAAACATAATATAGCTGCAGCGAGGCTCTACCACGTATAGACGACTTATTCATACTACAACCATAATATAGCTGCAGCGAGGCTCTACCACGTATAGACGACTTATTCGTACTACAACCATAATATAGCTGCAGCGAGGCTCTACCACGTATAGACGACTTATTCATACTACAACCATAATATAGCTGCAGCGAGGCTCTACCACGTATAGACGACTTATTCATACTACAACCATAATATAGCTGCAGCGAGGCTCTACCACGTAAAGACGACTTATTCATACTACAACCATAATATAGCTGCAGCGAGGCTCTACCACGTATAGACGACTTATTCATACTACAACCATAATATAGCTGCAGCGAGGATCTACCACGTATAGACGACTTATTCATACTACAACCATAATATAGCTGCAGCGAGGCTCTACCACGTAAAGACGACTTATTCATACTACAACCATAATATAGCTGCAGCGAGGCTCTACCACGTATAGACGACTTATTCATACTACAACCATAATATAGCTGCAGCGAGGCTCTACCACGTATAGACGACTTATTCATACTACAACCATAATATAGCTGCAGCGAGGCTCTACCACGTATAGACGACTTATTCATACTACAACCATAACATAGCTGCAGCGTGGCTCTACCACGTATGACTAACACTAGCCGAATAATTCCAGTTGTTTTATGATAAAAACTATATGAAACATTTTTTGAAGCTTTTCAGTAAATAGCAAATTTGACCAGATCAGCCCCACAAACCGCACCCGTGCACGTCCTGTTATCGCCCTTCTTGACCTAAGTTTCATGGATACCATTTTGTATTTTTTACGTAGTGAATCCACTGATAAACAAGCCAACTTCCAAATAATTCTATAAAATAACGGAAATAAAGACTCTTTTCTATTTATTTTGTATTATTTTTAATATTTTAGATTCTTTATGTAAAAAGTTTTGAATCTGATAATTTTTCTATTTTAATATTATTTTCAATTACACTGATTTACTTTTTTGTATACATCATGGGCAGCAGCATCTTCCTGATAACAACTCAAAAATTAAAAAAAAAAACGGCGGTTGCTATCCAGACTGCCAATCGTGGCAACTATGCCAAAATCTATGGGGCAATCTATGTGGGAAGCCTACGTTCAGCAGTGGACTTTTATAGGCTGTAATGGATGGACGGAAGTTTCTCCTCTTCTTCAATTTTCTTCAATCTTTCAATTTTAGATGTTCACGTATTAATATAATGATTATGAATCTAATGTACATAGTCACACATAAACTTTAATAGCTTCATGAGGCGTGAAAGCTGTTTCAACATGGCCACCAAGCTTGATATCTGAATTTCTAACTTAATTAACTTAATTGTACCGTTGGCAGTGACGTTAACATGAGACGTTCAATACATTCGGATTACAATGCAATGCACGTATGTAATCTGTGTAGGAAACATATTTGCTTTTATTTATTTAAGAAAGTAAGAAGTGATTAAAAATTACTTATATATGAAAGGTAACGCCATCTTTTTGTAAATTAGGCGTGACAGATCTCTTATTGGAGTAAAAAACTGAACAATTCGGCGTCGATTCAGCCGCGCAACTAGATTTGGACGATAAACGATATTATATTTTGTACAGAAATAATAAATAACAACTTTTCAAAATTAGAACAACCCCAACAAGACTACATTTAATCACGAACAGCTTATCCCACGTCACTACAGTAATATACTAGGTGAATTAACCGCAGTCTGAACATGTATCTAGTGTGTAGTCTATCAAGTTTATATTAAAATATGGAAATAATTAAAAATTTAAAACCACTTCATATAAAGTAAAATATAAACCGTTGAAATGAATTCACAATTTTGTTAATTCATGACGAAATTTTGTATGTATTAAAAAGTAGGGAATGTAAAATTGCTGGTTTTGATATTTCATGAGTCATTGATGTCGTTGATGTTGCTAAAGTATCGCATTATCCGTTCAAAACCATCATTATTCTGTATATTGAGTTTAAAATTACAGCATATAAATATTACAGGCCGGCTATTTAGTTCGAGGAACCAACAACAATTGGGGAAGAAAGGTATAATTTATACTTCAATTTTGTGATTTGGATTTTTACAATATTAGTGAAACAAGTTCATCAATCAATCCGATTAAAAGAAAGAAGAAAGATTCTCAAGTGACAGCTTCGTACCGATAAGCTGTAGGGCGGCTCCCCATTACGAGTAAGTGGAGTGACGACCTGCAGTGCGATTATGTAACTCTAGTGGGGATTGTTTGACGGTGGGATAATGAATAACGGAGTGATCTCCGCTACTTCGTTAAGCTTTTTCATTATGATAATGTTGTGTAACCTAAAATAAGATATTATAATTAAAATACATAAAAATACATATTATAATACTGATACTATAATTATCCTACTATTACCTGGCCCCATAGCCTTTGTGCGTTGTGCATGGGGGCGTCTGTTGCGCAGGTGAGGTTGGAGGAGGAGAGCGCACCTTGTTTTCTTGTGCGCTTTACCTAAGATGAAAAAGGAGGAGGAGCAGTCCTCCCCCGAGGAGGGGCCATGTGCCGGCCGGTGGTTTTAGTCGGTGCGAGTCCGACATAACCCTTGCCACTTCCCCATATAAAAAAAGGTATCCATGGGCTGCAGTAGCCACTTACCATCAGGTGGAGTATTTACAATCTGGAATGTACTTAGGTATACTAAATACTCCATCCCCTATTTTGCTCCAAATTTATATGGGATCACTCCTGAAGCCTTTTTGGTAGCTGTAAGTTTGAACCTATTTAATAAAAAAAACATACACACAGCCGAAGTAAAAATCTCTTTTTTTTGGTAGTTGGCTAATAAAATATGAGAAAATTGTAGGAATTTATCAAAATTATTTACTGCCACTAAAGTTATTTCCATTACTAGACAGAAAATATTTTTACAGAATTGTAATTAAAATGTAGAATACTATAGTAAAAATAAAACTTTTTTACAGCATCCACTTGACATGATGTTGCGAGAACTCTCGACTTTTTTTGTCTTAATACTTGAATATACCTCGGTGTTTATGTACAAGTGCTTACCGTAGGTTTGAAAATGTAATTAAAAGCCGTAGTCAATTTTACTATAGGACGGTGAAGAGGGTGAATTATTTAGTTCCAGCAATCTATACAAATAAGTAAAATTGAAGTCTCTGTTTGTAATGTCAAAATAACAGCTGTTTACTAAATGAATATCAAAGTATATATAGTACTTATAACAAAAAAAAAAAAAAAACAATTTTTAAATGTTTTGTCAGTCTGTCTGTTTGTTCCGGCTAATCTCCGAAATGGGTGTACAGATTTTGAGGAGATTTTCACTGGCAGGTAGCTGATGTTATAAGGAGTAGCTCAGGCTACTTCTATTTTAGAATAAGAATTAGGGTTCCGCGCAAAAAAAACCCTGAAGTCGCGGGGAACAGCTAGTTACTAAATAAGTTTAAATTATCTGTTTAAATTTGAACTCGTTTTGTGTTCCTTAAAGCGCTGTGTGATGTCGGCGTAGAATAATACAACATCCTATTTCACGGATTCTTCCGCCACCACCTGGCAGACCTTCGCTTTTTGGGTTCCGTATCCGAAGGTTAACCAATGGGACTCTATTACTAAGCCTCCGCTGTCCGTCCGTCCGTCCGTCTTCCGTCTGTCTGTCAACGGGCTGTATCTCATGACTTGTAATAGGTAGACAGTTAAAATTTTCACAGAATGTGTATTTCCGTTGCCGCCATAACAACCTCATCATGATCATCATTACAGCCCATCACAAGTCCACTGCTGAACATAGGCTTCCCCCAAGGAATGCCACAAAGCACGGTCCTGAGCCACCTGCATCCATCGACTTCCTGCATGTCTTACCAGGTCGTCACTCCATCTAGTGGGGGGACTCCCTACACTTCGTCCGCCGGTACGAGGCTGCCACTCGAGAACCTTTTTTCCCCATCGGTTATCGGTTCTTCGAGCTATATGGCCGGCCCATTGCCACTTCAGCTTACTAATCCGTTGGGCTATGTCGGTCACTCTGGTTCTACTGCGGATATCCTCATTTCTAAGTTTATCACGCAGAGAAACCCCGAGCATAGCTCTCTCCATAGCTCGCTGAGCGACCTTGAGCTTCCTCATACGGCCAGCAGTGAAGGACCACGTCTCAGATCCATAGGTCATCACTGGCAACACGCACTGGTTGTACAGTCTAGTTTTCAAGTTTTGAGGTATACCTGACGAGAAGATGTGCCGTAATTTCCCGAACGCTGCCTAGCCGAGTTCAATCCGTCGATTGACCTCTCGGTCGAAGTTGGACTTACCTAATCGGACTATTTGTCCCAGGTAAACATACTCGTCAACAACTTCGAGCTTAGTGCTCCCAACAACTACCGGCATAGGTGTAACATGGACATTAAACATGATCTTTGTTTTGTCCATGTTCATCTTAAGATCTATCCGTTGGGAGACACTATTGAGGTCATTGAGTATAGTGCTTAGGTCCTCCAGCGATCAACATGGCACCGCCATAACAACAAATAATAAAAATATAAATAAATTAAAAATTAAACGGGGCTCCCCTACTAGAAACCTTTTTTTGTATTATCAGTAAGTTTATCTCTCTTTGGGATCCTTGATGGTTGTTTTACTACAGGAACATAGTGTTGCCCAAAATCGATCTTTATCTTGCATTCTTGATCTTGTTCTTGCATTTTTGCAAGACCAAGACCAAGAACAAGACCGCCTAATTTTAGCAAGACCAAGACCAAGACTGACCGTGCAAGATTTGCGCAAGCACAAGACTATGCTTGCGAGACTCTTGCGTCTTGCAGTTAGGACTGAGTGTCGTTTCAAGGAGTATAGGAGTTTGGGTATACGCTTAGGGACTCTATGAGACGCAAAAAATTATAATAAAAAAAATTGAAAAATTGGACTTATGCGCATTACGAACAATACCATAAACATACATAGCGAATGAAAATATCCATTAAAAGGAAAAAGAGTGCATCCCTAGTTTTGATAATCGGCACTTTGATAGTGCGCGGCGTCTTGTTGTCGGCGTCATCAAAGGTCGGATACTGACATGTCAAAGAAATTTTGCAGCTATTCGAAAGTACAAGATCAAGATACACGCGCCGGCGGCTACTATTGATATCGCATACAATCGTCGCCGCCGCGCCGCACGCACAACATTTGATGGCGGCTGTACACACTCCTCGAGACACCACGAGACAGGTCGAGTACGAGCGTGTACATGGTGCCCTCGTCGCGTCGCGTCGCGTCTCGTGGCCTCGTTTGCTTTCGGAAGCGTGTTGGTTTTTTTGCGTTCGAGTCAAAGGGTCTCGTGGGTCTCGTGATGAAAACGAGAGCGCGCCTGTACATGTGTACTGTATGGTTCAATATTGTTATGGCGGCTGTACACGCTTGTCGAGACACCACGAGACAGACCAAGTACGAGCGTGTACATGGTGCCCTCGTCGCGTCGCGTCGCGTCTCGCGGCCCTCGTTTGCTCTCGGAAGCGTGTCGGCTTTTTGCGTTCGAGTCAAGGGTTTCGTGGGTCTCGTGATGAAAACTAGAGCGCGTCTGTACACATGTACTGTAGGGTTCAATATTGTTAAATAAAATATAGGTAGTTACATGGTTCTGTTACGGTGAATAGAAACCATTCACTATCATCTTCTTCGTTATGGCTTATTAGTTTTCTTTTTATGCTAAATGTGTAGAAATTATAATAACTCATAGCACAAAGGCAAAACGCAGCAACAGTTTCTTCTAGGTCCATCGCAGCGGGCATCCGTAGTTCAAGTGATACAACGAGTGTGTACAGGTTGTGCTCTCGTGTCTAGCCTCTACGCGACGAGAGGTACGCGTAGCAACGAGACGAGCGTGTACAGCCGCCATTACACTGTTTGATTGCCGCCACGGAGTACACGTTCCAAAGAATAAAATAAGTTTCCGGGTGCTCAGAATGGACACGAATACATTATGCTGATCTCGCAAGGAATATTGTAATTAGATAATGGTAATGATAGGTAGATATCATAATAATTTATTCTAGTAAGTAATTATTATAAAATTACTATATGGGTTTATAATAATTACTTAATTTATTATTATTATTATTATTACCTAATAGATAAACATGTTTAATAAGTTCACTGCAAAATCTCGATTTTTGGAAGTGTATGTTTTTAAAACACAACGTGCTCGAATATGTCGTCACCCATTTGATAAATATTGTAGACACTTTTAACACACTTGGAACGTGTAAAAATGGATCTGGATCTTGTCTTCGAGGCTTAGTTATTTACGAGTTGGAGGAGTACCTAAAAAAAAAACTAAGTAACCCCAGAGCCGCCAGCTCGTAAGACATTTTAGAGTGGTGGAGGACGCATGAGACAGAATATCCGACTTTATCGAAGATGGCCCGTGATTTTCTTTCGCCTGCAACTTCAGTACCTGCTGAGAGATTATTTTCTTAAGCATCATTAGTAATTAGAAAACATAGAAATAGGTTAAGTGATGAGTCAGCCAGATGGTTACTTTGTATTAATGCTTGGTCAAAAGAATTAATATAAAGTAACAATAATGTCAAAGCTATTGTGTACTGTGAAGTAATTTAATTTATATCGTATTTTATTTTTTATTTAAATAAATGGTATATTGTATAACTCCTTTATTCCATTTCATATATGGTGAGGGTCCATCAATCTCTTTCTAGACAGATAATGTTCTTTAAAATACAGTCAAGTTAATGCCATTAATTTGTTTTTATATTTATTTTTAGTTTAGTAAGAAATAGACTGACTCCCGTGGCCGTGGGACACGGTAGATAGCTCAGTTGGTTAGAGCATCGGCACGGATCGCTTAGGTCGTGGGTTCAAACCCCACCCAGTGTCAGTTGATTTTTCGAATTTCTCATTAAATTTTTAGACATTTATTAATTTGGTTGGTCTTTACTATGGCTATGTTAATTCAAGCTCAAAATGTACCTACTCTGTTAAGTTGTTCTAAGATCTAAAGTAACGTTTAATAAATAGTAATAGGCTAATAGGTAATTGCGAGACTTGCGAGACTCTTGCTGTAAGACCAAGATCAAGACCGAGACTGGGAGCGCAATACCAAGACCAAGACCAAGACCAGGTGTATATGCGCAAGACCAAGACCAAGACTGGCTAAGTCTCGTCTTGTTCTTGCATTTGGGCAACACTACAGGAACATAATCCATATAAAATTTTAAATATACCAAAATGTAGGTAGTCTAGTAGTAGGTTGACTACCTACAATCGTTAAAGTTAAAATGAGTGTGAATGACATAATATCTTAATAGTCGGAGAGTTGGCGACGAATTTTGGGAAGGCCCTTTTGGCAAGTTGAAATAGTGAAAAAATATAATTTCGTCAATCAAATATAATCCAGTCCCGCGAGTCTGGCAGAGCGTTTGCGGTTATTTCGTTACTGCGAAAAATGTTTTTTTGGCAACTTGATTTCTTTTTTATCTTTTAATTTAGTTTTTATATAATTCAAAAAAATATTCCCAGACGTTTTTCTTGGTTATGAAGTATTACCAGACCTCTCCAAAAATATTTTATTAAAATTCCCAAAAAATATACTTTTGGCAATCTCAAATTTTAATCACGTATTTATTGAGTAATTTTAATAACCTACCTGCAAATCGTCAGACAAATTTAGCGGCTTTTAAACAATTCCCAGACGTGAATAAGGTTTACAAATGAATACGACAAAAATGCCTTTGGGCTTTGGGGGTGGCTTTGGGACAGCCTTAGGACCGCTGACACGCTAGAATATATAATATGATTTTAAAGTGAGGTTAACATTTTTAAAACTTGTTTATTACACAGATTATTGGTTTATTTTTTATGAGTTTAAAACAGAAATGGCCAATCTTGTAGATTTTTTTTAATGACAAGTAATAATTTAAAGGTTGGTGATATCCTCCTTGCGATGGGAGGCCTTCGTCCAGCAGTGAAGCAAAAGAGATGAAGCAGAGGAATAATTAAGGACATATTAGATAGTGTCGTGATATTCCATGTAGTGGCGGCGTAAAAGAATCCAATACCACATATCCTGTGTGTGTAAGAGGCGATAAAGGGAAATAAAGCAGAAGATACAAAACAATTATTAATTATACTTTTAATAAAAAAAATACTTTTCATTTCGAATTAAGGGTTAGTTTATTACTTTATAATAGTAAAAAAAAAACAAATAGTACAAAATAATAAATTAAAAGGCTTCTTGTTGAAATAATGCGTTTTAAAATTTTACTTGAGACTTTTTATGTTTGTTGACTACAACTCTGTTTAATTAACTTGAAATCCTTTCTTGGAAAAGCTCCAAAACTGCCGTATGTTGGAGCTATGAGATAACAAGAATGAATTAAGCTGTGACAAACAAGAGACATATTTTTTAAGCTTGGGACAAATAAGTGCATTATCTCCCATACCATGACGTAGGTGCGGAAGTTATAGGACGTTGACCAGGCTCTTAGTTTGTATTAAAATAATGTAACACGGAATAATGAGAGTAGTATCCTCAGGTGACCTGTGTGAATCGCTAAGCTAAACAAGATTCTCTTGGCTGTATCCAAAATGTGAGATCTAATATAGCATTCCCAATAATTTACAAACTAATAGATAATAACATTTCACTCACATTTTAAAGTCCCGCTGGGTTTCTTGCTGGTTCTTCCCAGGACAGAGGTTTTTTTTGGAACCAGTGGTAATTAAACAAAAGAGAGACTTTCAATAAGTATTATTTATAATCTATATTGAATAAAAAAGTTTCTGTTTCTAACATAGAAAATTCGGTATGTATTTTTTTTTTGAATTTATATTTATTTTCTCATAACTCAAACTATAAACCAACCCTAGTTTGTGAGAGACTGGTGCCGAATAAAGGAATTTAATAATACCTATTCTATTACCAGGTCCAACCTGTCGCGTAATACATCTTTAAATTACACGTTTGTAAAATATATTGAAGAGATCATTCCTTTCTGCTTCGGGGAAAGGAATCAACTTGGCACTCACGTTTAGCCGTATAGTGAGATTCATGGTATTTACTTCACTTCAGAGATCGAGTAGCGACAGCATGAGTTTTAACAGCTAGACTCTACTATTTGCGCTATTGTATGGGGCTTATTTGAGTCCTTCGTTATTTAGCGATTTCAAAAGATCGGCTCGATCTTTTTTATCAAAAGCTTAGTTTCCGTTGATTTTTGAGTGGATTCTTCCCATATTATTTAAACTAAAACAAGAAGTAATTATCGATATTTAATTCTTTTACAATGTGATCGGTATCTCTTTCTAGCTAGGAGTGTAAGCACGCTTCTTACTATTTCTAGTATAGTTATTACAAGCTGTGAGGCATTTCATCTTAGTCCTCAGGGTTGACATCGCATTTTGATTCCTAAATAGATGTAGGTATCTATGGGCCACACCATCCATTTACCATAAAGTGAACTGTGGTACGTTTGTCACCCCTAATTGTACAAAATAATAATTGCGGTGCAATACCACGATACCCCGACTAACCACACCCCAAGTACGAGTAGGTATCGTTTGGTCTCACAGATTGAGAGAGAGTTAGTATTGACAGAAACTCATGAAAAAGCAACATATAAAAAACCTCTACAGTGCTTTGTAAAAGCAATTTTCCTTTTATATATTTTATTCGCTTTAATCCGGTTTTAAAAAAAATAAATTTAACTTGGTTAAGTACAAACGTAATTACACCTATATTTTAATATAGGTGTAATTACGTAATAATTAATACTTTTCGTGGAACATTATACCAAACTTTATGAATTTTGTTTGTCTTTGTTTATGATACATGAAAGTTTTTAGATTATGTTGGATGGATACTTGTCATTCTGAGTCGAGCGCTGGCGTAAACCGGTTGTTTTCTTTTACTCCGCTAATAAGTATACTTGTTATTTTGTACTTGTACTTGTACCAGCGATCCTCTGGACGTGTGTAAATTATTTTCAAGGTTTCTTTTAGTTCAGTGTACGAAAATAGTAAACACATAAATCATTCTAATGATGTTGTAATTAAACTGCAAATAGTCAAGTAACTATATGTGACTTAACATTCTCAAAAGATGAGATAACTAAGATTCTTAAAGAGTTGGACGTGACAAAGGACCAGATGGTATCTCGCCCTTCATTCTAAAATATACCGCCGAATCCATAAGTACACCATTGTTTATTTTATTTTATTGCAGTTTGAGGTTACACCTGTGTATAAAAATGGCCAAAAAAATGACATCACCAACTATCGTCCAATGTACATTTTGTCCACGTTGTCAAAAGTGGTCCACAATGCTGTCTATCCATATCTGCATAGTATTATTATTCCTGAACAACATGGTTTTGTCCGAATTCACTCCACGGTAAGTAATTGGGCTTTATACGCTAACTTCTTATTTGAAAATATGGATAACCGACTCCAAGTTGACACCATTTACACTGATTTCTGTAAAGTCTTTGACAAGGTGGACCATACTATACAACTACAAAAAAATCGCATTTAATGGTATACGTGGGAATTTGTTACGCTGATTTGCTTTTTATGTAAAAAATAGAACCCAAGAGGTTGTGGTCAATGGCTTTTCTTCAGATGTGATAGATGTGCCATCGGGAGTACCACACGGGTCAATTTTGGGGCCGTTGGTTTTTGTTCTCTTCATAAATGACATTAATACCTGCTTCAAAAACACCCATTTCCTCTTATATGCTGACGACCTTAAACTTTTTCGGAAAATAAACACAAGTGACGATTGTAATAAATTGCAAAGTGATCTAGATCGTTTTTCCGCTTATTGTGCAGCTAATAATTTACAGCTCAGTTTATCAAAATGTAAATCTATCAAATTCATTAAAAATATTAATGTTATCCATTTCACATACTCTCTTTGTAAAACTCCCTTAGAAAAAGTCTCCATAATAAAAGACCTGGGAATACTATTTGACTCGAAGCTACATTTGATGCTCATATTCGTCACATTACGGCTAAAGGCTTTCAGCTTAGTGCTTTCGTAAGAAGGATCTGTAATCTGTTCAAAAGGCCTGCGACGTATTTATTAGTATATAAGTCACTCATTAGGTCACAACTCAAATACGCTACTTGTGTTTGGAACGCATATTATGAAAAATATAGTGATCAGTTGGAATTGGTATAATACAAATATCTTCGGTTTTTAAACCATAAATGCTTTAGGAAATGGTCATCATATCTTGCTCTTTTAGATAAATTCTCAATTTCCACTCTAAAAATGAGATTATATTTTGATCAATTATTCTTATACAAAATCTGTCATAATAAATTAGATTGTAATCAACTTATAAATCAAATATATCTACGCATACCTAGTTGGGCCCAACGCATTCGTAATACGTACAGTCATCGTTTATTTGCTCCTAGGATGTGCCAAACAAACGCGGGAGAGCGAGCTCCACTACGGCGTATCATGAAATCATATAATGATAACTTTACTGATATTGACATATTTGCTTTATCATTTGTAATGTTTAAAAAGTGTATTTAAAAAAAATGTACTATTAAGTAAAGTAAAGTAAAGTAAGGGGGATGAGTCGCTCGCGTCCGTAGGCTTCGACCACCTAACCCTAGGCCCACCCTACACGTGTCCCCCGGGTGGTGCTAAACAAGCGACAAAGCCGAAAGTACAGAATTCACTCCTCGCCGTGTGGTAACGGCGTAAAAAATACCACACCCTACTTTCGCACCATGAGGCACAAATTGAAAGAAATGGCCCCGAGTTCCCGGCGCCCCTTTAATGGGGCAGGGGTGCGAAGAATCTCCGGGAGGAAAACCGGCAACGAGGTTCGCCACCCGTCACGTTCTGTCTCCTGGAGGGGCGAAAAGTGGATTGCGGAAGCCCGTCTGGCTACGCTGAATGTATGTGGAGCAATGAATGATCAGATGGATGAAGTATGCGATATGATGTATGATAGAGGAATAGATGTGTTATGTGTAAATGAGACGAAACGGAAGGGAAAAGATGCCACTACACATGGCATGTATACCGCGTACTGATCTGGGGTAGACGAGACCGAGCGGGCATGCCAGGGAGTCGGTATCATACTTTCAGAAAGAATGGGTCAGTGTGTGAAAGAGTATGAATGTGTAAGCCCGAGACTGCTATGGATACGAATGAAAGTGGGCTTAAAGAAGTTGTTTGTTCTAGGGGTCTACGCCCCAGACATGTCTAAGCCCACTTATATCCGAGAGCAGTTTTGGGAGATGGTAAGGATGGTGCTAATGAAATGCAAGGGTAATGAAAATATTGTTATATTAGGAGATTTTAATGAAAGGGTTGACGTGAAAAGGCTTGGTTATGAAAGGATATTGGGAACGTATAGTGATGAAAGTATAAATGAGAATGGTAAAGGCCTCCTCACCATATGTGTGGAAAATAATCTTTTTGTGACGAACATTTTCTTTCGTCATAAGAAGATTCACATTTATACATGGGAAAGAGGTGGTGATAGAAGCATGATAGATTTCATAATTGTGGATGAAAGAATGAGGAGCGCAGTGGAGATACAAGGGTTTATCGGGGGTCCAACGTAGGGACGGATCATTACTTGGTCTTATGCCGAATTAATGGTCTATTCAGACGTTGGCGGCATCGGACATCTGTGTCTACCACTGCGTTACAGCGTATAAGAACAGAGAGGTTACAAGATGAAGGTGCGAAAGAGAAGTACAAATGTAGACTGAGAGAAAATATAAGTGGATGAATTGTGTATGAATGATTTAGACTTGGAGACTGTGTGCTATAATATCAAAAAAGGTTTGGTGGATGCAGCTACCGAAGTATGAGGTGTAAGTAAGAGAACGAATGAAAAGAAAAATAACACTTTATGGTGGGATGATGAGATACGGATGGAAGTAGAAGCAAAGAAGAGAGCATGGCTAGATTTACTACTACTAGCAACCAAGGCTAGTTATTCTAGCGGTATGAATGATGATATTGAAAGAAAAAAGGCAGTCTTTAGACATCTAAATAAGAGAGTAAAAGAAGTAGTTGAAAGGAAAAAGCAAGAAAGAACGGAGAAGAATGATAGAAGAATATCGGATAACTTCCAGGCAAATATTAAAATGTTCTGGAAACTCGTAAGAACTGCCATTATAAACAGCCTAGGATGGATGCTATACGAGACCAGAATGGCTGTATTCTGAATGACGAAGTGTCGAGTTTAAGGAGATGGAAGGAATACTTTGAAAGCGTGTTTATGAGTGATGAGACGTTTGAATTAAATGAAATAGAAATTCCGAAAGAAGAGGAAAGAGATAGAGAGATAAATATAGATGAAATAATGAAAGCAATGAAAAGTATGAAAGCAGGTAAGGCAGCCGGATATGATAGAGTATCACTCGAAATACTAAGGGCTGGAGAGGAAGTGGTGGCAGACCTGCTGTACACTTTGTTTAATTTGTGTTGGGAACTTAAGCGGGTACCGGGAGACTGGTGCAAAGCCGTGATAGTCCCACTATATAAAGGAAAAGGATCGCAGCAGGACTGTAAAAACTACCGTGGTATCAGTCTTCTTAGCATTGTGGGAAAACTGTATGCTAAGGTACTAATTGAAAGAGTTATGAAAATACTGATGGAAAAATTTGGGATGTGCAAGCAGGATTTAGAAAGGAATGGGATGTACGGATCAGGTCTTTTCCATGCGCATGATCATGGAGAAGTTTTTGGCCAAAAACCAAAAGGTTTTTTGTGCGTTCGTGGACTTGGAAAAGGCTTATGATAGAGTGGACAGGGATGTATTATGGCAAACACTGAACTCATTTGGGTTGAGTGCTGGGTTGATACAGGCATTGAAGTCTCTGTATAGGGACTCCAGTGCTTGTGTCAGGATCAACGGGGCCTACTCGGACTGGTTTGGCATCCATAAAGGGTCAGACAGGGCTGTGTGGCTTCCCCGTGGCTGTTCAACCTATTTATGGACAGGTGTTTAGAAAATCTGAAAGTTGAAGAATGCGGGTTAAGAATGGGTGAGTTAACCGTCAAATGCCTTTTGTACGCCGATGATCAAGTCATACTCGCGTCGTCGGCGGCCGAGTTGCAAATGATGGTTACATTAATGAACATTTCATTAAAAGAAAGGGGAATGAAAGTGAACGCAAGTAAGACGAAAGTTATGGTCTTTGAAAGAGAAGAAAGTAAAACAATATGTGAAATAAGAATAGAAGGGGAATTGGTCGAGCAAGTAGATGAGTTTGTGTATTTGGGATGTGTATTTAGCAGGATGGTAGGTATGATAAGGATATAGAACGACAGTGAACGCAGGAAATAAAGTAAATGGGGCTCTACACTCTGTTGTGGAAAGTCAGAATGTGTCCAAAAAGGCACGTATGGCAATTCACAATGCTGTGTTAGTCCCTACTTTAATGTATGGTAGTGAAAGTTGGGTTTGGCAGAAGAAGCACGAGAGTAGAATAAATGCTGTAGAAATGCGGTCATTAAGGGTATGTTGGGCTGAATCTGAATGACAGAGTGAAATTGTGTGATAAGAGAAGAGTTTGGTTTGCAAGATGATGTTGTGACCAGGATTAAGAAAGGAATGCTTCGGTGGTTTGGTCATGTTGAAAGAATGAATGAGGAAAGAGTGACAAAGCAAATTTATGTGGCAGAGGTGAACGGCAGAGTCGGGAAGGGACGCCCTAGACGAAGGTTTATCGACCAAATTGGCGATATACTGAAAATGGGCCAAATTAAGAGTACCCTTAACCGACGAGCGTGTATGCGTAGGTATATGGATGTGGAGGAGGCGAGAGAGGTGTGTCAGGATCGTGCCAAATGGAAGTCCATAATCTCTGCCTACCCCTCTGAGTGACAGGCGTGAGTGTTTATGTATGTAAGTAAAGTATTGCCTTATGGTTTGAACATATTATTATAGGTGTAACTGTTGTTTCTCGAGGCAAGTTTTGGCTAGCATAGCCACTATAGTGGTTGTGTTGTCTGGGATTTGCTCAGGGAAATCTCGAATTATTCATCTACTCGTACTTCTACATTCAACTACAACATTTTTGCTGTGCAACATTACTCTTATTGTGATATTACTTTGTGGATAACGGTGCTGGTTGTATAATAACTTGGTTTCTCTTTTTATAAGACCTGTTTATGTTTTATTACACAATTGTTTGTTGACCTGAAGAAAATAAAATTAAAATAAACAAGAAACTGTATTTCCTTTTTTTAATTACTTTTTGGTTTTTTTTAAACGTTTATCATTATTCATTCGTTACAGTCTATCAAAGTCCACTGCAGAACATAGGCCTCCCCATATAATGCCTCTTAAAAGGGGATATTTCCTATAGTTGCCAAACTTGGCAGGCGGGTTGGCAAACGCAGTTTTTTGTTCTAGTCTCTGTCGCATATGGGGGTAGTGGATATTTTACACCGCCACCTATACGGTTACCACGTTTCGCACCAGGATTTTTCCTGGATCTTGGAAACAGTTTACATAGATAAAATGCACAAGGATCTAGACCCGGAACAATTATTTGTAGGCCATACAAATATTTGTTCCGTGCGGGATTGAACTCGCGATCTGCAATGAATGATATGAGGAAGTGGCTTCTCTTACGCTGCAACTACACAGCGAAGTGATATTAGTGTAAGTTTCAGTTTCAGTAAAAGAGAAGAACAGAATATTAAAAGTAGTGCCTACTGATTTGTCTTTTAATTTTAAAACGGCTGTGGAATTTTCACTGAAAAAGAGTTTATGTGCAGTCTTAAACACTCATAATACAACTACACTCATACTCTGGATAGGTTGTAACGGTAACGGGATGAGTTCATTCCGAAGTATACACGAAGTGATTACTCTTTAAAAAAAGAAAAAGAAAAGAGATAATAAAATTTTATTTTATACTACCAAAAATTATTTATTACTTTTAATGTATTACAATATTAGAATATATTTATTTAACGAAAAAGTTATTCATTTATTATTGTAGCCTATTAAAAGTCCACTGATAAACTTAGGCAAGATAGCCTCATATGGGGCATATTTTCCATAGTTGCCACGCTTGGCGGGTTGTCAATCGCAGTTTATTTTTATTTTTAGTTGTTATTAGGAAGACGCTGTTGCCTATCTCCTGGTTTGTTTCTCTCTGTCGCCTTTTACGACACCTACGGGTCGATATAGTGTAGTAAATATTACTATACTGTCACCACACGATCAAACTCAACTCATAATACAATTTTACTCAGATATAAAATACTAATAATTTGCTTATTGTAAGTTTTAATAAGAAGTGTATTCAATTTTAAGACCCGCACTTAAGCTAGCAGTTCACTTGATCTTTGTGACAAAATAGAAAACAAAATAATTTATAACATGACTTGTACATACATTTTTATAATCACAAAACTTTTCAGTTAGGACTCCAGAACTCAGAGGCGTAAAAAGTTATTGACTTTTTTAAGAAACTACGGTTATATTGTTAATTAGAAAATTGTACTTTAACAAAAAAAGTAATTTAAGTCCATTTGTTTAGTTTAGGTAAAGAATAAATAATAGTTCTGATTTTATTCTTTAGGTTTTATAAAAGAAAAGATTTGAAATGGAGATAACACATATTATATTTTTGTTTTAATAGTTTATATTGTTGGTAACGCGGGTAAGGTAATGTTACAGGGAATTGAACAATGTAAATCTTCTCTTATAAAAGTTATCATAGCAATTAGCAATCATGTGATTTTAAATTATTGGAGGCGATATATGAATACAAACAAGGAGTTTTAATTTTGTGAGCATATTAGATAGAAGTACCATATTAGTAAAAACCGATTAGTAAGCTGAAGTGGCAATGTGCCGGCCATATACCTGCTCGTGGAACCGACAACCGATGGGGAAGAAAGGTTCTCTAGTCGCAGCCCCGTACCGGTCGGTGAAGTGTAGGCCCCCCCCCCCACTAGATGGAGTGACAACCTGGTAAGAAATGCAGGAAGTCAATGGTTCGGTGGCTCAGGACCGTGCTTTGTGGCATTCCTTGGGGGAGGCCTGTGTTCAGCATTGGACTTGTGAAGGGTTGTAATGACGATGATGATGACGATTAGATAAAAGTTTAAGAGAATAATCTTTGAATTAGAAAGTATTACAAATATAAACTTTACTTTTTTACTTTTTACTTTTTATAAAAATAAGAGTTGACAAGTGACAATTTACTTGATGGTAAGTGGATGCTTTGTTCCATTGACACCTAATCTAATGCTAATATCGAATGTCTCGTTATTCGTAAAAAGGATGTCCGGTTCACGTTGCTTCCTAGACAAAAGGCAATCAGTATTTCCTTGATCGAGCAGAGATACTGTTGCTGCAGTATAATATAGCTAATATCTAATAGCTTAGCGATATCAGGTATATAGCGCATTATTTTCTGTATTAAGCCTTAATTTTAACAAACATTTATACATGGATTTGGCAAGAAACTTTAAAATAAATATAAGGTTCCATAAATCAATTTTAAAACTTAACCATTTCACTGCCCCGTGAGTCATATATGAACGTTTCGATGGTTTAACGATTGTGTCTTTTTAACGGACATGGAAGTTGTAAAGCAATTATAAATAATAAAAACATAAATATCTCAATATATAAAATTAATGAGCCTGCAATGTGCCCTTCTTTTCTTTATAATACAAGAAAGATCACGAATTATTCCGAAAATGAGCTCTCAGTTAATACTTTCGATTTAAATCATAACGAACACTGTATATCAGTCAAACATTGTTTCCCAAAACGTCTTTGATTTTTTTATCTTATTCATTCATTCATTTATTCATTATTCATAAAGTCTATGAAAGTCCACTACTGAACGTAGGCCTTGCCATAAATTGCCTCATAAGTAGAACCGTGTAGCCTTGGTATAGGAATATCCACTACTCCATATGAGTGTCGTAAGAGACAACAGAGGGAAACAAACCAGGAGATGGGCAGTAGCGTCTTCCTAATAACAACTAGAAAATTAAAAAAGCAATCGCCAAACACAAGCGTGGCAACTATGGCAAATATGCTCCATATAACGCAATTTATACTCGCAGATTGAAGAATGTATTCAATAACAAAAGTACGGAACACTGAACGAGCGACTAGCTCATGCAATTCCACTTTAAAACCGGATATTGGCTTGAATTGTGGAATACGTAATATGACAGCGGGGAAAAAAATAGATATTGATCTGAAAAGCTTAAATAATGCAGTTATTAAAAGAAACATAGTCGCCATGTTTTTTGTCTGTAATTAAAAGTAAATTTACGTTGCAGATGTGAGTGGCAGAGTCGGCGAGACTATACGAAAATTTATCGACCGAATTGGCGATATATTGAAGATGGGCCAAATTGAGAGTACCCTTTACCGACGAGTATGTATGCGTAAATATATGGATGTGAAAAAAAGCGAGAGAAGTGTGTCGTGACCGTGCCAATTGAAAGTCCGCAGTCGCTGCCTACCCTCTGGAAGTAACCCGCAGTGCGATTGTATAAATCTGACGGTAATCATGCTTCCTTTTGACGTTTGACTTTTGACTTTATTTTGTTTAAATGTATCGATCGTAATTCGTAACCCAAGGGTTTTTTGTAAATAGCTCTTCTTATTTTAGGTTACAAAATATTATATTGAAGTATCATGAGGCAGTTGTGAATTGATTGTCACCGGCAAACGATTGTTACAATCGCACTCGCAATATCGCACTGCAGCATGTGCTCTATTTCTTCATGTGTTGTTGATTATATAATTAAATAAAAATAACCTTATATGAAATAAATCCACTACCCCACATCATCCTGTGGGTGTCGTAAGAGGCGATGGAGGGAAACAAATCAGGAGATGGGCAGCACCGTCTTCCCAATAACGACTAAAAATAAAAAATACTGCGGTTGCCAAACCGCTTGCCAAGCGTAGAAACTATAGCTATATTTAATAATTTTTCAAATCAATCAAATTATGAAATATGTTTGATAAGTTATTACCTATTCGTGTAGCGGCCGCGTTGGAAAATATTTCTTCCCCTCTCTTCCCGGTAGTATCGTAAAAAGCTTACTTAGGTAAATCGAGAAATTTTATGACTTTCGACAGATGGAGAAACCACCATTTCAAATAAGAATAATACTAAAATCGAAAATAACATTCTCACATTCCAAATGCAAGGTCATCCGTGGTAGTTTAGGAGTTAAGCGCTGGCCGTAAATTTCACAGTACACGTGCAACCCAGGTTCGATCCCCGTCAGCACTAATGAAATTGATAAAAGGAACTAAAAAGCTTACCAAGTGCTCTGTGGTGAAGTTAAACATCGTGAGAAAATGTGATGTCCGCCAACACGCATTGTAGTAGTGCGGCGGAATAATTGCTACATAACCCTTTCCTACTGACTGACTGACCGACTGACGTGTTTGTTTAAATATTGCAATAATACTATAAGTTCTTTCTATGTAGATCGGACCAAAGTTAATAATTTTGAACTGAAGGTAGCCGTGATTAACTATGACAATGGGATGTCGTACACCTTTGTCTATTCGTGATCATGGCAAATTTAAGAAATCATTAACTTTACTTTTATTATATGCCAATTGGCAACAGAATGTAAACTCGTGATTAAAGAAAACTGTCATCTGCGTAGGCGACAGTATAAATATTACCTTGCACTTATTTAACGAATCTCTTTTATTTTAGCTTTCATGTGCGGAATGAAATAAAAGTAAAATTTACAGCCTAAATACGTGTCACTCCTGGGCACACGCCTCCTCTCATATTATGGAAAGGTTATAGAGCAATAAGTCCGCTGTGCTTCTTTGGCGAACTTCACATGTCATCGAAATATTTTTATTCCTTTGACATGCAGGTTTCCACACAATGTTTTCTACACCGCCGAGTATGTGACAAATCACCACTTAAAATTGCAAGTAATATATTTGCAATTTAAGTGTTAATCTTTATTAGTGTCTGCGGGGATAATGTAGAGTTCCTCTGGTACTGTGAAATTTACAGCGAGCACTTGGCCCCTAAGGAGTTGGCTAAGATGCAGTGTCAGAAATATGGAGACATTTTAAAAATGTTGACTCCACCATTTAATGACCACGCTCACACAGAATACCAGTTTGTAATGGCAGCATTTGTTAATCACATATTATATGCATATGTATTCTGAACTATATCGGGACTGCAATGTTTTAACTGTAAGGCAACTTTACATACTAAAATGTATTCTTAAAACACACAAAACTATTATCCCAGATCCCAAAATCTTAAGTAAGCGTAATCCTATTCTGTCGTTTTCTACTCAAATGTTAAAACAAAATTTGCTCGTACAAATTTCAATTCCCAATCTCACTTCTTGTATAATAAATTAAATAGGACACTCAAGTTTTACAGCAAACATTACTTTGTGTAAAAAATCGATTACTTCTTGGTTGAAACAGCTTGACTATGACAGTACTGAATCATTACTTACACAATAAAATAAATATTCATTTATCTTATTATATTACATTTATTATTTTGTTTTATGTATATATTGAAACACACACACACACACACACACACACACACACACACACACACACACACACACGCGCACGCACACACACACACACACACACACACACACACACACACACACACACACACACACACACACACACACACGCTCACAGCTATTATAATTATTGTTACTTATGTCTGTTGATTTATCTTTATGTAAGACAAGTCATATCTATAAATATTTTTGTATTTTTTTTTGTAACACATGTGCATTATATGCATCTATGAATAACACATATATGCATATGTGTATAACACACATACAAAGAATCGACTGTCAGTATTTAAATCATGCACTGGATGATAATTGCTATAGTCTAATAATATTAGACTTTACAAAAACCTAAACAATACGCATCGAACCTAAGCTGATTATTTTATTTTATTCTGGTAATCTTGATCAGGATATTAGGATAAAGTTATTAAATTATTGTATTGTTACCGGTCCGTAATACGAGTGCATAAATTCAAATCAGTCGCCGTCTACAAGTTTGTGAAAATTATATTAAAATATTTTGTTACGTAGATAGATAGATACATGCGAAGTTAATAAAAGCGTGTTAAAAACAACTTGTTAATGTAATCAAAGCCAAAAAAGTACGACAGAGAATCAGTAATTCATCTAGTGTTGCAAACAATAAGCCTGTTGTGTTTTGTATGTTGAGTTACGAGAATTAGGGAGGCATTCCATATTAGTTCTCAAGGGTGACGTTTTTGCATTAACCGAGAATATATGTAAAATAACGAGGATAAATGTTCTATAAGCTATCGCATCTGTGAACTAACAGATAGACTGTGTACCCGTTTAAGAATAATTGTGCGCGATTAAGAATCAAAATACGGATGCGTTGTCACCTTTGAAGACTAGGTGGAATACCTCGTTACTAGTAGAACGGGTTTACAGTTCACTGCGCTCACCAAAAGAAACACAACAGCTAAGATCTTATTATATGGTCAGCCATAATACAGTTGCAGCATAGCTTCACCACATGTAATATTGGCAAGTAGGATAGAAATTAAGTACTGGCTTATCATCATCCTCATCATTACAGCCCTTCACAAGTCCACTGCTGACCATAGGCCTCAAATTCAAAATACAAATTTTTTGTGAATACAGGTAGTAGGTACAGACAGAATATCTCTTTGAAAAAATTTCGTTCGCTGCAGTCAACCCTTAGGAATTCAAATATTACAGGTAGAATTAAATCATTTCATTATATTATTTATATTATAATTATAATGAAATGCTTCACATAAATTGTATTGTCTTTTAATATGCAATGACTAAATTATATATTAATTAGATATGATATTTACTATAGTTAGTCAAAATGTCAAAAAAATTATATATGCAAAGTTATTATAATATGATGTGTACCGATGGGTTGCTTAAATATTTATCAATATTAAAGCGTTTCTCAATTAGAAATGTTCTAAATTATTTTTTAAATTTATGAATATTTTCCATTAAATTAAACATAGATAGGAATATTTTTTCTAAGTAAAGCTGTTTTTGATGAAATTATATTATATATTATATCGATTATTTATTATTAAATAATCATTAAATAATTCAGGATTAGTTTTCATAAATGTTACAACTTCATAAATATACAGCGCAGGAAATGTCAATAATTAAAATTTTTCAATTGTGGTTTAAAGCTTTCGGTACTTGTTACATATATTTGCGATAGCACGCACACACTTTTTTCCTCCTCCTTCCCCAAAGAATGCCAAAAAAACACGGTCCTGAGCCTCTAAGTACTGGCTTATACTAGGTACAAAATCTGAATGATCAGCTGTTAATTAGATTCACTATGTGGTGGGGCTCCGTTACTGCCTAGGAGACCGTCTGGGTAGGTACAAACCTATTTCTGTGTTCCGGTCTGTAGGGTATAGGGAGCCGGTACAATTACAGGCTGTAAGACATTCCATCTAAGTCCTCAGAGGTGACAATGCAACTATAGCCATCTTTGTTTGAAGTTAGCTGCAGGTGTCCATGGACAACAGTAGTCAATTACCATTAGGTGGACTTTTATTTTATTTTATTTTATAGGAGAGGGTGTCAATCGAGCACACATTCCATCTGATGGTAAGTGGTTGCTGTGACCCATAGACATCTACATCTATCCTCAGTAAAGAATCAAAATGCAGATGCGTTGTCACCCGTGAGGACTAAGATGGAATGACTCTTTTCCAGTAAAAAGGGTCTCCGGTTCTCTACACTCACCATACGAAACACAGCAGTGCTAAGCTGCTATTTTACGCTGGTATTCTGTGAGTGCGTGGTCCTCTCCCGGTCGAGCCGACCCATTCGTACTAAAACTATACTACTAATATAGCTACATCATGGCTCTATCACGTATAAAAATGGACTGTAACAACGTTTGTCACTTCAGTTTTATAAAAAAAATAAAAGCACTGTGTGGCTTTTTGATGAACTTTTATTTTGTTTTTAATGTTTATTTTGTGCGCTTTTAAGTTAAAAATATCGTAGTAATATATTTAAATTAAACGTCCCATTTCATATCTATTTTGAAATATTCAAGTTATAACAATAAGGAAAATAGTTGGGCTCAGAGCAAAAAAGGTTTAGTAGATTGCATCATACATTTTTGACGTTGTTTCAGAGACAGTCGTGGCTTAGGTAGATAGCATAAAGGGACCGCTGTTCCCCGAATGTTTGTTGACAAATGTGAATTATTCAAATACAATTTTAATGTTTCGTGGAAGTAAATTTTCACATACATTATATATGAACAGACCTTAGGTGGCATAAAAATGTTTTGAGACATGTAGCGTATTATATTGTTTTAATAGTAAGTATTTTATACTTACACGAGGTTACCTACTCTTTAAAAAAAATGATAAACTTTTATTTTATATTACTCATAATGATTTATTACTTTTAATCATTGAAGTAATATGTACTTGTACGTAGTACGTAATAGCTCAATGCTATTAATGTATTTTTTTATTTACGTAACGAGAAAGTATTCAAAAAGAATAAGAGTGACTGATATAGTACAACGTATTAGTATAGCCATATTATGGCTTTTCTTAGAGCTTTTATATTATAATTTCATTAATTAGATATATATTTTTTTATTAATTTTTATAATATATGTTTAAAATTATACTTCCCTAATGGCAGGTTTGGACTAGCGAGAGCAGTGTTGGGCGAACTCCCATTGAATAGGTTGTCGATCTGATGAAACATACAGGGTTGATGGATGCAGGTAGTGCGTAGACCATACTTTGTAACAATCTGTAAAGTAGGCCTACGTCCAGTTGTGGATTTGTGGTTGGATGTAATGACTATGATTGCTTAATTTTAATTTATGTTATGATATATTATTACATTAATAATAGTTTTGAAAGCTAACTTACTGTAACAGCCTATTAAAGTCTACTGCTGAACATAAGCCTTCCCCAAAGATTGCCTCATAGAGGGGATATTTGCCATAGTTGCCATGCTTGTCAAGCGGGTTGACAACAGCAGTTTTTTATTTTTAGTCATTATTATGAAGACGCTGCTGCCATCTCCTGATTTATTTTCCCTCTGCCGTCTCTTACGACACCAACGAGATGATATGGGGTAGTCGATATTCTTACACCGCCACTACATGAAAGATAACTTACAAAACTAAATACAGAGTTTTTTTTATTATAGTTTTTAATATTGTATATTATATATTGGAAAATGTCCATATATTCTTATTGATATTCATCTACTAGATAAGGACTCGTGTAATAACGTCCTAACTAATTTGCAACTATGTGTTATTCAATGTTGAATGTGGTTTACTCGTAGAAAGTTTTCGCAAGCAAACGCAACACATCTCTACTTATGCCCTTGATGAACTGGTACGTGTGTGTACAGTTGCTATTAAATTATGTAAGTAAAGAAATTACATAATAATTTATGTTAATAGTACTGTATATATACTAATAAGTACTGTGGCCCATAAACATCTACATTTATCCTCACCCTAAGGGCTAAGATGGAATGACTCGTATCCAGTAAAAAGGGTCTTCGTTTATTTCTACTCACCATGCAGAACATAGCAGCATTAAGTTGCTATTTTATTCTGCTATTTCGTGAGAGTATGTAATACAACCATAATATAGATGCAGCATAGCTCTACCACGTAAATTTTTATATAGTGCCTTTGAACGATTAGATCGTTTGCGGTAGGTATATATATATATTATATTCACCCAATATATTTGTTGCATCGAGACGTTAGTTCATATCAATTCTACGATAGGAGGCGCTGTAGTCGAGTTATTAACAAATTCTGTGTCAAAATTACCCATATTCACAATACGTTGGTGTAATACTAAAAAATAAAATCACATAAAATTTTAAAACTTCACTATCCACTTACTGTTACTCGTACGCCGCCACTAACTGGCACTTCATACCATTTTGTGGGCGACGCAAGAGGCGGCAGAGGAAAATTGAAACAGGAGATGGGCAGCAGCATCTTCCTTATAACAACAGAATAATAACAAAAAAACTGCGTTTGCCAACCCGCCTGCCAAGCGTGCAACTGTGGTAAATATCCCATACAAGTTTACAGTTCAGATGAAGCAAAAGAAAGAAGATGATATTGATGTGAAATTTCTAGTTATCATGCATATTACCATGGACAAAGCATTTTAAACATTAAATTATATTTTAGTACTATCTGGCTCAGCTGAAGTTCTTTTGCCCTTTCGTATTGGTGACGCAAATATCTTTTTCCACGAAACCAACATGTGTTGTTTTGTTTTCTCCGTTAATCCCAAATGTTTTAGTTTAGGTCAGCTGGAGCTACCTTTTTTATTTATTTATTCCTTTAATTGCCCTTTACGATACTCTGGGGACGAGATCGGGTAAGGAATTCGTATTACTTAAACAAATTATCCGCTAATATTTCTAATAGTTGTGGAGGTATTGTTTTTCTCCTATATTGATTCAATTGATGTCAATTCAATATGCCATTATCACCATTAAATGACGTGTTTAAGTAAAACAGGTGAAATATAAAAAAAAAACATATATATACGACGTTTTTAAAAGATAGAAGACATAAAAAATGAAGACTTTTCACAAATTACTCGTAGGTATTAATATAATACACTATTATCGCAGATTGCTCATGCTTTAAATGAATATAATTCTATTTCGTATAAATTTGTGTTCGGTGCTCATTGATACAGCAACACAACTAATGTGAAATGATAAGTATAGCGTTAGTAATTGTTAAAATCTTGGTGTTATCCGAATCCTAGTAGACAATGTCAGTTATGCTGTTTCATTGCTTACTAGCGATTTTGTAACTCGACAACAGCGCCACACGACAGCAATTGATTTTTATTTAAAGAGATTTCTGTAAAAGATTACAAGATTATAATTACTAGGTATTAAAATATAATTAGAATTGAGTATTGCCAATATATAACTTTGATCTTAGCCAAAAGACCGAAAAGTAATAGTTATTTATCAAGTGCTCGGCGGTCAAAGAAAACATCGCGAGGAGATCTGCATGTTTGAGGAATATAATATTTTACAAGAAATGTGAAGTACGGTCAATATGCACTGGAGCAGCGCGGCTAACTGACCGAGAATTTCTCTAAAATATCATTAATATAAAGAGGCAGCGAGACATATATAGGCTGTAACCTGTAACTTAAATGTACTTATTTACAATATACGAGTATAATTACTGTTCCATAAGGTTACTTTCTCAGGCACACGCATAAATAATATATTATATTACGGCGGTTGCGTTCTTTGCAATTTTTTATAAAATTGCAATGGCAAATGTGCAAATTACGAATTCATTAAGCTAACGTGACAGTAAAAGGTAAAAGCCGACTTCAAAGAACTGAAAAGGAGAAAAATAATTTTCATATAATAGCTTCAGAAGTCACTGCTAGGACATAATAGGTACATTTTATTAAAAGTTAAATTTTTCACCATTTTGAGTGGATTAAGAAATACGAGATGGTAGTCCTTTAGTAGTAGTACTCCTTTTCTGTCTAGAAGTCAATCTAGGTAGCTACCATCCTCTTACCTATTTCTACCGCCAAGTAGCAATGCTTGCACTGCTGTGTTCCGGTCTGATGGATATAGAGAGCCAGTGTAATTAAAGTCTGTTGGACGTTCCACCTTAGGCTCAATTTACATTGCGGCAGAATGGAATGGAAGCGAATTTTTGTAACGAATTGTACATAGTAAAATGAATTTTATGTTGTGGCGGCGCTGTCGTCGCGCCACTAGCGAAATACATCGAGCCTAAATCGCGCTATCAAAATTCCGGATTAAAACAGTATATATACAATAGTCTGAACTACCGTTCGAGCGCGGCCGCTCCTCGGGCAGAACACCTTGCCCGGCGGGAGATCTCCCTTTCCTTCCACCGGCCACAGTGGTGACCCTGACGTGATATGAACACGCAACCAAACAGCCTTCGGAAAACTACCTTCAAATCTTCATCATCGTTCTGGCACCCCATTCATTCGCTCCCGAGCAAATATTCAGTCTTCACATCCTGCAAGCCATCTAGCTTTACAAAGGTTTATCGCAGCACTATAATAATGCTTCCTGTTCCTTCGAGCTACTCTCTGCGCTACAGTGTTCGGCACGGCTCTGAGCCTTACTGCTCGCCTCTGCTTCACGGCACTCGCAGATTACTTGCCTTCTTCTCGACTCACCGCAGACTACAAGGCAATTCCTGGCACTTGCACATTCGTCGACATCTAGACTGCACCATCGACCTCCGGTCTGAGCAGGGAGTGATGTGGCGGCGCTGTCGTCGCGCCACTGCGAAATACATCGAAGCCTAAATCACGCTATCAAAATTCCGAATTAAAACAGTATATATACAATAGCTCGGAACTACCGTTCGGAGCGTTGCCGCCCCGGGCAGAATACCTGCCCGGCGGGAGATCTCCCTTTCCTTCCACCGGCCACAATGTTAATTGCGTAACGTGCAAACTAGATATGATAAAATAAGACGCGCGACTATTTTTTGGCTCATATCTAGTTTGAACTTTACACAATTAACATAAAACTCACAATTACTATGTATAATTGCGTTACAAAAATTCGCTTCCATTCCGTTCCGCGGCAGTGTGAATTGGGCCTTAGTCCTCAGATGTGACAACGCATCTGTAGCTTTCTTTGTTTGGTTGGCTGCAAGTATCCATGGGCACCACTCCCCCTCCCGAACGGGTTCCCGCCTTGTCGTGGCGGATTGGCTTAGTAGCCGTGGATTATTCAGTCACCCACAGTGTACTAAGAGGAACTCACAGGTCCGTGGTAAAGGGCCGGCCTGAGGTGGCCACTCCGAGTGGGCTCGGCGACCCCACTTCGAATGTGTGTTAGTGACGAGAGGAGTGTCCTCTCCCCCACCGTCGTAGCCAAGGTGGAATCGCGGAGGAAGAGGAGTGTAGGTATGGCGATGCGCTACTCGCCTTATCTTTCGCGACTCTGGCGGAGCTGCACCGTTGATGTGGTGGTGGTGGGGCTGCGGGGAGAGGAGTGACGATACTAGAAGGCGCCGCTCACCCTACTCTCCGCAACCGAATCGTGGTTGGCGGCGGAGCCATAGACCAGATCCGCCGCTGGGGTCAGGAAGGCTAGTGCTTCCGAGTGCTCGTTTTATCTGGCCCCACGGCCTTCGCGCATCGGACACGAGGGCTTCCATTGCGCAGGTGTAGTTGGAGGTGACGGAGGAGAGCGCGCCATGTCTTTTGTTACGCCTAGCCTGGATGGAAAAGGGGTAGCAGTCCTCTACCGAGGAGGGGCCGCCTTGGGGTGGTTGGCGCTGGTGGGCCGTGGATGTGTGCGAAAGCTTTCCTGTAGCCCCGCCAATATGGGACGAAAGTGGAAAATCATGGGGATTTAGTCGGTGCGACTCCGACATAACCTGCCCTTCCCCCGCGAGGCGGGTATGCGTAGGCATTTGCTCATGTAAAAAAGGTATCCATGGGCTGCAGTAGCCACTTACCATCAGGTAGAGTGTTAGTTCTCTTGTCACTTCAATTTTATAACAAAAATATAATCTGGAATGTACTTATACTAAACACCCCATCCCTCTTTTCCACTCTCAGGGATGGAAAGTGGTACAATATTGACGAACATATCGCGTCATATATACAAAAAAATAACCTTTTTTTTGTAGATGGTTAATAAAATATGAGAAAGTTGTAACAATGTATTAATATTATTTACTGCCACTATAGTTATTTACATTACTAGAAAGAAAGCTTTTTACAGTCATATCATTAAAATGTTGAGAATGAAACTATTCTACAGCATCCACTTGACACGATGTTGCGAGATCTCTCGACCTTTTTTGTCTTACTTGGATATACCTCGATGTATTTATTTGTATTGTATTTTTTTATTTTTAGAGTGATTATTACGTTCAAACCTACGATGTAGGTTTGAACATGTAATTAAAGGCCGCAGTCAATTTTACTATAGCACGGTGAAGAGGGTGAATTATTTAGTTCCAGCAATTACTAAATAAGTTTGAATTTCCTGCTTAATATGAAACAAACTCATACGTACGTACTTGAACTCGTTTTGTGTTCCTTAAAGCGCTGTGTGATGTCGGCGTAGAAGAATACAACATTCTATTTCACGGATTCTTCCGCCACCACCCGGCAGACCTTCGCTTTTTTGTTATTATTAGTTTATCTTTCTTTGAGACCCTTGATGCTTTTTTTACTACAGGAACATAACCGATAGAAAATTTTAAATATACACAAAAGTAGGTAGTCTTTCTAATGCTTCCGTGTTCCAGCGCTGTTAGCCAAGTTGACTATCTACAATCGTTAAAGTTAAAAATGAGTGGGAATGACATACTATCTCAACCTCATTCATTTTATAGTTTTCTATTAGCGTTTACGATATTAGAATGTCAATTTGGCCAACTCCAATGTACGCTAGTGGCTATAACATTTAACTTTTTAATACGGTTTACCAGTACATACTTTACATTACGTTGTGTTACTGTCGATAAACACCCCATATAGAAGAATTTGAAGCTCACTTATAGACACAAAAAGTAATAAAATGTTACTCTTTGCTTTTCTATTGTACTATCACGGGTCGTAACAAGAGCTTGCGTGATGTGATAAAATTTTATTACAGACGAGGGGAAGCCGATGATGTGGTTTTGGGACAGCCTTAGCCCGCTGACACGCTAGAATATATAATATGATTTTAAAATGAGGTCAATATTGTTGAACCTGTTTATTACATAGATTATTGGTTTATATTTCATGAGTAGAGGATTTTTTAAATTACAAGTAATATTTTAAATGTTGTTGACATCCTCCTTGTGATGGGAGGCCTTTGTCCAGCAGTGAACTGTTAAGAACTGATGAAGCAGAAGAATAATTAAGGACGTACCAGATAGTGGCGTAGTATATCCCGTGTTGTGGCGGCGTAAATTTCCGGTGGGATTTTAAAAGGCGATAAAGGAAATAAAACAGAAGATGTAAAACAATTTAGTACTTTGATATCGAAATAAGAGATAGTTTATTAATTTATGGAAAACGTAAAAACATCCAAGTAGGACAAAATAATAAATTAAAAGGCTTCTTGTTCATATAATGCGTTTTAAAATTTTACTTAAGACTTTTTATGTTTTTTGACTACAACTCTGTTTAATTAACTTGAAATCCTCTCTTGGAAAAGCGCCAAACCTACCGTATGTTGGAGCTGTGAGATAACAAGAATTAATTAAGCTGTGATAAATACGAGGCATGTTTTTTTAGCTTAGGGCAAATAAGTGCACTATCTCCCATACCGTGACGTAGGTGCGGAAGCTATAGGATGTTGATCATGCTCTTCGTTTGTCTCCAAAGAACGTAAGAGGGAATAATGAGAGTAGTCTACACTAAGATATATCTTGTGATCCTCAGGTGACCGAGAAGACTCGCTCATCTAAACAAGATTCTCTTGGCTGTCTCCAAAATGAGAGATCTAATATAGCATTCCAAATCACTTTCAAACTAATAGATAATAACTTTTCACTGACACAGAAAATTCCGTATGATGTCTTCTTTTTTAGAATTTATATCTATTTTCTCATAACAAACAGGTTCAGAATAATTGATGACAAACATTTTGAACTATAAACTATAAACGTATTGGACTCTAGTTTGTGAGAGACTGGTGCATAGTAAAGGCATTTAACAATGTTCTATAGGTCACCTCTCGGGTTATACATCTTTAAATTACACGTTAGTAAAATATATTGAAGAGATCATTCCTTTCTTCTTCGGAGAAAGGAATCAACTTGCCACTCACGTTTAGCCGTATAGTGAGATTGATGGTCCTTACTTCACTTCAGAGATCGAGTAGCAACAGCATGAGTTTTAGCAGCTAGATTCTACTATTTGCGCTATTGTAAAGCGCATATTTGAGTCCTTCGTTATTCAGTAGTTTCAAAGTATTGGCTAGATCTTTTTTATCGAAAGATCTCTCTATTAGGGGAAATTGGTAATTTCTTTTTTCAGATTATCATACATATTTTGACATATTGAATTTCGAATATATTTTGTATGTAATTTAATATACGATTTTTGAGTGACTTAAGAATGAATTTTGATAAAGTTCCCGATTTCCGATTTTTGAGTGGATTCTGCCCATCGCCTTTATAGTCCGTAATTAAAAAAAAGTAGAACGTAAATTTAAAAAAAATCGTAGGTAGTAGAAAAATAAGCGATTTTTTTAATTGCTTAAAAAAACTAATCTTTAATTTTAGAGATACATATTTTTTATTGTTAAAAAATTATTATTTTTCCTAAATAGATGTAGGATCTATGGGCCACCACGTCCATTTACCATAAAATGGACTGTGGTTCGTATATCACCCCTAATTGTAAATAATTATTGCAAATCCACCATACCCCGACTAATTCCACCCCACGTATAAGTAGATACCGTTTGGTCTCACAAATTGAGACAGAGAATTGGTATTGACAGAAACGCATGAAATAGCAACATTTAAAAAACCTCTACTGTACTTTTTAAAAGCAATTTTCCTTTTTTATATTTTATTCGCTTTAATTCGTCTTTATAATAAATTTAACTCGGTTTTAAAATATAGGTGTAATTACGTTTGTACTTTTCGTGGAGCATTATATCAAACTTTATGAACTTTGTTTGTCTTTGTTTGTGATACATGAAGCTTTTAGATTATGTTGGATGGATACTGTTTTTCCCTTTTTTAATTACTTTTCTTTTTAAACGTTTATCATTATTCATTCGTTACTGTCTATCAATGTCCACTGCTGTACATAGGGCTCCCCATAGAATGCCTGATAAAGGGGGATAATTGCCATAGTTGCCACGCTTGGCAAGTGGGTTGGCAAACGTAGTTTTTTGTTCTAGTCTCTGTCGCATATAGGGTAGTGGATATTTTATACCGCCACTACACGGCACACGGTTACCACTTTTCACACCAGGATTTTTTCTGGATCTAGGAAACAGTTTACATAAATAAAATGCACAAGGACAAATATCCATACCAGGAACAATTATTTGTAGGCCATACAAATATTTGCTCCGTGCGGGATTGAACTCGTGACCTGTAGTGCCGAGCCATTGCGCTATGGAGCCGTGAACTATGTGTTCTGTATATTACCTACATAATTAAGTTTCGGGAGCGATGCTAAAGATTATTAAAAACTAATTATGCCTCGATGACATTTATTACCATTTAATTTTTCATTACAATAATGAATTGAAACTAATTCAGTATGTAAAGAAAATTATAAGCCATGCTGATTTTGATTTATAGACCCTATTTTGATAACTAGGGGTCTTAAAAATTTTGGATGGCATTTATTTTATCAAAAATGCGCGAAATTAATTGACTTTCATTTCATCTCCAAATGTCGTCATAAAATAAACTGAATGAAGTGAGGCCAATATTTAGTGATTTAGAAACGATATTGCCATAATTGGGAAGTTGTCATAAGTCAATTTCTCGGTTTTGTTGTTTTGTAAAAGAATACGATTATATTTTTTGATTTCTTACTTTGCTTGATTTCTAATTTGATTGATTCAAAATAACGAGGGACTGACTTCCTATTTTATTTTAATTATCAAACATCTTATGCGAGGTTACTACGTCAATTAATAAAAGTTATTTACCTACTTTACGGTAGGTACAAAGATATTTTTACAATGATTTTAAATTAATCTTTTTCCTATAGTAGATTATTTGATCGAATTCATCATCAAATGATAATAATTACGCGAAAAACCATGTTTGTTTTGGCTATTACAATAACATGGTATTTAAGTAAAATGTCAAATTTCTATAGTTTGCTACTACTTTTTATGCTTGAATAATTTCGCAAACTCTTCAGTCCACTATATGACGTCATAATTGGTAAAAGTTGAAGAAGCTTTTATATATTTATGTTTATAATAACCATAAGTGTAAGTACAGCAGGCCTGCCACCACCCTCTCAAGCCCTTAGCATTTCGAGTGATACTCTATCATATCCGGCTGCCTTACCTGCTTTCATGTTTTCATTGCTTTCATTATTTCATCTACACTTATCTCCCTACCTCTCCACTTTTTCGAATTTCTTTTTCATTTAATTCAGACGACCCTTGTTTAATTTATGTTGGGAACTGAAGCGGGTACCGGAAGACTGGTGCAAAGCCGTTATAGTACCAATATATAAAGGAAAAGGTCACAGCAGGACTGTAAAACTACCGTAGATCAGCTTGCTTAGCATTGTGGGTAAACTGTATGCTAAGGTGTTAATTGAAAGAGTTATGGAAGAAACTGATGGAAAAATTTGGGATGTGCAAGCTGGATTTAGAAAGGAATGGGGTGTACGGATCAAATATTTTCCATGCGCATGATTGCGGAGAAGTTTTGGCCAAAACCAGAAAGTTTTTTGCTTTCATGGACTTGGAAAAGGCTTATGACAGAGTGGACAGGAATGTGTTATGGCAAACACTTAACTCATTTGGTTTGAGCGCTGGTTTGATACAGGCATTGACGTCTCTTTATAGGACTCTAGTGCTTGTGCCAGGATCAACGGGATCTACTCGGACTGGTTTGGCATCCAAAAGGTGTCAGACAGGGCTGTGTAGCTTCCTCAGGCTGTTTAACCTATTTATGGACAGTTGTTTGCAAACTTTGAAAGTTGAAGAATGTGGGTTGAGAATGGGTGAGTTAACCGTCAAATGCCTTTTGTACGCCGATGATCAAGTCATATTTGCATCGTCGGCGGCCGAGTTACAATGATGGTTACTTTAATGAACCGGTCATTAAAAGAAAGAGGTATGAAAGTAAACGCAAGTAAGACGAAAGTGATGGTTTTGAAAGAGAAGAAAGTAAAACGTTATGTGAAATAAGAATAGAAGGAGTTGATTGAGCAAGTGGATGAGTTTGTATATTTGGGATGTTTATTTAGCAGGGATGGTAGATATGATAAGGATATAGAACGACGAGTGAACGCAGGAATTAGAGTGAATGGGGCTCTACACGCTATTGTGAAGAGTCAGAATGTGTCAAAAAGGCACGTTTAGCAATTCACAATGCTGTGTTAGTCCCTACTTTAATGTATGGTAGTGAAAGTTGGGTCTGGCAGAAGAAGCATGAGAGTAGAATAAATGTTGTAGAAATGCGGTCATTAAGGAGTATGCTAGGCTGAATCTGAATGACAGGGTGAGAAATAGTGATAAGAGAAAAGTGTGGTTTGCAAGATGACGTTGTGACCAGGATTAAGAAAGGAATGCTTCGGTGGTTTGGTCATGTAGAAAGAATGAACGAAGAAAGAGTGACAAAGCAAATTTATGCTGCAGAAGTGAACGGCAGAGTTGGAAAGGGACGCCCTAGACGAAGGTTTATCGACCAAATTGGCGATATATTGAAAATGGGCCAGATTAGAGTACCCTTAACCGACGAGCGTGTATGCGTAGATATATGGATGTAAAGGAGGCGAGAGAGGTGTGCCAGGATCGTGCCAAATGGAAGTCCGTAGTCTCTGCCTACCCTCTGCGTGACAGGCGTGAGTGTTTATGTTATGTTATGTAAGTGTAAGGTAAAAATATAAAATTTACATCTTAAAAAAGTTTACATACCGAATTCAGTGCAATACCGACTCTCTTAACTGCGTGATTACAATACTATTATGAGGCCTATAATGAATACTAGGGTCGCCTAGTGGTCATTTGCCATAGTTGCTACGCTTGGTAGACGGGTTACGGGTAACTGCATTTTTTAAATTATTTTGAGCTGTTATCAAGAAGATGCTTCCATCTCCAGTTTCAGATTCCCTCGGTCGTCTCTTACGACACATACGGAATGATATGAGAAAGTGAATTCTCTTACGCTGCAACTACACAGCGAAGTGTTTTAGTAAAGCTTTGGAAAAATAATTTTAGATCAGATGTTAAGTTTTTTCTAATATTAATAAATTGCTTCATAAAAATCAATTCGGTTATACAAGGGGTCGCTCGACAATTGACGCTGGAGTTGAGCTTATTAAACATATTTTTTGTGCATGGGAGAATTCAGAGGATGCTTTGGGTATATTTAATAACCTTTCCAAGGCCTTCGACTGTGTTCACCATGAGACATTAATCCGGAAACTACAGGACTATGATGTCAAGGACACAGCCCTTAAACTTATTATTTCATATTTAAGTTATAGAACGCAGAAAATTATTAATGGTAAACGTTCTTCCGAGTCACCTGTACTAATGGGTGTCCCTCAAGGCTCAATTCTCGGCCCATTACTATTTCTAGTATATATTAATGACTTACCTTCCCTTGTAGGGGATAATCATGATATAGTATTATTTGCTGATGATACTCCCTTGATTTTTAAACTTAAACCTCAATCGTTTAAATGTGGCAAAGTGAATAATGCTATATTAAAATTAGTGCATTGATTTAACGTTAATAACTACATTTATATGGAAATAAAACTAAATGTATTAAATTTACAACGTCGAATGTTAAAAATCTGAATACCAATGTGTTTTAAATGGGGAAGAACTGAGTCCTGTCAAATCCACTGTTTTTCTTGGCATCAATCTCAACGCAAAGCTTCAGTGGGGCCCCCATATATCCAAACTAGCAAGCAGACTAAGTTCTGCAGCCTATGCTGTAAAAAAGATTAGAGGCCTCACTAGTGTCGAGACAGCTAGATTAGTTTAATTCAGTCATTTCCATAGCATATTGTTTTATGGGATTTTGCTATGGGGAAATGCGGCTGATTTAGAAACTATTTTTGTTTTACAGAAGAGGGCCATTAGAGCTATTTACAACCTGAAACCGAGAGTCTCTTAAAGAAAAATTTAAAGAAATAAATATATTAACTTTGGCCTCTCAGTATATTTACAAAAATTTAATGTACGTTCACAAAAACAAAGGTAGTTATAGTAAAAAGTGATATATACTCTGTAAACACTAGAAACAAACAAAAGCTAATGATACCAGTTTCTCGTCTCCACAGAGTCAGTAATTCATTCTTGGGGAAATGTATAGCTATTACAACAAAGTCCCAGAAAATAAACACGCTCTCTCTGTTTAAATATTTTATTAAACAAAAACTGTATAAAAAGGGTTATTATGATATAAATGAATACATGGTTGATAATAACCCCCAAATGAGGTGGCCGCTTCCAAGCTGTTTCTAAAATAAAATTTGTAAATAGTTTGTACAACCATTCATATAAAATTTACTTAAAAAAAGTCCGCTGGGTTTCTTGCTGTTTCTTCCCAGGACAGAGGTTTTTTTTTCGAACCAGTGGTAAAGTAAAGAATAACTTTCAATAAGAATCACAATTGAATAAAAACTATTCTATTCTATTCTTGGCGGGTTGTCAAACGAATTTTTATATGTTTGGTTGTTATTAGAAAGACGCTGCTGCCCATCTCCTGGTTTGTTTCTTTCTGTCGCCTCTTACGACACCCACGGGTCGATATTATCGGCTAGTGAATATTATTATACTGTAACTATACGGCCAAACTCAACTCAATAAAATTTTACTCAGATATAAAAAACGAATGATTTGCTTATTTTAAGTTTTAATAAGGAGTGTATTCATTTTTAAGACCCGCACTTAAGTGCTAGCAGTTCACTCGGCATTTGAGACGGTACTTCAGAAGTCATATCGCTGTAGAATTTATAATAAGACTTTATATAAATTTATATAATCACAAAACTTTTCAGTTAGGATTCCGGACCTCAGAGGCGTAAAAAATAATTGACTTTTTTAAGAAATTACGGTTTTATTGCTAATTAGAAAATTTTGTATTTTATCAAAAAGAAAAACTAATTTACATCCATTTCTTTAGTTTAGGTAAGAACTGTAAGAACAACTTGGAGAGAACGATAACGAATAAATTATGTCGTTCTGATTTTATCCTTTAGATTTTGTTAAAGAAAAGATTTGAAATGGAGCTAACACATAATATATTTTTAATACCAGTAGGTAATGTAATAGGGAATTTAACAAAGTAAATCTTCTGTTATAAAAGTTGTGATAGCAATAAGCAATTACGAGATTTTAAATTATTGGAGGCGATATATGTGTAAAAAGAAGGAGTTTTAATTTTGTGACCATATAAGATAAATATTTAGGAGAATATTCTTTGGATTAGAAAATATGACAAATATATGTTTAATTTTATTCTAAAAATAAAACTTGACAAGTATACATTTCATTACGAGTCATCACAGTTTTTGGTGGGCCCATTCTCCATACAAAAAGAAACTGTCTCCTTTATCGACCAAATTGGCGATATATTGAAGATGGGCCAAATTGAGAGTACCCCTAACCGACGAGTATGTATGTGTAAATATATAAATGTAATAAAAGCGAGAGGGAAATGTATCACGATCGTGCCAAATGGATGTCCGCAGTCGCTGCCTACCCCTCCAGAAGTAACCTGCAGTGCGATTGTATAACTCTGACGGTAATCAAGCTTCCTTTTGACGTTTAACTTTTGACATCATTTTGTGTAAATGTATCTATCAGTATCGATCATAACCCAAGGTGTTTTTAATAGATCTTCTTATTTTAGGTGACATAATATTATATTAAAGTATCATGAGGCAGTTGTGAATTGATTGTCACCGGCAAACGATTGTTACAATCGCACTCGCAATATCGCACTGCAGCATGTGCTCTATTTCTTCATGTGTTGTTGATTTTATAATTAAATAAAACTAATCTAAAATTCACCTATTTATATATATTTCTTTACCGTGAATGGCGATGTAAGTAAATCCACTACCCCACATCATCCTGTGGGTGTCGTAAGAGGCGACGGAGGGAAACAAATCAGGAGATGGGCAGCACCGTCTTCCTATTAACGACCAAAAATAAAAAATAAACTGCCGTTGTCAACCCGCTTACCAAGCGTGGAAACTATAGTTATATTTAATAATTTTTCAAGTCAAATTATGAAATATGTTTGACAAGTTATTACGTATCCGTGTAACGACCGCTTTGGAAAATATTTGTTCCCCTGTCGTCCCGGAAGTATCGTAAAAAGCCTACTTAGGTAAATCATGAAATTTTATGACTTTCGACAGATGGACAAACTACCATTTCAAATAAGAATAGTACTAAAATCGAAAATAACATTCTCACATTCCAAATGCAAGCTCAGTCGTGGTAGTTTAGGGGTTAAGCGCTGGCCGTAAATTTCCCAGTACACGTGCAACCCAGGTTCGATCATCGTCAGCACTAATGAAATTGATAAAAGGAACTAAAAAGCTTACCAAGTGCTCTGTGGTGAAGTTAAACATCGTGAGAAAATGTGATGTCCGCCAACACGCATTAGAGTAGAGTAGCGCGGCGGAATAATTACTAATTACTCTTTCCTACTGACTGACTGACCGACTGACGTGTTTATATAAATATTACAATAATACTATAAGTTCTTTTTGAATAGATCGGACCAAAGTAAATTATTTCCAACTGAAAATAACCGTGGTTAACTATGACAAAGGGACGTCGTACACCTTAGTCTTTTCGTGATCATGGCAAAATTAAGAAATTATTAACTTTTTACTTTTATTACATTTATATGCCAATTTTCAACAGAAAGTAATGTTTAAGGTGACGACTCGCAATTAAAAGAAAACTATCATCTGCATAGGCGACAGTATAAATGATTAACGATTTAACGAATCTCTTTTATTATAGCTTTCATGTGCCGAATGAAATAAAAGTAAAATTTACAGCCAATATAAGTCCCAAAGCTGGGCACACGCTTCGTCTCATATTCTGGAAAGGTTATAGAACAATAAGTCCGCTGCGCTTCTTTGGCGAACTTCACATGTCATCGAAATATTTTTATTCTTTTGACATGTAGGTTTCCGTACAATGTTTTCTACACCGCCGAGTATGTGACAAATCATCACTTAAAATTGCAAGTAATATATTTTTGTTAATCTTTATAAGTGTCAGCGGGGATGATGCCGAGTTCCTCTCGTGCTGTGAAATTTACAGCGAGCGCTTGGCCCCTTAGAAGTTGGCTAAGATGATCAGAAATATGGAGACATTTAAAAAATGTTGAATGACCACACTCACACAGAATACCACTTTGAAATAGCAGCATATGTATATCACATATATGCATACCTATGTATATAACACATATATTATGCATATATGTATAGCACATATATGCACATGTATATAACACACAAACACACACACACACACAAAGAATCGATTGTTTATTTAAATCATGCACTGGATGAAAGATTGTTTAAAGTTTAAATGCAATTATTAAAATCAAATGTCGTTAAAACTGTCTTTAACTCACTGGACATATTGTCTATGGTATTATTTATGAATTGTAGATCGAACCGTTTTTGCTAAATTACCGTTCGTAACAACTTTTTACTTACCTGATTCAAGATCGTAGCACTTCCTTGAATGTCCTTTTTTGTTGATATTTTGACACACGTAAGAATGAGATTATGGTCTCTGCATCTCTTCAAGAAATTCAAAAATGTTATATATCTTGCGCGCTTGGTCTTGAGATCTTCTAATAGGCGAATTTTATTTGCTATTACCAGTCCGTACTGCTTCACATAGTGATTTGTTATATTTACGCGAACACTACACATTAAATGAAACTAATTTTACGGATTTTATCGCGTTTAATTTAACTTTTTAATTCCCGACGTTTCGCGTGATTTACAGCACCCATGGTCACGGGAGGCACTGAGGTGTTTGACGTCCCGATGTCATAGTTAGCCCGGCTACCTTCAGTTTTTTAATATTAATTTTCGGTCCGATCTACGCAGAATGAGCTTAGAGTGTCTTGAAGACTTGCAGTGGTATGCTTGGGTTTTTATTTAATTTTATTAAAGAATCCCAAGCTGATAGCACAAATCCATTTTCTCTATTGAAATCAGGATGTTTTTTAAGTTCAATAGCCTAGCGAATTATCTTAGGTAGGAATCGGTGTTCCTTTGCGAGGATTTGCGGTCTATTAAATCTAATGTAATGGCGGGGTCGATCTTGAACATGTTCACATATATTCTTTTACGCGGGCTTTTATAGATCTTTTTGTTTGTCCTATGTACGAGAGACCACATTCACAATCAAGCTCAACACTTGGCAAAATAATGTCACCGCTGAGAGTACTCACCAGGGCACATACAAAGGATTCACACCATTTTGTTAGTGAGATGTTCAGTCACTAAACTGCATCTCAATTGTAACTAGGAAGCTAGAAGATAACAACGTGCCTGCAAAATATGCAGTATTGCTCAAACACTGTCTCACATCTGGCTATCTATTGTGGAATGAAGAGCTCAACAAGCAAGTAGACGGTGTGGCGATGAGCTCACCTGTATTTCCCATAGTCGCCGACATATTTATAGAGGACTTTGAGGAGAAAGCCCTTCTTACTGCTCCTGTAAACCCAAAATTCTATAAGCGGTACGTAGGCGACACTTTCACAATTTTACCATCTGACAAAGTAACTGCATTTTTGATCACCTCAACTCCATAACAACACACGAAGCTCCCTTCATATGGGCTTCCCGAGAAATTGTGCAATTGGATCACAAGTTTCCTTGCCGATCGGAGCATCAAGACCGTAGTAGACGGTGCATGCTCTGATTACAAGACTATTAACTTTGGTGCACGGTAACGTGCTATCACCAACGCTATTTCTTGTGCATATCAATGATATGTTGCAAACTGGTAACATTCATTGCTATGCAGACGACAGCACTGGTGATGCCTTATACACCGGCCGTGCCTATATTTCTCTCGAAAACGTCGCCGAGTACCGGGACAAACTTGAGTCTGAAGTCGAGTCTTTGTTGAACAGTCTCGGATTGGGGGCGACTAAATCCAGTCCAGTTCAATCCACAGCAGACACAAGTTTGCACGTTTACCCCTAAAAATAACCCCTATGTCGTATTTCCTCAGTTTTAATGCACTCCCCTTGCTGCCTCAGCATCGGTTTGCAGTTTCTATCGCATCTACCACGGGGAGTCCTCGGAGGAATTGTTCGGATTCATTTCAGCCGCCAAATTTTACGAACACATCTTATCAAAATTCACGATGCCATCCTCACCATCTGAATGCTTGGCGGGCCACCATTGTGCGTTTTACTAAGAGTTTTCTTTCTCGTACAACTTCTCTGTGGAATTTTTTACCACCGGCGATTTTTCCGGACCGATACGACTTAGGGACCTTCAAGTAAAGAGCTTACTCCTTTCTAAAAGGCCGACAACGCACCTGCAATTCCCCTGGTGTTGCGGTTGTTCATGGGCGGCGGTAGTCACTTACCATTGAGGTGAAAAACTCTAAAATACAATTCACAATGGAGTTAGACGCAAATAATTCATTAGCTTTTATAGATGTTTTAGCCATCCGAAATCATGATAACACTATTGGTCACAATGTGTATAGGAAAAAGACCCATACCGACCGATATTTAAACGGTGAATCTCACCACCATCCATCACAGTTAGCTACCGTGGGAAAATCTTTGTTTTAGAGGGTTTTCTTGCACAAAGGATCTGTGACAGAAAAAATCTGGCCGCCAAGCTTCAGCACGTCAAGCAAGTATTGCAAGACAACATGCTTCGGGTCCCGCGCCTACGTCACAGTCACCGAGTAAAGCCAGCTACGGTCGTGCGTGTACCTGCTGTACTACCATACGTCAGAGGAGTCACAGACGAGATTGGCTACATCTTGAAGCGAGCTTCCATTAAAACCTACTACAAGCCTCGAAGAAGATTAGTCAATTTTTACCATCCGTCAAGTGTAATATCCCTCTACAAGTACAAGCTTGCTTGTGAATGTGGTCTCTCTTACATAGGACAAACAAAAGATCTATAAAAGCCCGTGTAAAAGAACATGTAGCGGACGTGAAGCACCGACGTTCCATAGATTTGATAGACCACAAATCCTCGCAAAGGAACACCGATTTCCACCAAGGATGATCCGCTAGGCTATTGAACTTTAAAAACATCCTAATTTCAATAGAGAAGATGGATTTGTGCTATCAGCTTGGGATTCTATAATTAACAAAATTAAATCCAAACCCATCCAAGCTCATTCTTCGTATATCGGACCAAAAATTAATATTCAAAAAGTGAAGGTAGCCGGGCTAACTATGACATCGGGACGTCGAAACAGCTCAGCCCAGCTTTATTTCAAATTATCCCAAATTTAATGGGCAACAACGTTTTTGCCTACCGAACGACCCTTACGAATGTGTGAGTGCGCAGTAAAATCTGTTAAAATAATGCATTACCACGCTTTTTGAATTTAAAAGATAAAAAGGACAGAATGTTTCAGAATATTTTAAATTAATTTTTCTTCACCATTTGCCTATATTACTTATTCTGAACCTTCTTTGCAAATTTAGCCGTTTATTGCAATATAACCCTGTACAAGAAATCATTTTCTAAAACGTTTTTGTTTTTCAAATCTACTACTGTTTCGAATGGAGGTTCCTCTGACCGGAAAAAAAACGGCGAAAGAAACTCCAGATGTATCCGTGTCGTCCTATTTTTCATCCCGTGGGTGTCGTAAAAAGCGACTATGGGAAATAACAGAAAATTTTTATGGCATATCGGCAACAAACAAAAGGCTCAAAGTTGTGAGATGTCTGGTACTGCGATCGTCACGTCAATCCACTTGTCTAGCGTAAGACAAATCCTTCATACAATGGAAGAGATCTATATCCAGCAATGAACAGTTAAGGACCGGCTGCTGAAAAGACTGATGAAAAAACTGCGTTTCCCGTGGCACTGTATCTTCTATGCATTTGATAGATTACGACGCTATCCGGAATTTTCGCCGGATGACGTTGGAGAATTTATTGATAATTGTCAAATTACAAGAAAATGTAATTTATTAACACCTATTTTTGTGGTGGATTTACGTTTGTAGTGTAAATTTTAAATATATGGGGGTCGGGTGTTCGACCTACATTTAGGTTGTCAATGTTTGGTTGCTAAGTAACATGTCGTAAAATCGATTTTTGGGTACTGAAACAGTTAATTGTAACGAATAACAAAAGAAAAACTAGATATGCTGTATTCATTTATTTTTATGTATAAAAGCTTTTTGTATACGAATGTATCCCGTACACAAGTTGTGTTTACATGTGTTTACAAATGTACCTTTAGTGTACACGAATTGTACAAAATCTGTGGAATCCAGGCTATCTTGTGTACAGAAGAGAAGAACCTCGAAGAACCACTCTACTACCACCAGGAAAAGTGTTCTTTAAAAAAGATTAACTCTATGACTGGATGGATTCTCTTACGCTGCTCTTATACCATCCTGTAGGTGTCGTAAGAGGCGACATAGGGCCACTGAAACAAGCTACAGGGAACAGCATGTCTAGTTCTAGTAGGCAACTATGGATAAATATCCCCCCAACAAGGCAATCATAGAGTAACAAGGGCCACCGGCGGACCGGAGAGGAGTAGCCACACCGTTTTGTTTTTCGATAATAATAGTTAATAATAATAAACTTTATTAAAACTTATAAAGGTTACAAACAAATTGTTGCATTGATTCCTAAACTAGGATAAATCCATGAGTACCTTCCCATACAACTTTACGATACAAAACTGTCTGGAATTTTTTGCGGGGGGAAATCTGCGCACAAAAATGCTGTCAATACGAAACTCACACAACAATTAAAACATTAAACTAACAATTTCACACACACATAGATACATTATAATAGAATCGCTCGGCGACAGCGACAACTCGGATACAGACTCGGATCAGTAGCTCAACCGATCTGCATATGGTATGAGGGCGAGAAGCCTGTGTTGATAAACAAATCCGAAACCGTTATTATAGAAAATATATTTTTGTGCCTACTCTCAGGAAGTACTAATCTTTATGAGTGAACAGTTTTTTATAAAAATAAGTGACAAGCCCAAGAACAAAGTACGTGTCGTACCAGCAAGTAGAGTATAGAACAGCCCCTCCCACAGTCTTCTTGCTGAGTGCAGAAGTCAATGGATACAGGTGGCTCAAGATCGTGCTTTATGCCATTACTTGGGAGAGGATTATGTTCAGTAATAGACTTGTATGGGTTGTAATGATGTGTAAGGGTGAATAAGAAGCCCTTTTTTTCTTTTTTTTTAAACTTTACCTCCACATTAGGATTTTCTCCTGTATCGTGGGAGCAGTTCGAACCCGCGGCCCTCAGCACTGCAACTCATTGCCAAGCCACTGCGCTAGGGAGCTATTTAACTTGACGATAAGTGGATGCTGTAAATCTTACAAAATTCGACTTCCCTTTAAGAAGCAGAAACACGTCTGTTAAAGCAGGATCGATGGCCTACCATGGACATGTACAATCAATTTTAGCTTATGGTATAATTTTCTGAGGCAACGTCCCAAATATCGGCAGGGTATTTTAAAATGAAAAAAAAGTGCAAGGAGCTTTGTGCGGGGACTCTCAGAGTGACTCTTGTAGACCGATTTTTAAGAAACTTGGCATTTTGCCACTACCCTGTTTATTCATTAAAAAGGTATCTTTATTTGTATGTATATAGAAATATTTATTTGAAAAATCTAAAAATCCTAGAAAGCCTTTTAAAATAACAAGTTCATTTTATCCGAAACAGTAATACATAAAAGCATTAACTGTAATGCCATTAAAATTAACAATAATATTCCTGACTCTTAAAAATATAAAAGGTGGGATTGTGGTCAAACACCGGCTTAAAATAAGTAAAAAAAAAATTAACGACATAAAATTTAAAAGGTACTGAACAAGTGGTTATTAGATAAATGCTTCTACAGTATACAAGAATTTATAGACAATAAAGATAAAATAAAGTTATATAATATTTAGTGGTTAGATTTATTAATTAAATAATTTAAACAAATTATTGAATATTAAAACAAAAATAGAATAAGAAAATTAAATCTTTAAGTTGTTTTAAGTATATAAAACTGACGTTATATATTGTAATAATAATTTAATAAAAAATATGATGACATTATTTTATAAATACATGACTTGTTCATAGCATTTAGGCTCGTATGCATATGCCCCTCTTCTATACAAGTTTAAAAAGAAGTACTAAGCAATAATGTTAATAAAAATTACTTATATATGAAAGACAACTCCATCTTTTTGTAATTTTGACATGGCAGATCAATTCGGCATTTTTGTAGGACATCGATTCGGCCGCGCAACTAGATATAGACTTGTGAATAACTACAGTCTGTTTTTTTTTAACAAACGAGTACCGAAAATTTTGACTGCATTGTTATTGGTCCACGTAATCAACATAGAGCCAGTTTCACACAAACGCTGTAGTTACATGCACACGCAGTTGACTCAGCAACTACCTGCACAATAATGTACGAAGTCGACAATAATGTAGAAAATATGTTAGAGCAGTTTATAATTCACGTGTCTGCAGAAAGTTCATCAGAAGGAAGTGATGACGATAGTTTTTAAGATTACAAGAATTATATAATAATTATTTTATTTATAAGTTCTTGTGTATAGTATATTTATACTATATCCAATATTGTTTTATTGTTATTTATTTATGAAATTATTTATATATAAAAATAATGTAATTTTCTCTACAGTAAATTTAGATTTTAGAAGTATTCAATATGAACGGACCTTTACAATTTCAAAAAAGGAACAAAGGCGTTAGCCTTACCGCTAACAATGACCCATCTCACTCTGTCAATATCGGAAATGTGCGAGAGACTTACTCAGTTCTCGTTTGTTAAAAAACAGACTAGAGATGAGACATACTTTCAAAATTTAATACCAGGGCTTCTAAGTACGAGTATGGAAAAATACCAGGATCGAAAACCAGGTTTTAAAAATACTTGAAAGTATTTGTTAGTGTCAATATATATATGAATGACTAATTCGAATCGGGCAACAATTTAGACTAAAAGTTTTTAATTTTTTTGTTAACGAAATTAAATCTTTCCTTCCTACTTTTTGGCTTAAATTCAATATACACGCGAAATAACTATTTAAAAATTAGGTCACGGTCAGCAGGTTACGTAATCAGTTCACAATAACAACTGAATTTACAAAAAAAAGAAACAAAACTTTTACTTCCTCGAATATAAACATAATTCTTATTACGTACGCGATGTGTCCAGCCGCGGTGTCATATTTTGAAAATACTTGCATAGGAATTTGACCCGTTTTCCATGTTAGCCTACTATGAATAAGGAGCAAATTCGTATAAATAATAAAAATACTTTGAAGTTCAAAGTATTTTTCATTCACAAATACGATTGAGTTTCTTATTGCTATTGAGATATGGATCATTTTCCTACACAAGTATTTGAAAAACACATACTTTCATACTTGCAAGTATTTTTTGCTCGTACCAGGGCGCCGTACTTTGAAGTGAATACCTGGTTTCAAAACCTGGTAGCGTAAATACGTCTCATCTTTAAAACAGACTATAGTTTTCGCATGGAACGCCTGCGTATGGCTTCTCGCCTCCAAACCGCCGGTGGCCAGTGTTGTTCTATGGAGGCAATCAAGGGAGAGGCTTATGTGTATAACCGGTTGTAGTGAATGCATTGATGAATGAATGAACTCTGTAAGTTGAATGTAAATTTTTCGGTATTTCGTAATATTATACATAAATTGTATGTTCAATATCGGAATGGGCAGTTAAATGTAAGCAGTAAAAGCATATCAAATCGGGAGAATAATTAGCAGTTCCATAAATATTTAAAGTTTAGAAAATCCAATTAATCAATAAAACTAATTACTGGACAGTAGCTAGTGAGTAGTTACTAAATATGAATCACTAATCTAGAAACGTTAGGATAAGCAGTTTTATAAATACTACAATAATAATATGACGAGGACGAACCAGTCAAATGTTACCATTTATATCCGCGGCTAAGCTCCCTGTAGCTGACATTACTAGTAATGAATATATTATTATCCGCCCTGTTATTGGATCATTAGTTACTTTATCGCAAACAAGCGCCATTTTAGCGAAAATTTACCGGCTCTTTTCAACCAAATTAGGTACGGATTTTATGGTATGTAGGTACATATACCGAGAACCGACGAAGTATTTATCGAATTTTACCACTCAAATGCCTCAAATAATTATTGTTGGATATAGTTTATAGAATACTAGCTGGTCCCGGCAGAAATATCGTCTTAAATTTGGAAGAGTTATATTGTTTAATTAGGAATGATAATACATTCGTTGAATTAATATATCTTTCAAATAAATTTACGCGCGCAGCTTACCGAAGTTAATCGTAAATTGTATCATACCAAGTGCAAGCAATAGGTTGAAAAATAAGAACAAACAAACAAAAAAATTATACGGTATTTTATGGTCATGGCTGAACCGGTTGTAATGAAACTTCATGAATAGAAAATGAGCAATACTAGGAATGATTTAGGATATCATTTTTTTGAGAATACGAAATATTTATGAAATAAATGGCCTTTGATTGTTATCTTAAATGGCATCCTCAGGCGAAGTAGACTTTGCCGTGGCTGACTGCTAAGTGGGCGGTGTATATTTCTAATGTAGAGTTGTTGGGTGTAGTGATGCTGGGATAAGTGGTGACGGGGAGAGTGCATGAGGAAGGGCGAGAGACTTCCTCATGCACTCTTCAAACTAGGTAAGTCACATCATTTTATTCTACTACGCTGATCTTAGCAAATTAATTTTAACATTTTTAATGCAATAGATTTCCGCAAATTAACGCCTGGTTCTATAAAACTAGCAACAAAACTATTGTCAGCCCCACAAAAGAGTGACGCACATGGCAATAATTAGCTTAGGGACGGAAATAAACTTAATGGGGTGATTTGTGAAGGTCAACTCTACAATACACACGTAGGGCAGGCTCTTTATAAAATAATTTCATACAAGCAGTTGAAGGTTTATTCTTTCATGATTAATTATTATCAATTCCCAAATGACTACTTTATTCCACGACTTTAAGATAGTAAGAAGAATTCATTTAGTTCGGTGGTAATATTTTAATAAGTAGATTTCCACCTATCTACTGACTCATCAGAATCTTCTTTTTGGCATGTTAAAAATTACCAAGAACGGATTTTATGAAATTCCACCCACAAGAGGCAGTGCGGGGGCGTTAAAAATAATATATTATATAATTCTTCTGTCCGTGTGTATGTGACTGAACTCCCCCTAAACGGCTGGACCGATTTTGATGAAATTTTGTGTGTGTGATGAAGTTGATTCTATAATGGTGTAGATTTACAATTGGACCCGGTAGCTTGCGCTGCTGTCGAGATCCAGAAATCAGTCGTGCGAAGCCGGGGCGGGTCGCTAGTATTTTTATAAGTAGATCCGTGACGAGGATATCCGCAGCAAAACAATATAGTGCACTTTTGATAGGTTATGATGATGACTGTTCGCGCTACTTTGACATTACCGCCTAACGCTTACGTGATTCGTTAATTATTATTCAATAAGAGAGAGTAATGCAAATAGCCCATTCACGGGTTTCCTATCTACCGCCTTTTATGCCTAGCATGTTCACTCTTGTGTCAACGGGGTTCGCACAAGTTCAGAAGACATGAAACCAACCGCATCGCGCCTATCTCGCGTCATCGCTCCCGCCTTTGTGTTATTTAGATATTAAATTATACAAAATTATCGTAAAGTATATAGACATTTAAAATAACGCTATATTTCGCGATTATCTGCGAAGTTTATATGTGTGAAGACATCCGGCGCCGAGTCATCGTTGCTGCAGCACTTGAGACACGAGGCAGATTAGCAGAAGTCCAGGTGAGTGCACATGCATTCCTTCACGTACTTCCTGTAGCCCTAATTCATGACATTTGCAGTATCGCGAAATAATAAATTCGCACCGCACCATACAGTCCATTAATTTTCGTACAATGATTTTTATGACTTTCGATGTCTTCTTATATTTACGCGAACACTATACATTGAATAAAACGTTTGACATCCCAATGTCATAGTTAGCCCGGCTACCTATGACATTGGGATGTCAAACACCTCAGTCCCCTGTGACCATGGGTGCTGTAAAGCATCCGAAACGTAGGAATTAAAATAGTAAATTAAACGCAATAAAATCCGTAAAATAATTTATTCAACTTTCGATGTCATTTAAGTCAACAAGAAAGTTATGATAGACTTCGATTGACCTTTCACGATGAAGCCCCATCTCGTGCCACTGTTTAAAACTGGTTTAATGAGTTTAAACGTGGTCGCACTAATCTCACCGATGATCTACGTGAGGACGGCCTTCTACGGCGACGACTGAAGATAACATCAGTGTTGTGCGGCGTATGACAGAGACTGACAAAAGAGTGACTTATCAACAGATTTGGACAAGCTTAGGCATTGGTGTGAATCAAGTGCACAAAATCCTCCATAGACATTTGGCGGTCAGGAAGTTTTGTGCCCGGTGGATACCTCATAATTTGACAGAGGCCCAAAAACTTCGTCGTGTTGATTGGTGTCGTGAAATGGTACAAAGATTTAACGCAGGTGACTCAAATGCTGTGTTCGACATACTTACGGGTGACCAAAGCTGGATTTATTGTTATGATTTTGAAACTAAGAGACAGTCTGCTGTCTGTCTCTTAGTTTCCAAGGAGTTGCCAACTAAAGTGAAGAGAGGTCGAAGCGTGGAAAAAAATATGGTGGCCTCGTTCTTCGGAAGGACAGGTCATTACGCAACAATTGTTTTAGAGGATCGAAAAACAGTTACTGCAGAGTGGTACACTAACAATTGTTTGCCACTTGTCTTAGAAAAGTTCGGGAGAAACGACCTCGCAGTAGGATCCTCCTTCACCACGACAACACCTGGTCGCACACCGCCAAGCAAACAATCGACTACTTGGCGACGTCAGACGTGGAATTGCTGGGTCACCCGCCCTATAGCGACCTCGCACTTTGCGATTTTTATTTATTTCCGAAAATAAAAGAAAAAGTTCGAGGAAAACGTTTTATGGACGCCGAGGAAGCAGTGGCTGCGTTTCAAAATGCCGTCGAAGAGACCCCTAAGGATGAGTGGGCAAAGTGCTTTTCTCAGTGGTTCCATCGGATGCAGCGATGTATTGATGTAAATGGACACTATTTTGAAAAGATATAATAAAACTAATAACTTGCTCGTTTGTTCAGTTTTTGATTTTCTAAGAACTTTCAGTGTCACCCTCGTATATACAAAAGTCAGGGTAGCTTAGAGTCTAACACCCGTATTTATATACAAATAAAAGTTATTACTTGTGTAAAAGTAATTACTTAAGTAACGATTTGTATTCTATAGTTAAGTAACTGCTCCAAGTTAGAACTATCAAAAGTTAGAACTAATAATAACAGGTAATAGTCATCATTTCCTTTACTTAAGCACTACTTTGAGGTTATTTTGGATAAAAATGGAAACTTTGGATAGCATTGAAACGGTTTTTGCTGTTGTAGACAATATAGATGATAATATTATATTAGAGGAGATAGAAGTTGCTGAACCTAAAAATCCCAAAGTTTACTTTCGTGATGTGAATCCATTTCGTGACTATTCGGTAGATTGTTTTAAAAAGAGATTTCGTTTCTCCAAAAGCATTGTGATACATGTGATTTTACCGAGAATTACCGACTCTTTACAATCAGAGACACAAAGAGGGCTTCTTATAACTCCACTGTGTCAGTTGCTTACTACTTTACGTTTTTATGCCACTGGAAGCTTTCAGATTTTATGTGGAGATATCAAGCATATTTCTCAATCGACGGTCTGTAATATAGTGAAGAGAGTTAGTCGAGCATTGGCATTGCTAATGCCAGATTTTATTAAGTTTCCTGCAAATTTGAGGAATACAAAGGACGATTTCAAAAAGCTTGGTTGCATTGGCAGAGCACCTGGACTGAAAAATATTGTAGGAGCAATCGATTGCACCCACATTAAAATCACCAAGTCTAGAGGTATTCTTCATATAGAGCAGTACCGGAATAGAAAAGGTTATTTTTCATTGAATGTGCAAATAGTTGGTGCCCCTAATTTGATGATATATGACATAGTAGTTCGTTGGGCTGGCAGCACACATGATAGCCGAATCTTTAGAAACTCACGACTAAATATAAGGTTATGCAATGATCCAACTGATGGGGTGTTAACATGTCAAATGTTTTGTTTTTCCAAGTATTCTTTTTTTTTGTACCGATAAAATTAAATGACAATAATAATATAATAAACTTTTTACAATATAAACTACTTTATACAACACTATTGCTATTATAAAAAATATAAAATAAAGTAATGTCAGAGATATTATTGCAAGATTTTGTAAAAGTAATCTAGACCTTACGTTTGCCTTTTCATGAAACGAAACGCAGTCACGAAGTGTTGCCAGATAGAAACTACCACCAAGCGTCGAGTGTTACTTGGGTAAGTAAGTAGTGTGTGTTACTTACTTGAGCAAACTCAACAATAGAATGAGATTATGTAATTAAGAATTCTAACCTTAAGTAATGACTTAATTAGGAAATTACTTAACAACAAGTAATTACTTCTTTATAAATACGGGTATAAGAGCGCGCTGTTAACTTCACAGCTTATGAGCAATTCGTGTTCAATCCATGTCGGCACTAATGAAATTGTTTATTGCATTTTTAAGTGCTGATTTACCCTAAGCTCCGACAGTGAAGAAAACATCTTGAAGAAGCTTGCATGTCTAAGTAAAAAAATATTTCAAAAAATGTGAAGGCCGCCAACAGGCTCTGGATCGGCGCGGTGGAATAACTGTTCCAACCTCCGTAATTTGATGATTTTTATTTTAATTTATTCGTACAAAGATAAGTACATTATTATTACAATTCTCTCGCCAAACTGCAATCAGTTTGTCGGCGAGTACACGTTCTTAAAACTATATCTTATTATGCACAATCACCTATACAAATACAATTAATTACAAAAAATGGAAAGAAAATAAAATATAATAATAATCAAAGTTACCTACTACAATTAAAAATATTTAAAAATAATAAAAAGAGAAAAGAAAATAATAATAATAACAACAAAAGCAATCAACAAATCAAATAAACGAAAGATGAAAAACAAAAGAAATCAATAAATGTATGCAATAATGTGTAATGTGTAGTTATAGCTCTGTTAATAATGTCTTTTAAGGAGATGTTTTTAAAGAGAGACCACATTCGCAATCAAGCTTGTACACTTGTTTGTCAAACATCTCAGTACCCCCGCCACCATGAGTTGTTGTAAAGCACCCGAAACTTCGGGAATTAAAATAGTAAATTAAACGCGATAAAATCTGTAAAAAATATTTTTGCTATAAAACATAAAATATCTACTTATATATATGAAAACCCATAAAATGGCATACAGTTTAATTTAAGTTCGATAGTTAAATTTAAAAAAATATTATAAATTAACTAATAGAAATAGGCCTGGAGCAATTACGGATTCTACTGGAGAATTTAAGGAGCAATTAATTGTCAAACAATTTAATTTAAAGAAGTAGATATTTTATGTTTAATAGCAAAATTAAATTTTCGATAATTAAATTTAAAAAATATTAATTATAAATTAACTAATAGGAACAGGCGTGGAGCAATTACGGATTCTACTGGAGAATTTAAGGAGCAATTAATTGGCATACAGTTTAATTTAAAAAGTAGATATTTTATGTTTTATAGCAAAATTAAATGTTTGAAAATTAAATTAAAAAAAAATATTATACATTAACTAATAGAAATAGGCCTGGAGCAATTATGGATTCTACATGAGCATTTAAGGAGCCATTAATTGGCATACAATTTAATTTAAAAAAATTATGTTCTACGCTAACTTCCTTCTGGTCTTATAATTGGTAAAAAATCTTAAACAGTACGACAAACTACTTCTCCCAAACTTGTCTCATTATTCATATTGATAACAACAAACAAACCAGGAGCTGGGCAAATGCGTTTTCCTAATGACAACTAGAAAATAAAAAAAGCAATTGCCAACCCGAAAGCGTGGCAACTGTGGCAAATATGCTCCAAGCTCATGCAATATCCGCTTTAAAATTGGATATTGGCTGAATTGTTGAATAAGTAATATGACAGCGGGCAAAAATAGATATTGGTCTGAAAAGCTTAAATAATTCAGTAATTAAAAAACATGGCGCTATCTGTAGTGAAAAGTAAATTTATGTTGCAGATGTGATTGTCAGAGTCGGCAAGAAGCCCTATACGGAAATTTATCGACCAAATTGGCGATTATGGAAGATGGGCCAAATTGAGAGTACCCTTAACCGACAAGCATGTATGCGTAAATATATGGATGTCGGAGAAGCGAAAGAGGTGTGTCAGGATCCGTGTGGATCTATGATGGAATGGATGGAAGTCCGTAATTTCTGCCTACACCTCTGCAATGGACCTGCAGTGCGATTGTATAACTCTGACGGAAATCAGAATTTGGCTTCGTTTTGACGTTTAACTTTTGTCTACATTTAGTGTAAAAAAAACAAAAAAATTACAAAATATCGTAATGAAATAACACAACGCAATTGTGAAATGATTTCTGGCAAGCGATTCATTCCAGAGTTACAATCGCACTCGCAATATAGCACTGCAGAACACAGTTTCATTAACTTCATATGTCGACTTTTTAGGTAAAAAAAATTGGGATTGGTTTCAATTTTGTGCTATGATAACTTGCATAAATAATGACATAATAACAGAGACAGTTACCGTATAGTTAATGAAGGTTTTGGATTGCGATCTCATGAAGTTGTGTCGAATCCGCTACTCGACTACTGTTGTGAACAACTCTGAACACAAATATTTTATGCTTACTTGGAGCAGTAAGCGGTTATATAATTAATGTTAAAAGGGTTAAAAAATTTTATTTATAAAACAAAGAAAAATTTATATATATATCCTGGAAGTAAAGTGAAAGTAAGTAGTGGAGAGATACATACTTGCAATTTTTTTGTTCTATCAGTCATGAACATCTAACGAAAGAAAAACAAAGGAATAAATGAGCAGTTATATAGTTATATATTATAGACTTAGAATCACAGAATACTTTTACTCCTAGCTTAGAATATACTGGAGTTATATGCAACTTAAAAAAATATGTCAGTGTCAGTGTCAAACAATATTAGCAGATGTTTCTGTAATTAGCTTTTAACCACTCAGGCCCCGACATTTTATTGGACCAACTTAGTCCAAGCTAGGGTAATATTTTTTTGAGATAAATGTAAAAATAACGTAGTCATTTTGCCGATTAATTTTACTATGTATTATTTTAAAATAAAAAAATATCAACAATTAAAACATTGAATTATTTGTATGAAGGTCAAGTGAGCGTTAGAGAAACGATGATTGCAAGACGTTGTCGATAAATAAAATGTTTTCAGAAACTATAAATTACCTTATAACGGCGGTGCATGAATATCCATAATATCATCTTGTGGATGCCGTAAGAGATTAGGGAAAAGAGGGTTAAGAAAAGTCAAGGTGAAAAATCATCGTGACTTTATCATGTTAGATAACTACTTGTAACATTAGAACGATTTATAACGTGACTTTATATAGGTATGCATTTTAGATTTAGTTAAAAGTTAAAGTAAAAGTTACAGCCTATTATACGTCCCAATATGGGCACAGGCCTCCTGTAATTTCTGAGAGGGTTTTAGGGCAAGGAAATGTCCGACGCGCTGCCCCAATGCGTGTTGGCGAACTTCACGTGTCTTTGAAATATTTTTCTTATTTCTCAGACATGCAGGCTTCCTCACTATGTTTTCCTTCACCGACGAGCACGTGGTAAATCAGCACAAAATTGCAATCAACAATTTCATTGTTGCCGGCGGGATCGAACCCGGTTGCTCGCGTACTGTGAAATTTACAGCGAGCGCTAACCATCTGAGCTACCACGGCTCAGTATTAAGTTTTATTTCAATAGTCAAATTTTTATTTTCTTCCATACTATTATTTTTGAAATATACGAATTTTACTTAACCTAGCCGATTAGTCGGTCGGGACGGCGGTTTTCTAAATTAGATCGATTTTTCAAAGAGATTTGAATCGAAATCTGATTCTCAAATAAATCGAGATTTAAAAGATCGATTAAAATTTATCTTCTTTGATTTACTTTTCGGGTTTGTATTTACACTACTAACAAAATACAACAAAGCGATAACAAACGTATTTAAAACGTATTAAACTTTTTATTCATTAATCAACAAACGTATTTATAAACGTATTTAACTTTTTATTCATTAATCCATTAAGAAGAGGCGACAGAAAGTTAGCACATAGTTATTTCGCGAGTTTTCAAATAATTAATTGAAAAACTGTAATTTTTTTACGTGTTTGGGTACACTCAGCCAATTGTAAATAATTTTATGGTTCTTATCAAAACAGAAAAAATCGAATCTCGATTTTCAGGGTGAAAAAAAACGATCTTTTAGAACAATAAATCGATTAATCGATTTCAGATCGTCATGCCTAATCGGTGTACCGTTCTAGTACACGGTAAACGTACCTTGTTACATAGTGGCAGCTATGGCAAATATACCCCCTATATAATAAAATATGAGGCATTATATGGGGAAGGCCTATGTTTAGCAGTGGACTTAAAATAGGCTTTAACGGTAAGTATTTGTTGTAATAGTAATAAGATAAATGTAATAGTAGGAGGAAAAAGACGGAACATTTTTTATTTTATCTCGGCGGAAAGCGGCTCCGTGCGATGTTTATAAAAATTCAATCATTGGTATATATTTTATTACGCTATCTTTGACCAACGCCATTTTTATTGAAATAACTTCGCCATAATATTCACGATATATTGAAATTATGACATAAAACGTAATTTTCGCACATTGAATTTGTGGAATATGAAAATTTTGTTTTTTCACCAAATTTATAGCACTTTATATTTCATTTTCAGTTCCTTCTGACTAATTTATTTCATGATTTATTTCATGAACGAAATGTATAAAATTGTTACGAGACAAAATATAAGCAAATAACTTTTAATAACAGTGTAATTACTTACCTTTTATATAAAAAAACTAATCAACAAACTTTCTTTTGTACCTACTTAATTTTTTTAAATTGAAGTTGCCACTTGCACTCACGCGGCGAAGGAAATAGACTTAAGTACGAGTATATGAAGTAAACGGGACAATAAAGGCGCAAACTCGTCATTTGAAGTACATTCTCTTAATTTTGAGAAGCGTAATTTAGTAACGAATCTAATACAATAAGAAAAAAAAACTATTGGTAAATCCAATTGTGCATGCCTTAAGTGTATTAAAAAAATTACGTATAACATGTTTAAACGGAAATTTTTAAAGTAGTTTTTACACACAATTTTTCACTAAAATTGATGTCATATTACAATTTAAAAGAAAGCTTGAAAATCCAAAAGTACACGACTCATACTGCTCATATGATCGTGAAAGTAAAAGTAAATTTTAGTTCTATTTGTCAGAGAGTTCCAGTAGCTGTCACCGAAGTACACCTTCAAATTACTCCATCAAGTCCGGAGGTAAGTTCTATTCATAACTAACAAACCGAGGCCAAACTCAGCACACCTAGTTCTACTCTTCGAGGAGTTCCAGTAGCATTCACCGAAGTACACCTTCAGATTACTCCATAAAGTCCAAGACGTATCACAAGTCCACTGCTGAACATAGGCCCCCTAGGAATGCCACAGCACGGTCACGAGCCACCTGCATCCATTGACTTTCTGCATGTCTTATCAGGTAACTCCATCTCGTGGGGGGACGCCCTACACTTCGTCTGCTGTTACGTATAAATATTTATATATACATCTTACGTACTTTTAGCGACAAAATATTATAATAAAAATCTGTGATTATAAAAATAATAACCTTGGTCAAGTATATATTTTGTATTTCTACAGCGATCGATATTTTTGCTGCCTATTACCACTGCTGTAAGCAAACGATACAGCAATCCACTCACGACGGTGGCCGAGTGCGTAGTAAGGCAGAGCAAAGTGTATTTAGTAAAATAATTAATACAAGGCTGCTAAAACACCGAAAATTTCGAGATTTCGCAGCCAAAAAAATTTATTATAACTAAACAAAATTAAACTGTCATTTACATTCCATGGCTTCCCACATGGTAGATGAAGAGATTAAAAATAGATTGAGTTAAACAATTAATATTTTCAAAAGTTATCGTGTTTACCACTCCATGCCGACTTGATAAAACTACACTATAAGCCACTAAAACCATGTAAAATAGCAATTAATCGATTTAAAAAATAAGTTCAAAATCATTTATCTTTCTGACAATGTGCTTTTATATAATTTATATGTTCAATATGATTGTTAGATACGATTTTAATCGAATCTTGATTTTTTGGCGATAGTAGAATATACCTACGCGCTTTGCGCTTAAGGCATGCAATAACTTTTTAACGAAACTAATTCTAATAAAATTTTAGAATTTTAGTTGTATAATTCTTATAAATAACATGTAAAAAGAATTGTTGTGAGCACTCTTATCTATTGTTTTGAGTAAACGTAGTGATTATATACTCTTTGGTTCTGAGGGTTCTAAATATTACTACTCTTTGGGGGTCTACAAATTTATCACGGGGAGACCGATGTGGACCGATGGGGATTAACAGATTAAAGTTTTTTAACATGTTTAAGTATTTAGCACATAACTTTTTAGAAGATATTTTTATTTTTTTCTATTTGTTGTATTATCAACGCTTGATAAGACATTAAAAGGGAATAGATTATGAATTAAGTTATGACGTAATCGTGCAGCGACAGCATTGGAATATATCTCTTCCCCTCTCGTCCCGAGAGTATCGGAAAAAGCCGACTTAGGGAAATCGTGAAATCTTATGACTTTCGGCAGATGGAGAAACAACCATTTCAAATAAAATTAATGCTAAATCTAAAATAATATTTTCATATTCCTTAAGCTAACTCAGTCGTGGTAGCTCAAGGGCTAAGCGATCGCCGTCAATTTCACAACACACGCGCAACCCAGGTTCGATTCCAGTCGGCACAAATTAAATGGTAATGTAACAATAATAGCAACTTAAAAGCTTACCACGTGCTCGTTGGTGGAGTAAAACATCGTCAGAAACCTGCACATCTGAGGAATAAAACTTTCGAGAAAAAGTGATATTCGTCACACACGCGCTGTAGCCGTGGTTAACTATGACTTTCAGATGTCGAATACCTGAGACCCTCGTGACCATTGTAAATATAAGAAATCATTAAATTTTCACTTTTATTACATTTATATGCAATTGACAACCGAAAGCAACAGTAATTTTTGGCATTGGCAAAAAAACTACTCGTGGTGACAGGAGTCAGTACAAATATTACAAGCTTACACTAATTCAAAGAAACTCATTTATTCTAACTAACATGCACAAATAAAAGTAAAATGCAAAGTTACAGCCTATATACGTCATACTGCTGAGCACAGGCCTCCTCTTATATCTGTAAAGGTTATAAAGGAAAAAGTATTTTTAAAGAAATAGTTCTTTTTAAAAAAATGTTTATCGTCTTTTTTAAATCTATTGTTTCGACATGAGGTTCCTCTAACCGGAAAAGATATAGCGAAAAAAAAAACTCCGTATGTATCCTTCGTCGTCCTGTTTTTCGACCCGTGGGTGTCGTAAAAGGCGACTATGGGAAAATAACAGAAAATTTTTATGACATATCGGCAACAAACAGAAGGCTCAAAGTTGTGAGATGTCTGGTACTGCGATCGTCATGTCAATCCGCCTGCCAAGCGTAAGACAAATCCTTCATACAATGGGAGATCTATATCCAGCAATGAACAGATAGGGACTAGAAAAGACTACTAAAAAAGACTGAAGAAAAAAACTGCGTTTTCCGTAGCACGCTATCCGGAATTTTCACTGAAATCGTCATTTATTAAGTATTTGATGTGTAAAATGTTAACGTTGGAGAACTTATTGATAATTGTCAAATTACAAGAAAATGTTATATATTAATACCTATTTTTGTGGTAGATTAACATTTACGTTTGTAGTGTAAATATTAAATAGATGAGGGGTCGAGTGTTCGACCTACATATAGGTTGTCAATGTTTGGTTGCTAAGTAACATGTCGTAAAATAGATTTTTGAGTACTGAAACAGTTAACTGTAAAGAAAAATTAGACATGCTGCTAATTTCGTAATGACAAAACCACTCTAGCGCCATTATTGTCTCGCATATTTAACATTGCGTACCACGAAGAAAAGTGTTCTTTAAAAGATTAACACTATGACTGGATGATTTCTCTTACGCTGCCTTACACCATACTGTGGGTGTCGTAAGAGGCGACATAGGCCACTGAAACAAGAGACAGGAACAGCACCTTTCTGAGAAATAAATATATTGCGGTTGCCAATCCGCTTCATAAGCGTGGCAACTAAGGATAAATATCGCCCTAACGAGGCAATCATAGAGCAACAAGGGGGACGCCTATGTGTAAGACAGGCTGTAGTGAATGAATTAATGAATGAATGAACGCTGTTGAAGTTGATGTACATTTTTCCCTATTTCGTAATATTATACACATATTGTATGTTCATTAACGAAATGGGCAGTTAAATATAAGCAGTAAAAGTGAGTAGTTACTAAACATGAATCACTAAACTAGAAACGTTTGGATAATCAGTTTTATAAATACTACAATAATAGATATGATGAGGATGAATCAGTAAAATGTTACCATTAATATAAATGTTCGCGGCTAAGCCCGCTGTAACTGACATTACTCGTAATTAATATATTATTATTCGTCCTGTTACCGGATCATTAGTTACTTTATCACAAACAAGCACCACCCATTTTAGCGAAAATATGCCGCTCCTTTCAACCAAATTAGGTATGGATTTTTCCGTACATCAAGAACCAACGAACTATTTATAGAATTTTACTACTCAAATACCTCAAAGGATTATTGTTGGATATAGTTTATAGAATACTAGCTGGTCCCGGCGCGTTGCTGCTGCAGAAAAAATAATTGTAGAAATATCGTCTCCTTAGAAGTGTTATATTATTTAATTAGGAATGATAATACATTCATTAAATTAATATATAACTTTCAAATAAATATGTCGGTACGATACGCGCGCCACCTACTGTAAGTTAATTGTACTATGCCTATAAACTTTGCACAAGTGCCAGGAATAAGTTGACAAAGTTTTACCGCAATCTGATGAACGGTATGGCAGCCCATAAAATACGAATAAACAAACATACATTTTTATACATTTGATATACTAGATATTTTCTACTGCTACTGTGACGCAGAGTAATTAACCAAACTCTATAATTTTCCTAGGGAATATTATTCCTTATTAATAGTCCTTCGTTTCAGTGCTTTACAGCACCCAAGATCACAGGAGATTGAGATTGTGGCGGCGCTGTCATCGCGCCACAAGCGAAATACATCGAAGCCTAAATCGCGCTATCAAAGTTCCGAATTAAAACAGTATATATACAATAGCTCCGAACTACCATTCGGGCGTTGGTCGCTCGGGCAGAACACCTTGCCCGGTGGAGATCTCCTTTTCCTTCCACCCGCTACAGTGGTGACCAACCGACGTGATATGAACATGCAACCAACATCCTTCGGAAGCCTACAACTTCAAATCTTCATCATCGTCCTCAAGTACCCCATTCATTCGCTCCCGAGCAGATATTGTCTGCAGTCTTCACATCCTGCAAGCCATCTAGCTTTACAAAGGTTCGTCGCAGCACTATAATAATGCTTGCTGTTCCTTCAAGCTACTCTCTGCGCTACAGTGTTCGGCACGGCTCTGAGCCTTACTGCTCGCCTCTGCTTCACGGCACTCTCGCAGATTATCACCCCCTGCTCAGACCGGAGGTCGATAGTGCAGTCTAGATGTCGACGAATGTGCAAGTGCCAGGGAATTGCTTTGTAGTCTGCGGTGAGTCGAGAAGAAGGCAAGTAATCTGCGAGAGTGCCGTGAAGCAGAGGCGAGCAGTAAGGCTCAGAGCCGTGCCGTACACTGTAGTGCAGAGAGTAGCTTGAAAGAACAGGAAGCATTATTATAGTGCTGCGATGAACCTTTGTAAAGCTAGATGGCTTGCAGTAAAGACTGCAGACAATATCTGCTCGGGAGCGAATGAATGGGGTGCCAGGGACGATGATGAAGATTTGAAGTTGTAGGCTTCGAAGGATGTTGGTTGCATGTTCATATCACGTCGGTTGGTCACCACTGTAGCGGGTGGAAGGAAAAAGGAGATCTCCCGCCGGGCAGGTGTTCTGCCGGGGCGACCAACGCTCGAATGGTAGTTCGAGCTATTGTATATATACTGTTTTAATTCGGAACTTTGATAGCGCGATTTAGGCTTCGATGTATTTCGCTTGTGGCGCGATGACAGCGCCGCCACAATCTTAATCTCCCCGTGATCTTGGGTGCTGTAAAGCACTCGAAACGAAGGACTATTAATAAGGAATAATATTCCCTAGGAAAATTATAGAGTTTGGTTAATTACTCTGCGTCACAGTAGCAGTAGAAAATATCTAGTATATCTAATATATAAAAATTATGTTTGTTTATTCGTATTTTATTCCGTTCATCAGATTGCGGAAAAACTTTGTCAACTTATTCCTGGCACTTGTGCAAAGTTTATAGGCATAGTACAATTAACTTACAGTAGGTGGCGCGCGTATCGTACCGACATATTTATTTGAAAGTTATATATTAATTTAATGAATGTATTATCATTCCTAATTAAATAATATAACACTTCTAAGGAGACGATATTTCTACAATTATTTTTTCTGCAGCAGCAACGCGCCGGGACCAGCTAGTATTCTATAAACTATATCCAACAATAATCCTTTGAGGTATTTGAGTAGTAAAATTCGATAAATAGTTCGTTGGTTCTCGATGTACCGAAAAATCCATACCTAATTAGGTTGAATGAAGCGGCATATTTTCGCTAAAATGGGTGGTGGTTGTTTGTGATAATGTAACTAATGATCCGGTAACAGGACGAATAATATTATATTCATTACGAGTAATGTCAGTTACAGTGGGCTTAGCCGCGGACATTTATATTAATGGTAATATTTTACTCGTTCATCCTCATCATATCCATTATTGTAGTATTTATAAAACTCATTATCCAAACGTTTCTAGTTTAGTGATTCATGTTTAGTAACTACTCAATTTAACTGCTTATATTTAACTGCCCATTTCGTTAATGAACATACAATATGTGTATAATATTACGAAATAGGGAAAAATGTACATCAATTTCAACAGCGTTCATTCATTCATTAATTCATTCACTACAGCTCAGCCCATTGAGCCATTGTATACAGTATGTATACAATAGTCTGAACTACCACTCGGAGCGTTGGCCGCTCCCGGGCAGAACACTTTGCCCGGCGGGAGATCTCCCTTTCCTTTCACCGCCACAAGATATTTGACATTCTGATGTCGTAGCTAATCTTGGCTACCTATATCTTTTAGTCAGTGGTCTTTGTAGTGAATAAAATTGAATAGAAAAGTGTAATTTTTATTTATTATAGATTACAAGGATACTTATTGAAATTCGTTTATGCTTTTACCACTAGTTCGGAAAACCTATACGTTGGGAAGAACCAGCAATAAATCTAGTGGGACTCTAAATGTTAATCTATATCTATCTATCTATATATATATATATATATATATATATATATATATATATATATATATATATATATGTATATATATATATATATATATATATATATATATAAATGAAACTGAGTGTCTGTCTGTAATATTGAAATAACTGCCTTTTATTGAGCCATTTGCATGCCATCAAGACATGAATAACCATTTTAATTTTTTTTTGTCTAGACAGAAAAATCTAGGCTACTCATCAGAATCGTTTATAGTTACACTATTATCGATAAAACGACACGTGTTTCGCCTCTAAACGAGGCACCCTCAGGTGAAATAGACTCTAAGTAAGCGGTATGTCTTTCCGGTATGTCTTACGTAGTGGATTAGTGGGATTAGTGGTGACGGGGATAGTGCACGCAATTGAGGAAGGGCGGGAGGTGCTCTTCAAACTAGGTAAGACGCATCATTTTATTTTATTACGCGGATCTTAGCTAATTAATTTTTAACATCTTTAATATAATGGATTTCCGCAAAGTATACTTTATATGTTTGACTCTTGGGAATATGCCTCCTCACATTTCTAAAGCTATTTAATCCGCCGCACTGCCCCAAAGCGTGTTGGCGAACTTCACGTGTCTTCGAAATATTTTATTTTATTAGTATCACGTAAAATGGAAGTCCGTTTTCTGTGCCTACCCCTTAGGGTGACAGGCGTCAGTATTTAGGTTTTCTCACAAAGTTTTTCTTCACCGCCGAGCACGTGATAAATTAGCACTTAAAATTGCAATTAACGACTTCATTGGTACCTCAGCAAATCACATCTGAACAGTTACTGAGTAGAAAAATGCACTTTTACTTCCACAGAATTAGACTCGGACACAATAAAATTTTAAACAAAACAAAACTTCTTGTCTTAGTGATTGATAAAAACTTTTATTGGAAGTCTCATATTAAATGTGTGATAGACTAAATAAATTTGTATATGTTTTAAGGTATGTTAGAAAAGTCACTAACATAAATACAGCCCTCTTGGTTTATCATGCTTTTCTAGTTTTAATTCTGCGTTACATGTTAATTATCATGGGAAATGGTTCTCAATTAAATAAAGCCTTTATCACTCAAAAAATATGTTTACGAGCACTAACTCTCAAAGCGCCATTTTATTCATGTAGACCTTTATTCAAAAAACTTAAGTTATTGATATTGCCCTCGCTCTACATATATGAAATATGGTTGTTCGTCAAACAACACAACCATCTG